>JAPFRF010000015.1:15726815-16028967 GCA_029282475.1 Phrynocephalus forsythii | reverse complement strand
GTAGTGCTGTACACAGACACATCTGACTGTGCATTGGTTTTGCCTTGCGTATAAGAAGTTCTGCTCTAAAAGTTTTATAAGATAGACTCAAAGGGAATGTACAGCTACAGAAACACTGACAACTGGGTCAAATCCAGTTGTGATTGCATAAGCTTGCATTTAAGAAACTAATAGCAACAAAATATCAACATACAAGTTTTTAAGGAGTACCTGTGCTGAAGATATACAACTAAGGATTGCGAAAAATTAAACAAAAAGAGAAAAAGGTAGCAAGGTCAGCTTAGGGAAGAATCCAAATATACATACAAATTCAATACAGTAATTGCACAAAATGGGGGAGCCTTGTTAGCCAATGATTACCAAGGTTAAAGTTAAAATGCTTCACACATGAATTTCAAATCCTAGACGTCTTGATCTCTCCCCCCTCCCCCACCACATGCACCATGAAAAGCAACTGCAGAACAATTTTACAGGTATAAGTAAAAATGTGTAAACCAGGGTGTAATGCAATGCCGAACGAGTCCACAGCACACAAACAACTGCCACCACCCAAAGGAAGTGCTCTCATTGAAATCCAAGGCTGGAAGGAATGATGGGTCTGTGCTGGAGAGAAGGACACCCACCCCAACCCTGAAAAGTCCCTCTGCAAGCACAGTTCCAAAGAAAACGCCCGCAGGGTCTCTCTCAAATCCGGCTGCATTCTAGTGAACAGAAATACTGTATTGCACAGCAGAAAACAAAACAGAAGTCAGCCAGAAAGTATTTCAAGCAAGAGGTGACCTGCTTTCCTCCTCTTTCTTGATTTAATGGATTTATCTTCCACCCTTCTAACCAACGGCCACTCCGGGCAGGTCACAGCCTAAAGAATGAGCAAACCTCAGAGGCTCCACGATGACCCCGAACATCAGCATTGGTCTTAACTTCCCAAAGTGGGCTCGTAGGAAAGGGGAAATCAGGGAGCCCAGTGGCCCAGGAGGCCAGCAGAGAGGTGGCGGCCTTTGGGGTTGGGGAGAAAAGAGGCTACCTTTGGCATTAAGGGCGAGCAAGAGACAAGGGCCAGACTCCTCCATGGGGGACGATCACAGCACCCCCACCCTGGATGTCCCACACTAGCAGCAACACTGAAATACTGTAATGTTGGGAGTGAAATGTTTTTCCTATTCTTCTTTCATCTTCTTTCTGCCCAGAAGTCCACTTAAGAAATAATAAAAATCAATCCTTGAGCATCTTTGCAGGTGTTTCCTCCAGAGAAGGCTGGCCACTGGTCAGGCAGCTGCTTGTAGGTAGAGGAGCCAGGCCAGGAAAGCAGTTGGCAGCCCAGCCTACACGACCCCACAGAGCCCTGGGGACCCTCAGGGTGGCTCTCATGAAAAACGTGTTGGCTGCTCTGGTGGATACGGCAGCCACCTTCTGTGGTTGGCGACGTGATCAGGTTTCAGGCCATCCCAGGGTCACTGGTCGTCTGGGCTCCCACCCAGCATCTAACAGGCAGGAACCACATTTACTGTTCCCGGAGCCCAACACTTTTGAGTCTTTCTTTTTTACAGCATCTACAACTGCTTGCAGAACACCCAGCAGCTCAGGGGTCTGTTGTGGTCGGTGCATTCCAGGGTAGCGGGAGTTTATTCTTCCTCAAGGGATGATTTACATACTGCCTCCCCTTTCAAATCCCCAATCCCGGGGCTGCAGAAGAGCCCTCGTCCAGAGAGAAGGCTTGGAAGGAGGGGACCCCCTGGGGGTTGGGAGGGCTAGAGACCCGAGAGGCAGGTGGGTGTCAGGGCGGGGGTCTGCAGCTCTCCTTCTTCTTCATCCACAGGCATCTCTCTCCTTAAGGAACTCCACCGATGACCTGCTCCAAGAAGCAGCAAGGTAACTTTCCCCTCAGCTGAGGGGCAGGGGGAGGCCCTGGGGTGGCCCCTGCCTACTCCCGGACTCCCCACCCACCACTATCAGAGGCAGGGGAGTGGCTCAGACTGTCTCCCTTTGGGCTGAGGGGAGGGGGCATCTGGGGCTGCTGGGTCCCTTCCCGAAGGGGCCAGACGGGCCTCTGGAGGAGGTCCTCCTGAAGAGCAAGGGGCCACCGTCAGATGTTCTGTCCTAACCTGTTGTGTGGCTTCTTTCTCCCAGACTCGTGGAGTCTCCTAAAGAAGAAAAGAATATATATACCAGCCTTTGCGTAAGTTCGGCATCCTTCTCTCCAAGAGGAGGCAGGGTTGTTGTTCTGGAATAAATGTGCAAATGCCTGCTTTTTTTGGTTCACAGGACTACGAAGATAAATACATCCAGTTCCCCACAGTCCGGATGGTGAGGAGCCGCCATTTTGACTCCTCTTCCAGGTAAGCCTTTCCCAGAAAGGGGGTGGTGGTTTTTCCTGGAAGGAGCTGCTCAGGGTCTCCTCCAGGGATCCAGCTGCTCCGTGCGGGGATCTGGGTCCCGATACATCCGTGGCTCCTTCTAGATCCACTCACTGATGGCAGGTTCTTCTTCTTCTCTCTTTCTGGCAGCGACCTGGAGGAGGAGCCGCCAAAAAAGGTGACCCAAGATGCTGAGGACCCTTTGGTGTCTGCCCCCCTCTCTGGACGTCTGGACCACAAGGGCTTCCAGAAGGAGGGCCTCCCAAAAGGAGGTCTCCCGCTGGAGTCCTGGTTCTCATGTCACCCCACCTCTCTCTTTCCTAGGGCATGCCGGACGTGGAGTGCTGAGGGCCTGGAGTAGTAGTAGTAGTAAAGGTATTGACATCCCATCCCAGGGGGAGCAGCCCCTTCCTCAAGAGGAGTGGCAGGGAGGGTTGGGGTCCCCTGAAGTGGATGGAAGCTGCCTGGCCTCGCTGTCCAAGGACAAGCCCCACTCAGGCAGGCAACAGTTACCGAGGGAAAGCTTGCCTGCAGAGAAAGTTCTTGGCCTGCTTGCAGATGGACAGCCAAGATGGCGCCAGCCTGGCCTCCAGTGGCAGGGAGTTCCAAATGCTGGGACCATCCACAGCAAAGGCCCCCTCCTGTGTGGGTCGTGGTGCTTTTGGACAACAGTAATACCTCGGTTTACCAGCGCCGTGGTCTACAAATGTTTTGCAAGATAAGCAAAAAAAAAAAGTGGAACAATTTTGTTCTGGTTCATGACCTCTGTGTTGTAAGATGAACACCAGAGCCTCTGCCGTGGACGCCAGCTGGCCATTCACTGTGGCCCCAGTGGAGGACCTGGCCGTAGAGGCCTCCAGCCCTCACTACAGCCACACCGATGGCGAGGGGGTTATGGCAAAGGTGGCGGCTATGGGGATGGGGTGTGCAGCTACAGAACAAATCAGCTAAATTTTAATTATTTTTAATAGGACTTTTATTGTTTATTCCTTCCTTCCTTCCTTCCTTCCTTCCTTCCTTCCTTCCTTCCTTCCTTCCTTCCTTCCTTCATTTATGGGATTTACAAGTATTTTGGCTTATGAGGTTGTTTACGAAAGGAGTTATGCTGGTAAACTAAGGCTGCTTTCACATGGCCACTAAAATCCGCTGCAAAGTGCTTGTAGATGCGGAGCATAAAATCGTTTTCCCACAAGCAGTGGACTTTTAATAATATATAGTGCGACCACGTCCACTGAACTGTGACCCAATGCCTTTTACAAGTACCTGGTCTTGAGGTGGTAAAATCCTTGTCACTGTTCTGATGCGGATTTTAAAACATTACTCCAGTCCACGGGAACACAGAAAATCCACACCAAAACCTTTTAATCCCCGCTATTGTGTCTTTGCTGTCATGGGATCAGAATGGTTGCAGATTTTCAAAACGTGACCATGGGAACCTCTGATCCACGACACCAACCGCATGACCGCTCTTGGGAATTAAAGTTTGCTGTGGATTTTAGTGGCTGTATGAAAGCAGCCAAAGATACTGCTGTATTGGTATGCTGTGCTTACATGCTATGCCTTGGTTGTCTCAGCAGCTCCCTAACAAATATTATAGAAATGCAAATGGCTTTCATCCAATGGTGGCTCTTGGTCTTGTGGCGGAGAATCCAGGTGACCTTCCTTGAAGTGGAATCGCCTCCTTCCATGAACTGGTGCTGCTCCTCACTTCCCTAATCCACCAACTACTTACATTTAAAAGTGTTTAATGAATAATCATTCACTTTTTAAAAGGCTATCCATACCTGAACCCTAGATTCCCAGAGCCCTTGTAGCTCATGGTTTAATATTTCTTATTTTAATTGTTATATATATTTAATATTTTAATATTTCAATTGTTATATATAATATTACTCTTTGTATTCCTGTTTTGATCTATAATTGTAAATATTTAGCATATCTAGTTTATTAATATATCTATCTATAAATTTTATTCTTGTGTGGTTGTTCCTTCTGCGGAGCCCCCTTGGCCACGCCCATGTTGGCCGCTGTGTTGGGTTTTCCGGAGAAAAAGTTGATGGCAAGGAACTATCTGCAGTGCATTGCTTCCTGTGGCACCTCTAGAATCAGTGAGGTAGCTGGTGACTTGGGTATTCCCATTGGGCAGTTCCGGTTCCTGAGGAAGTTAACTGACCCTGCCATATGGGCATCCGGCTTCTGTGTCCCAGATATTAAGAAATGAGCCAGTGTTTGTCAATTCGTTCTCAACAACCTCAGATACAGGGTATCTCAGCTATCTTGGGCTGAAGTTGACTTCCTTGCGGAATCAGACTGCCCACAACAGAACCTGAAGTGTTGTAGAGTCTGGTGTCTGATCAGCCATTGAATGACTTTGCAACTAGAGTCAAGGTGTTGGATGACAAGGGCTGCTTTTACATGACCCCTAAAATCCGAGGCACAGGGCTCCCAGATGCGGAGCTTAATATTGTTTTCCCACCAGCTGCGGACTTAAAAAATAAATTAAGTACGACCATGTCCACCTAAGGACGCCTCAGCACACTTTACAAGTACCTGGTCTCCAGGAGGTAAAAAATCTTCCGATGTGGATTGTAAAGCTGTGGATGCCGGGCTCTCCTTGCCTTCTGTTTGGTTTTTTGGTCCCCAAAGCCCCTTTAAGAGACAGGAATCCCTACAGGGCTGCTTGGACACAGAGGGAGATGAGTCTGCATTCTTTTCTCCCTTTTTTTCTCCCTCCCCTCACCGCAGACAGGAGCAATGGAGTGCGGAAGGTGGGAACACAGGAAGCAGGACTAAACCCCAGGATCTCTGGTCCGAATTTAAGTTGCCAGCGGATTTTAGAGATCGTGTAAAAGCGCCCAAGGACACCTTGAAGGATAATTTTATGTGGCTTCAAGGAGGAAATAAACAAGGTGGGAGATGCCCCTCCAGTTTCACTTTAACTCTTTCTCCTCTCAGAAGTAGGAAGTGACATATTGTGCTTTTCTTGAGGTTTTTATTTCCCCTCATGATCCCTTGGTGTATGCCCCAGGTAGCGTGCACTGTTAATTTAATATGCTAAGGGAATTGTTTATCAAGTAATACATTTTTCTCTGTTATAAATCTTCTTTGTGTCACCGCCCTGGGCTGTCGTGATTTTTTTTCTAATATATGCAGGGTTGCTATATATATATTTACTGCCCAAGGAGACAAATAGGATGGCAGCACCTCACATGACAACATGACAGCAACAACACGGTTGGTGGAAATGATTCCTAGTAAGGACTCAGCAAATTGTAGGGTGGTGTTGGTGAGGGGATGTCACTGAAAGGTTTCTCCTTGACTTGGTGCATGTTTTTCTTTCTAAGTTTTCAAAACATATACTGTAGAGGCAAGGATGGGGTGTGTGCCTTTGCCAGCATGCCATTGAGCACTGCCGGGTCTCTCATCCATGCACTGAACGGGACCTGAGCCCACATCTCTTCCATATCCATTGCTTGCCTGCTGGAGGTCTTAAACTGGATTTCAACAGAGAGAGATGCCATGTGGTCACCTCACATTACCCGATGATAGAGCGAGCTGCTCTGAGGAGAAACCCAATTGAGTCATCGTGGAGGGCATCTTTTACGGGCCCTCCATCTTGAAGCTCTAGTTACTCTGTGGTCAGCCTCTGTCTACGCCTCACTCTTAACACGTCTGTCTCAGATTTTTTAAAAAGATGCAAACCCACCTGTTCCCACCCACCACAGCTCACGGTCGTGACACGGAATTCCTGCGTTGTTCCACTGACACCAAGCCCCTGCTTTGTCCCATCATGGTTGAGGGGAAACCACAAGGAACGACCAGCAATGTGACCCTGCGTGCAGAGATCAAGACGGGGGGACGCCTGCGAGAGAAGGGAGGAAGGCGAGCTAAGAGGGGGGCCCTTGTGGCCGATGGTTCAGGGAAGGAGAGCAGGGGCCACGAAGGAAGGCAGCTGAACAGGGCGGACCATCCGCTGATCCACTTGCATCCCAGATTTTTTAAATATCCCCAATACTTACATTTGAAGAGAATTTGTGCATTAATTTATTTGTGCATTTATTGAGTGGGCATATATGGTAATACTAGCACCATTATTGTTGCCCCATCTCTCTACAGCTTCTTGTACCTGCTTGAGGTCCAGAAGAGATGAATAAGAACACAATAATGTAATAAAACACATTTATTTATTTATTTATTTATTTATTTATTTATTTATTTATTTATTTATTTATTAGATCTCTATACTGTGCCATCTAGCAACGAAGGCCACTCTGGGTGGTTTACAAAATTATCAAATACAAAATACAAAAGAATAATATAACACACATATAAAAACAGTACGGTATAATAAACAGAAGAAACAACTAAATCGAATCAAACCAATAGAAGGCAAAAGAGCAAAAGAGCTAAAGGTGGAACAAGCAGTGAATGATCAGCAAGTTAGCCAAATAGACTAATAGCCAGGGAAAGCCTTTCTCTATAGCCACGTCTTAAGAGGTTTTTAGAGACAGATAGGGAGGGATTTCCGTTGGGTAGAGCGATAGGACTCTGGAGGACAGGGTTTGGCACGGAAGAAACTCACGATTTAAGATGAACAGTTTTTTCTCTTTCTCTCTCAGTGATGAACCTACCCCTGGGTGTATGATATCAATTTTAGACATCCTTCACACATTGTAACACATAAGGGGAGAACATGAACATACGTTCGACACCCTCAACCTTTATGACTCTCTGTGCAAGGTCCTCAGCCACTTTCAGAAGACCACTTGGCCTTCAAGCATCACATAAAGGACGTGGTCCCCTAGAGAGACTCTGCAATGTCCATCTTATAAAAAGGCCACAATATTTATTTATTTATTTATTTATTTTTGCATTTATATACTGCTCCCATTTCCCAAAGGGAACTCTGGGCAGTTCACACAAAAGGTTAAAAACAAACATCAAAGAACAATATAAAAGGGTACTAGGCAAGAGGCATAAAACTTGATGGCAAAAAAACAAAACAAACAAACAAAACAAAAAAAGCAATTAGGTACCACCCTAGCCGTTGCCAAAGGCATCCCTGAACAGCCAGGTTTTAACGGATATAGTGAATTGGGCAAAATGTGTAGATGCTCTTGGGTCTAACTGCTAATCCTTCTTCATTGACATGACCGATGATGGAAATAGAGAATACGTGGCTGATGGTGACGGCTAAGATTAAGGAGATACTTTCTGCAGGCATCTCAGGCTTTAAATATAGATTCAGGATGATAGAACACTAGAGTTGGATGGGGTCTACAAGGCTGTCAAATGCAACACCCCCCCCAATGCAGGAATACGAATCAAAGGAACCCAAAGAGACGGGTATAAGCCTCTGTGTGTGTGTTGTGTCGTTACAGTCGTGACCGACTCTACGTGACTCCATGACCATGAAGTTTTCTTGGCAGGAGTACTGGAGTGGCTTGCCAGTTCCTACTCCAGGCGCCTACAGCACCCGGTATTCCCTGGTGGTCATCCATCCTATGGAAAGCAAAAACAATATGCCATGCTGAAATGATGAATGCTGAATTATTCTCTCATCATGACAAGATTTTGGCTGGACCCTACATGGAAGCTACTTAATAAAGTTTGAAGCCAAGTAGGAAGATCAAACCAAAATCAAGTGGAACAGGGCTACTTAGGTATGGTGAAATGTTTCTGGGATTGTGGAGAAACTCAATAAATGTAGTGTTTGTATACTTGCAATTTATCCCCCAATGGCCAAGGTAACATGATAGAATTTGCCCACATCTGGTTGAAAATAGTCTTAAGGCTCCTAATATTTTGTTTTTAATTTTTCCTATACAGTATTTCATATACGTCCATACTATCAAATTGTGCAATTCTCCAACACAAGTAAAGAAAGCAAGACTTGTTCGGTCAGGTTTTTCACTTGATAGGATCACAATACGTTTCAGTATTGGACAGGATCCGTCCTTTCAACACTTGGGAACACCTGCTGCGCCTCCCACTAAGAACATTCAGCTTGGAGAGGCTGAGGACAGGAAGACAATGGGTACTGCTGTACAAAACCAAAACCATCCACCTTGACTTCTGGAGGATATGGAAGCAGGGCTTTTTATCGCAACATTCTTCAAGGATGAGAATGATCTTAGCCATGCCAAAGATCAAATTCTCAACTTTTTCCTTCCTTCTGTTCCATGTCCATGCTTTTTTTAAAAAATCATAGCTACATCCCCATATATATGGAAAGCCCAAGTCTGTGCCAACCATCAGGGACATGGAGAAAGCCTGTGTAGTGGAAATGTTCCCAAAATCAGAACAGAGAAAAGGGGATTGAAAAGCAGGGAGGGGAAACCAAATATTTGGCAAGTTGGAGAACATGATATTTGCTTCTGAGCCAGCTTGCGTGGATTAAAACTCGCTTCTTCGTGAGCACCCTCAACGAATCCTGAGACACTCCTCTAGGCCTTTGATGTGTCCCAATCTTTTGCCTTTTCTTCCTCTTGGGCGTTTGGCCAGTGTGCTGAGAGAAACTCAACTGCAGGTAAGATCCACTCACTGCTAATCATCGGGGAGGGGGTTGTAGGGCACTGTCATGACCCTGAAACGGAAGCAAAGCCCATGGCATATTTTGGGGGAGTCACATATACTTCTTTCTTCATCACCTTTGCTTCCTTAGCCGTTTACGAGCCACAGACTGAAGCAATAGAAAGCTGAATCTACATCCTTGGATAGCAGGGAGGCAACCAAGGTCATTCCAAGGCCAAAGTGGAATGGTTTAGGGAGTTATCAACACTCCATTACAGCTAAATTTTAATTTTTTTAAATGGGACTTTTCTTGATTATCCCTTCCTTCCTTCCTTCCTTCCTTCCTTCCTTCCTTCCTTCCTTCCTTCCTTCCTTCCTTCCTTCCTTCCTTCCTTCCTTCCTTCCTTCATTTATTTATGGGATTTACAATCAATCAATCAATCAATCAATCAATCAATCAATCAATCAATCAATCAGCCTTTATTGGCATACAAAAGAGTAAACATCACAGTTTCAATGCAGATTTAAAAGGTAATTATAAAACGAATACAAATTTAAAAATAATTGCATTACAAAAGTAACAGCTCAGTTCATCTCTGCCTGTGGGTCCTGACCAAATGGGCTAAAAAAGTTACCACATTTTCTATCACAATAGACTCTCTTGAAGACAGAAGAAACCTCAAATTGTCAGTGTCTGAACTAAGCCTCTTATTCAGCAGGAGAGGATCAAGGTTTTTTTTTTTTTTTTTTTTTACGAAAATGATCATAAAATGGACAGTACAGAACCACATGGGAGAATGATTCCACAGCACCCAGTGCACAGGGGCACTGGGTGCCTGTCATTACAAACATTTTGATTTATGAGGATGTTTACGAAAGGAGTTATGCTGGTGAGGTACCCTTTGCTGACCTGCTATGTCTTGGCTGTCTCAGCAGTGCCCCACCGTGCTGTAATAACAAATGAAAAAAGTAACTGGTGTTTCTGTTTTGATTCTCCTCTAGATGTACCTCTCGGAATGGAACTGAGGCCCTCTCCTTGTTTGGAACTGGGAAGCCTCATCTTTTCTGGAGAGATTGAAATGTTTCCCGGCTCGTCCGTCTGAGGAAAGCTAGTTGCAAGTCCTCCATTTTACAGTTCCCTTTGACCTCATGCCACCCTGGCCTGGAATAGGCTCATAAGATGGACCAGTAGTCCATCCTCAAAAACTTTAAATAGGGTTCCAGTTCATGCTGCACAAATTTTATTTGTAGTGCACAAAAACAGGAACATATTTAAAATGAAGAAGAGCTGTCATCAACATAAACAAATATTTAAAGGCATCCAATTTAAAGGTATCCTATAGTAATGATGGGTCCATGTCTTCATTATCATTAATTTCATAAAAAAATTGTTATATCCTTTGTAATTCTTTTAATAATTTGTGGGTTGGTAAACATACTAGATCCTATCCTCCAAATCCTTGGTTTGGTGTTTAAAACATTTTCATTCCATAACATTTTTATGGGCATGTGATCCGTTATAATTGGACCAAAATCTATTCTATATAATTTTTGTATTATTGAGTTGGACATTAATATATGGTCTATTCTTGAGTAGGTTGCAGATTTCTTAGAAAAATAAGTATAAGTATAGTTTTTCTCTTTGGGATTTAAGTGTTTCAATTAGACCTCTTTTCAGTAATTTTTCAATTTTTATGCCCTCTTGATATTTTTTAGATATTGATGTTGTAAATTTAGATGTTGTATCAGTTTTTTGATTTAAAATACAATTTGTATCACCCTCTAATATGATTTATCCCCATGCAAGTTGTTTAACTTTCTTCAAGAGTCTTTCCATAAATATGCCTTGCCCAGTGTTAGGGGCATAATAAGAACCAATAGTTAACAATCTATTTTCTAATTTCCCTTTCACAAGTATATATGTGCCTTCTGAGTTTTTCATTTGATCCATTACTTCAAAATTAGAATTTCTCATAAAAATAATGGCTACTCATCTTGCCTTATTTGTTCCATTTGCCATATATTGTTCACCCAAAGCTGAATGTTTAATAATATAGTGTGTATGCTTTTTCAAATGTGTTTCCTGCCAACAAAATCACATCAGCCCCCATATGTTGAATAGTTTTTATGACTCTGTGTCTCTTGGGTGCTGATCCCAGGCTATTCGTTTTGTATGAAATTATATTTAAATTATCCAACATTATCTTATTTGCTTTGCTTCTTATCTTCACATTTATATTTAATGACTATCATCTCCAAATCTCCAAAATTAATAGAGTAAGGTTGTTTAATTTTAGTTCTACTCTTTCCCCCTTCCCCCCACCCATTTCCATCCCTTCCTCATTCTCCTCGTTCCCTCCCCCTCCCCCCTTGCTCCCCACAACTACCCCCAAAACCCAAACCACGGTAGAGAGGCATGTTTACCTCCATGATCATAAAATGGACAGTACAGAACCACATGGGAAAATGATTCCACAGCACCCAGTGCATAGGGGCAACGCCTGTTGCACTTTGGTTTATGAGGATGTTTACGAAAAGAGTTATGCTGATAAACAAAGGTACTACTGTATTGGTATGCTTTGCTGACCTGCTATGCCTTGGCTGTCTCAGCAGTGTCCCACCGTGCTGTAATAATGAATGAAAAAAGTAACTGGTGTTTCTGTTTTGATTCTCCTCTAGATGTATCACTCAGAAAGGAACGGAGGCCCTCTCCTTGTTTGGAACTGGGAAGCATCATCTTTTCTTGAGAGATTGAAATGTTTTGTGGCTCGTCCGTCTGAGGAAAGCTAGTTCCAACTCCTTCATTTTATAGCTCCCTTTGACCTCATGTTGCCCTGGCCTGGAATAGGCTCATAAGATGGACCAATGGCCCGTCCTCAAAAATTTTAAAACAGGGGGCCAGTTCACATTGCACAAATTTTATTTGTAGTGCACAACCCCCCAAGGAAATATTTATTTATTTATTTATTTTATTAACTGCATGCAGATATTTTTCTGTCTCTTGTTCTCTCAGCCATCCCCCAGAAAAGCTTTTGATTGTTATGTTTATCACGTTTATGTAGATATTTAGATTTATATGTAAAACAATGAATACGTATAGGTTATGTATGCACAATTTTATATACACAGTTTGATATAACTAAAATTTGACCCTTTCTTTACTTAAAACACTGGCAGACTGACTTTTCTGAACATTTGAAACAAGCCATTGATATTATAGAGTTGAAGTAAATGTGTGGATGGTTACAAATGCCATGAATCAACTTCCAGATAGAGCAAACTTATGTGGATGCCTGAGAATTTCCACAAACTCCTTCCATGAGCTTTAACATCTGCTGGCATTACTCCTCAACATTTAGCTCCATAAATAACAAATGTTATGGAAAGCCAAACAGCCTTCATCCAATGGTGGCTCTTGGTCTTGTGGTGGAGAATCCAGGTGACATTCCTTGAAGTGGAATCGCCTCCTTCCATGAACTGGTGCTGCTCCTCACTTCCCTAATCCACCAACTACTTACAGTTAAGTGTTTAATGAATAATCATTCACTTTTTAAAATGCTGCCCATATCTGAACCCTAAATTCCCAGAGCTCTTGTAGCTCATGGTTTAATATTTCTTATTTTAATTGTTATATATATTTAATATTTTAATATTTCAATTGTTATATATATTATTCTTTGTATTCCTGTTTTTATCCATAATTTTAAATATTTAGCATATATAGTTTATTAGTATATCTATCTATAAATTTTATTCTTGTGTGGTTTACATGATTACTAATTTTTGACTAGACCTTGCTGCTCATAATGTAGTTTGCTTGAAGTGCTTGAAGTGCAATGGATCGCTCTGCTCCTTTCCTTTCCTTTAACACAAGCATGTCCAAACTTCAACCCTGCAGATGTTTTGGACCACAACTCCCACAGTCCTTTGTCATTGGCACTAAGCTTAGAAGGAGGGCTGAAGTTTGGACATGTCTGCTTGAACAGCTCCTCCAAATGGCTGTGTGGTCTCCTTCCTTTTTGAGCCCTTCTCTTAAACAGGGACATTTTATCGTGGTTAATCCATTAAAAAAAAAGATAATTGTTATTATTTGTTGTCTTGTTCTGTTGTCTGTAACTTTGCTGACTAGCTCAGCCTACTGTAAGCCGCCCAGAGTTCCCTTGGGAAGATGGGCGGGGTATAAATTCAATAATAAATAAATAAATAAATCTAGTTTATTAGTATATCTATCTATAAATTTTATTCTTGTGTGGTTTACATGATTACTAATTTTTGACTAGACCTTGCTGCTCATATGTATTATTTGAATTGTATTACCCCTGATGGCTTCAGCCTTGGAGTAAGGAATGGAAGGATGATTTTGCTCTCAGTGGGGCATCCTTTCCCCCTCCCCTTCCACTGCTTGGTGCATGAAGGCCAGCATTCTCATCTTTTGTGTGAGGTAGAATTAGATTCAGGGCTCCCCTAAACAGTGTCATCTCTTGGCAGTGGATCCAGTTGGGGGCCAACGTCACCCAAACCTTTGCTCCTCTCCACCTTTCAATCTTTGGCTCCTCTTTTTCTCTTACAGACCGTTTTGCAGGTTGTGTCTCAGGCATTGCTGCGCAGGCGCCCCAAGAGTTGCTCCGGAACCTGCCAGGTAGGACAGATGACACACTGCCCTCACAAACATATCCCAGAGCCTTACTCAGCCCAGGTCCCTGCCTCAAAGGGGAGCCAGTCCTAATTGATGCAGGTCCTAAGCAGCCAAGAAAGTGGAGGGAGAGGATGCTAGGTTTAGAAGTGAGGAATGGAAAGAAAAATCAGGATTTCTCCTAATTCCTCAGTCTTGGAAGAGCTGAGAGGACTTGGAGGGGAGGGAAGAGCGGAGGGTCATCCCTAGGTTGACTGAGGTCTTTAGGGTTCCCCAAATCCTGCAATCTGACTCAGGAATACTCAGAATCATGGCCCAAAACACTGAAGGGCTCATTTGGGTAGATACTTCCTGGTGATCGACTCTTGTCGGTTGACGGAGAGCAAAAGGGGGGAGGTGCAGGTGGACTGCGTGGTCTGCTGGGGGCTCTCCTGGAGCATCTCCAGAAAGAGGAGTCAGGGCCATTTACTAGGGGCCAGGTTTCCTCCTGTGAGGCTCTTGGGGCTTCACTTTCTGGCCTCTTCTCTTTCCTTCTCTTCTCCGTGGCTCTCAGGAAGAAGAAGAAAAAGAGGAGCGGAAGGATGAACAACAGCAGAGAGAACTGCTGACGGAAGCTCCAGCCTCGTGGGTAAGGAATGAAAGGATGCTTTTGCTCTCAGTGGGGCATCCTTTTCCCTTCCCCTTCCACTGCTTGGTGCACGAAGGCCAGCACTGTTATTTTTTGTGTCATCTCTTGACAGTGGTCCAGGTGGGAGCTAAAGCCACCGAAACCTCTTTGCCCCCTCCACCTTAATCTTTCCTTCAAAACCTTCATTGTTGGCTCTTCTTTCTCCTCCAGCGGGTGGGCAGGTGGTGCCTGACGTGTTGCAGTGCAGGCCCCCACAAGAGTTGCTCCGGAACCTGCCAGGTAGGATGGATGACACACTGCCTTTACAAACATATCCCACAGCCACTCTCAGCCTATACGTTTTCTTTTAACATTTACAGGATCTGATGCCCTGGGAGCCTCCGCTGTTTCCCAGAACAGCCTGGAAGACCTGGCCTTTAAGCCTCGGCTAATCCCAGAAAGGTACTGCCTTCTTAGCAGGAGGATGGCAAGGGATGCCCCAGTTTTGGCCAACGCCAATGGCCATCTGCCCCCCTCCCCGTCAGAGCCTGGGCAATGGCTGGGAGGGTCTGGCACGATCCCAGTGGGTTCTGACCCGCTTTCTGGCTTCATCCCTGGAAAGACAGCTGGCACTTGGTCAACCCCATCACAGCAACAAGGGATGCCGAGATCTAATCCTTTTCTGTTGTTTTTTCCTCCTAGTCTCCTGGTGGTCACCTCGAAACATAGGAATGTGGAGGCAGAAGAATTGTCAAGTGCTTCGTTAAGTTAGACGTGCCTTTCTTGCCCAAGAGGAGGCACAGCCATCCCTGGGTGCCAGGCGGCATGAGGAAGGGGTCTCAGGATTCTGGTAAGTCCCGCAGAGGAAAAGGGGTTCCCCCAACCCCTTGCCTAGCGCTTGATCTTCCAGGTTCTCCTGGCCTTCTCCGGTTCCCTGCCTGCTCCACAGGGGAGTCAGAAATGGGGAACCTTCACCCAGGAAAGCCAGCCCTCTGTCTCTTCCTCCTTGAAAGATCCTGTCACCCCACCCGATTTGAACAGGGTTTTTTTCAAGAAGAGTCTTGGGGTGGACACAGCTTTGCTTAGAAATGAAGGAATGCCTGCTTTTGATTTCCAGGATTCGAGGTTGATGCCCTCCAGAATATTCTTGGGCAGAGTCAACAAGGCTCAGAGCCTCTGCCCCGAAGATCTGGTACCATCACCCAGGTAATTGCCTGCATTCAGAGGAATCTGGCTGCTGAGGGGTGAGATTTGGGTCCTGGGGGATTCATAGTGTAGTGGAGCAGGGTTCACCTTCTAGTTTCTCACCTTGACCAGAGGTTTCTATTCTGCTGTTTCTTGTAGTGCCAAGGAAGAGCCCAAAGCACCTGAGGATGCCACCAAGAGGCTTTACCTTCGGTAAGGAAGGCAGGGCTGCCCCCCTCTATGGGAGGGCAAGGGGTGGAGGAAGGAGGCATCCTTTATGGACACAGCACCATTCCCTTCTTTTCAAGGGCTGGTCCTTCTTGTAGATCAGGAGCTCAAAGGATCGGGGTGTGTGTGTGGTTTCCAGCTTGAGTCCTGTTTCTCATTTACGGAAATTGCTTTGTTTTTTAGGCTTCTCCTGAGGAAAAGGTGCTGGACAACATCTCCAGCCTGGAGGATGAGGAATCCATGATGTAGACCATCTCAGCCTGCTACTGGAGGAGATCCAGGGAGAGCAGCCGCCTTCTCCAGGAGGAACGGTAGAAAGGCTTGGGGTCTTGCCAGCCAGGTGGAGAGAAGAAAGACTGCTGCGCTCCATCAGGCCAGTTCCCAAGTCAAGGGAGCTGGGAGAGGGGTTCGGCTGCTGGCGTGGAAGCAGAGAGAAGGCACCCGGAGAAAGGTCTTCATCCCATTTGGTGCATCTTCCAGGTGCTTGCAGACCTTCCAGAGAACCAACAAAGAAGAAGAGAAACAGGAGAGAGAAGAGGTGTCACTATTGTATTGCTGTGTTCATTGTTTAATTATATTTGTTTGTAAATGCTATTTGGAATGTATCAAAATGGTAAGAATAGGCAGTAGGTGCTACAATTATAGATAACTAATTAAAATTTAAAAAATACAATATGCAAGCTTTTTACTTTTCAATTAATGGCTTATTAAGGTATGATCTATTGCCTATTTTTGCTTTCGTATTTTGTAACGGCCTCAATCTCCTCACTTTTATTTTCATTAAAATTGTAAATTATTTTAAATTATTTGAATGTGTTTTGGTATTGTTTCTGTTTATTGGTTTTTAGAGTGGTATTTAAGTTTTTTTAGCATTTGTATACTTAATACAAAGCTAGCTTTTATACTGTCTTTAAATGATGTAGGCTGCCTTGGGTCCTTTTTTAGGGAGGTAGGGAGGATGGCAGGGTAAAAACATTTTAAATAAATAAAGAATAATTGATTTGAACTTTTGAGTTATCGTTCATGTTATCGCAATTTAAAATGAAGGGAAAATACATTTTCCAAACTTATAACTGCAATTGCATGGAAGCAAAGAGGATTATATAGGTAGCAGAGAAACGCGTGAGATGTCATAGAAAGCGTCCTTAACGTTCCTGTAATTGTAATTATAATTTTCCAAAACATTCAGTGAAGTTCTGAAGTCAGCTTTGAGCTTCAGAAAGTGGAGTTTTGGACCATTTCCCCCTGGCTGCCCTTGCAGGATTCACCTCACAAACTACCTCACTATGGACAGACGTCAGCGGCCATTTTATGTTGTGGCTGGCAGTTAATAACTGCCAAGTCTATATGGGGGTCTTCCCTCCCCCCCCCGCAGCAACTGTCAGTCTATGTTTTACAGTGGGTATAAAAAGTCTGCACACCCTTGTTAAATTGTCAAGTTCTGTGATATAAATAAATGAGACAAAGATAAATCCTTTCAGAACTTTTAATGAGACCTAGGAATTGTACAACTCACTTGAACCACAAACTGAAATCTTTTAGGCGGAGGAAGGAAAAATTAAAACATTGAAATAATATGCTGGCATATGTGTGCACACCCTTAAACTAATACTTGGTTGAAGCACCTTTTGATTTTATTACAGCAATTAGCTTTTTTTTGGGGGGGGGTATGATTCTATCAGTAGGGCGCATCTTGTCTTAGCTATATTTGCCCACTGTTCTTTGCAATAACGCTCTAAATCTGTCCGATTGGAACAGTGTCTCCTGTGCACAGCCCACATTCCTCAACACAGTGGTACCTGGTATAAAGTATAAAGTATAAAGTATAAAGGAATTAACTCGTTCCAAATGAAATTATGTTAAGCAAATTTTCCTTTATACAAATTTCTCATAGGAATGCATTGAAAAGGGAGTAATCCCATTTTTATGTTGTACGGATTTGCCCCATAGGAGATTATGTTAAGCAAATTTCCCCTATCTCCGGAATTTTTTTATGTAGTCCAGATTTTATGTTATACAAACTGTTTGTTATATAAGGGTCCACTGTATATGGATAGTAAGGGTGTGTTTGCTGGAGCACTTCTCATTGAAGCCATTTTTTCCCTCCACAATCTGCCGACAGACACTGCAACTCTCAGCTTCCCAACTCATTCCCCTTGTTGGGACAAATCTGCAACAAATTTTGACTGCCATGGACTTGCTAATATTTTTAATCTGCAATAAGTTCCAGATGAATTCTCGGGGTCTGTCTCTGTTTTCAATTGGAGCACCAATTCCTGCTGTTACTTCACCACAAACTCAATAAAATGCTGGCGATTCCTTCTTAATGTTTTACTCTGATTAATCGTAAGCAGTGCTCCAACGTCTGCTTGTCTCATTGTTTTCCAACGAATGTTTAAAAATCTAAAAAGGTAAAGGTTCCCCCCCCCCTGCACATGCGTGCTAGTCGTGTCCGACTCTAGGGGCGGTGCTCATCTCCGTATTCAAGCCGAAGAGCCAGTGTTGTGCAAGTCCATGGCCACGTAGCCGGCGTGGCTGCAAGGAAACACTGTTTTTTACCTTCCCGCTTTTTATGGCGGTACTGTACCTATTTATCTACTTGCCTTGACATGCTTTCGAACTGCTAGGTTGGCAGCAGCTGGGATTATCAGCGGGAGCTCGCTCCACTGTGTGGCACCCGGGATTCGAACCGCCGAGCTGCCAACTTTGCAGCCGACAGTTTTCGGAAGACTTAGTCCACTGAGCCACCATGCCCCTTGTTTAAAAATCTCCATTGGCCTAAATTCTGCCCGCAAGAGGCTTTGGCCTACCATGGACCTCATGAGCAATGACATCACCGGTCCATGCCTAGGGTTTCCACCTTGTGCCACTGTTTCTTTTAAAGCATTGCATCTTTGCATTCCTATTTGCAGCCTCCAAAGATAGCTCATTTCCTATATCTGTCCTCATTAAACAAACCATCCCCTGGAAGATTCCAAACTACAGAACAACTGCAGGCTCCTGTCCAGCTTAACATCTGGACATCTTTCCCTTGTGGAGAAGGCAGGGAGGGAGGCTGCTTCCAAGAGACGGGAGAGTGATAATCAAATGGTGAAACAAAAGATCTTCAGCTGTCTTAAAACATACATTTGTTCATAATTTGCAGAACATGGGTTGTCTGATGGTCTACTGCTACTAAAGATACATTGGAGGTGGGGGATGGATTTTTGTGTGTTATGTTGTCGTGCAACCAAGAGAAACTAAGTGTACAAAAGACCTGCCTCTCTTTTGACTTCACTGCTCTGTGTCATCTAAACCTGTGGTTCTCAACCCGTGGGTCCCCAGATGTTCCTGGACTGCCACTCCCAGAAACCCCTTCCAGCACAGCCAGTGGTGGAGGCTTCTGGGAGTTGCAGTCCAGGAACATCTGGGGACCCACGGGTTGAGAACCACTGATCTAAACCATTGGTTCTCAACCTGTGGGTCCCCAGATGTTCCTGGACTACAACTCCCAGAAATCCCTTCCAGCACAGCAAGTGGTGGAGGCTTCTGGGAGTTGCAGTCCAGGAACATCTGGGGACCCACAGGTTGAGAACCATTGAACTAAACAATAGCAAGTGGCTGGCAATACACTCATTTCATTAGAGTAACAAAGTACACGGATGGGAAGCATATGCAAAGGGACTAGAGCTGTGCTACAGTCAGTGCTCAAACATCTACTTCTGACCTCAAACTTGTGGGGGTTTTATATTAACAATTATATACAGTATTGTGAAGAAGACAGAGACAAAAGTCTTCACACTATTCTGAGCTTCTTCAAGATGCTTGCAGACCCTCCAAAGAACCAGGGAAGAACAAAACCAAAGAGGATGACAGAGAGGCAGAAGCATGGATGTTAATGTGTTAATTCTGTAAATACATGTGTATATGCTATTTAAAATTTATTAGAATGGTAAACAATTGTGTCTTTATTTTATTTTTTACAGCATTTACAACTGGCTGCAGAGGAACACCCAGCAGCCCAGGGGTCTGTTGTGGTCGGTGCATTCCAGGGTAAGCGGGAGTTTATTCTTCCTCAAGGGGACCTCCCCCTTTTCCCTCCCCGGGGGCTGCAGAAGAGCCCTCGTCCAGAGAGAAGGCTTGGAAGGAGGGGACCCTCTGGGGGTTGGGAGGGCTAGAGACCCGAGAGGCAGGTGGGTGTCAGGGCGGGGGTCTGCAGCTCTCCTTCTTCATCATCCACAGGCATCGCTCTCCTTAAGAAACTCCACCGATGACCTGCTGCAAGAAGCAGCAAGGTAACTTTCCCCTCAACTGAGGGGCAGGGAGGGAGGCCGTGGGGTGGCCCCTGCCCCTCCAAGATCCCCCATCCCATTATCAGAGGCAGGGGAGTGGCTGAGGGGAGGGGGCATCTGGGGCTAGTGAGTCCCTTCCCGAAGGGGCCAGACGGGCCTCTGGAGGAGGTCCTCCTGAAGAGCAAGGGGCCACCTTCAGATGTTCTGTCCTAACCTGTTGTGTGGCTTATTTCTCCCAGACTCGTGGAGTCTCCAAAAGAAGAAAAGAATATATATACCAGCCTTTTGGTAAGTTCGGTTCGGCATCCTTCTCTCCAAGAGGAGGCAGGGATGTTGTCCTGGAATAAATGCGAATCCCTGCTTATTTTGGTTCACAGGACTACGAAGATAAAGATATCCCCTTCTCGATCGTCCGGATGGTGAGGAGCCGCCATTTTCAGTCATCGTCCAGGTAAGCCTTTCCCAGAAAGGGATATCGTGGCTTTTCCTTAAAGGAGCTGCTTGGGGTCTCCTCGAGGGATCTGACTCCTCCATGCCACGATTTGGGTCCCGATGGATCCATGGCTCCTTCTAGATCCACTCCCTCACTGCAGGTTCTTCTTTCTCTCTTTCTGGCAGTGACCTGGAGGAGGAGCCGCCAAAGAAGGTGACCAAAGTTCCTGAGGACCCTTTTTTCTCTGGCCCCTCTCTGGACATCTGGACCACAAGGGCTCCCAAAAGGAGGTCTCCCGCTGGAGTCCTGGTTCTCATGTCACCCCATCTCTCTCTTTCGTAGGGCATGCCTGACGGAGACTGCTGAGCCAGCTGGGCCTGGAGGAGGAGGAGGAGGAGGCATGAAGTATCTGAGTAAAGGTATTTACATCCCATCTAAAGGAGAGCGGAAGAGATCCAAGAGGAGTGGGGTTTGGTCCCTCCTCATCTCTAGGCGGTGGTCCAGGCGGGGGCTAACACCTCGAGGTGACCTCTGCCTTCCAATATTAACCTTTGGCTCTTCTTCCTCTTTTCCAGCGTGCCGAGAGGTGGTGCCTCACACACTGCTGTGCAGGCACCCCAAAAGTTATGGAGGAAGCTTCCAGGGAGGACCCTGAAAAGGTGGGCCCTGCTTTTCCTCCAGGGGGGCTCCAACGGCTGCCGCTTCTCACCTCCTCTTCATCTCACCTCAGCATCTCACAGGAAGGAGAAATGGTCCAGGACAACGAAAATCACTGTCCTGTGGAAGTCCAGGAAGCAGTTTGTGTTTGTGTGCGTGTGTGTGTGTGGGGGGATAACATCAAAAGTGAGCTTAGTTTCGTGGATAAGGGAAGAAAGGGTGTTAGAAAAGGGGTGACCTTTTAGCCTCTGGAAACAGGTAGCTTCAGGGTGAGCAATTCTGATTCCTTCGTCTTTTTTAATTTACAGGATTCCCTGGAAGTCCAACCCCCAGGAGCAAATGGGTCCAGAAGAAGCACCCTTTAATTTGCATTATAGGGGGAGATGCCCATTTGGCCCCTCTCCGTTCCCATCAGAGCTAGGCGGCAACAGGGGAAGGCCGTTGGCTCCTCTTCCTCTTTTCCAGCGTGTCAGACGGTGGTGCCTGACACACTGTTGTGCAGGCACCCCCAAGGTCATGGAAGAGGCTTCCAGGTAGGAGCCCCAACAGGTGGGCCCTGCTTTTCCTCCAGAGGGGGGGGGGTTCCCCAAGGCCTGCCGCTTCTCACCTCTTCTCTCTTCTTCTCCCCACAGCACCTCCCATGAAGCTGTGCAGGCAGAGGAGGAACCCGAAGCCATGGCGGAAGCCGTGGGAGGGAAAGGAGAGGTAAACACATTTATCTCTTGTGAGTTATTTTTGTGGATAAAGAAGGAAACTGTGTTAGAAAAGGCACCTTCCGAGTGAGCCATTCTGATTCCTTTTTCTTTTTTCATTTACAGGATGCCCTGGAAGTGCAAGACCAGGAGGAAACGCAGGGCAGGGGGAGCCCAGAGGGCCCAAGAGATGGGGAGGCAAAAGATCAAAAAGACCTTGACACCGCTTCCATCATGACCCTCATCTCTTGGGTAAGGAAGGAAAGGACGTTAGAGCAGGGATGACCTTTCAGTCTCTGGAAACCATCAGCTTCACGGTGAGCAATTCTAATCCCTTCTTTTTAATTTGCAGGATTCCCTCTTGGCAAACCCCCAGAAAGTACACCATCGAGCCCTGACGTTTCCGACACGGACCTCCCCGACCACTCTGAAAGGTATGCCTTTCTGTATTTAGGGAGAGGGACCCTTGAGGAAGCTTCTATAGAAATGGAGCCATCCCACAGGACTGGCTCAAGTCCACTGGCCCCTCTCCATCCCCATCAGAGCTAGGCGGCAACAGGGAAGGCCGTTGGCTCCTCTTCCTCTTTTCCAGCGTGTCGGAAGGTGGTGCCTGACACACTGTTGTGCAGGCACCCCAAAAGTGGTGGACGAAGCTTCCAGGTAGGACCCCCAACAGGTGGTCCCTGCTTTTCCTCCAGGGGGGTGCAACACCAGCCACTTCTCACCTCTTCTCTCTTCTTCTCCCCACAGCACCTCCCATGAAGCCGTCCAGGTGGAGGAGGAACATCCTGCAGAAGCCGTGGGAGTGAAAGGAGAGGTAAACACATCCACTGTGAGCTATTTTTGTGGATAAGGAAAGAAAGGATGTTGGAAAAGGAGCCACCTCTTGACCTCCGGTGCCTTCAGGGTGAGCAATTCTGATTCTTTGATCTCTTTTAATGTACAGGAATCCTTGGGAGTCCAACCCCCAGGAGAAATGGGGTCCAGTCCTGAGGTAAGAGATGAGCCTGAAAGGTATGCCCCGCTTTGCCCCCTCTCCATCCCCATCAGAGCTCGGGCAGCCACAGGGAAGGCCGTTGGCTCCTCTTCCTCTCTTCCAGCGTGTTGGAAGGTGGCGCCTCCGTGTTGCTGTGCAGGCACCCCAAAGGTTATGGATGAAGCTTCCAGGTAGGAGCCCCAACAGGTGGGCCCTGCTTTTCCTCCAGAGGGGGGGGCTCCCTAACACCTGCCGCTTCTCACCTCTTCTCTCTTCTTCTCCCCACAGCACCTCCCATGAAGCTGTCCAGGTGGAGGAGGAATGTCCTGCGGAAGCCGTGGAAGTCAAAGGAGAGGTAAACACATCTCTTGTGAACTATTTTTGTGGTTAAAGAAGGAAAGGATGTTAGAAAAGGGCCACCTTTTTTGCCTCTGGCAACAGGAGCCTTCAAAGTGAGCAATTCTGATTCCTTTTTCTTTTTTAATTTACAGGATTCCATGGAAGTTGAAGAAAGTCAGTGTCACGGTGAGCAATTCTAATTCCTTCTTCTTTTTAATTTGCAGGATTCCCTCTTGGCATCCCCCCCCCCCGAGAGCACACCATCCAGCCCTGACGTTTCCGACACGGACTTCCCCGACCACTCCGAAAGGTATGCCTTTCTGTATTTGGGGAGAGGGACCCTTGAGAAAGCATCTGTATTTACAGGACTGGCTCAAATTTATTTTTATTTATTTATTTATTTATTTATTTATTTATTTGTTTGTTTGTTTGTTTAAATGCACCTGTGAAGGTAGTGGGACTGAGAAAAAGCCTCTCCCGGTCACCTGAGCCCCTGAACAGGCTCATGCTGGGATATACAGTCTTCGAGGTAATTTGGACCCAGGTCATTTAAGGATTTCGAGGTTAAAAACCAGCATTTTGAATTGTGCCCGGAAACTAATTGGCAGCCAATGGAGCTGCAATAATCAGGCTGTTATGTTTTCCCTGCTGGGGGGAGGGGGGAGTCCCTTTTCCCTCCCGTTCCACAGTGTGGAAAGCAGGATGTCCAGTATTGTTGCTAGTGAGGCTGGATTCCATTCACGGCTTGCCTGCCCATGATTCACTCAAGAATTCCTGGTCCTGGACTGGAAGAAGGCCCTGGGTGCCAGGATGATGCCACCGAGCAGGATATGCCACCTGCTCCTCCTCCCTTCCAATCTTGCTTCTGTCCAACAACAGTAGGATGATTAAAGCCTCTTTCAAGTACAAAATATGCACATTTGGAAACAGGGCTGTTAGGGCGGACGGCGGGATGGAAGCCCCTTTCCCCTGTTCCTGCGGCCTCCCCTCCCCAATTGTCCCCAACAGCATGGCACTCACTGGAAGCAGTAATGGACACGCTGGACATGAAAGGTCATCCCAGAGAACTCTTCTGGATGCCAGTTCACCAAAGAGGCATCCTTGATTTTCAACAGAGACCCAATTCTCTGCAGAGAGAAATCATACCAGGGAAAAGCTTGGGGGCAAAAACAGTCAGGTGGTCTTCAGGGTGAGTGTTTGCAGTTTCCGTTCATTCTTTTTTCTGTTGTTTTGTAACATTTACAGGATTCGATGCCCTGGGAGCCTCTGCTGTTTCCTGGAACAGCCTGGAAGACCTGGCCTTTAAGCCTTGGCTAATCCCAGAAAGGTACTGCCCTCTTAGCAGGAGGATGGCAAGGGATGCCCCCGTTTTGGCCAACTCCAATGCCCATCTGCCCCCCTCCCCGTCAGAGCCTGGGCAATGGCTGGGAAGGTCTGGCACGATCCCAGTGGGTTCTGACCCGCTTTCTGGCTTCATCCCTGGAAAGACAGCTGGCACTTGGTCAACCCCATCACAGCAACAAGGGATGTCGAGATCTAATCCTTTTCTGTTGTTTTTTCCTCCTAGTCTCCTGGTGGTCACCTCGAAACGTATGAATGTGGAGGCAGAAGAATTGTCAAGTGCTTCGTTAAGTTAGACGTGCCTTTCTTGCCCAAGAGGAGGCACAGCCATCCCTGGGTGCCTGGTGGCATAAGGAAGGGGTCTCAGGATTCTGGTAAGTCCCGCAGAGGAAAAGGGGTTCCCCCAACCCCTTGCCTAGCGCTTGATCTTCCAGGTTCTCCTGGCCTCCTCCGGTTCCCTGCCTGCTCCACAGGGGAGTCAGAAATGGGGAACCTTCACCCAGGAAAGCCAGCCCTCTGTCTCTTCCTCCTTGAGAGATCCTGTCACCCCACCCGATTTGAACAGGGTTTTTTTCAGGAAGAGTCTTGGGGTGGAGACAGCTTTGCTTAGAAATGAATGAAACCTCTTTTTGATTCCCAGGGTTCAAGGTTGATGCCCTCCAATATATTCTCGGGTACCATCACCCAGGTAATTGCATGCATCCCAGAGGAATGTGGCTGCTGAGGGTGGGATTTGGGTCCTGACTGGTCCATAGGGGCTCACCTTCTAGTTTCTCACCTTGACTGGAGGTTTTCTATTCTGCCCTTTCTTGTAGTGCCAAGGAAGAGCCCGAAGCACCTGAGGATGCCACCAAGATGTGAAGGAGGCTTTACCTTCAGTAAGGAAGGCAGGGCTGCCCCCTCTATGGGAGGGTAAAGGGTGGAGGAAGGAGGCATCCTGTATGCCTCCTGGTGCTTTGTGGACATAGCACCCATTCCCTTCTTTTCAAGGGCCGGTCCTTCTTGTAGATCAGGAGGGAGCGGGCAGTGGTTTCCAGCTTGAGTCCTGTTTCTCATTTAAGGAAATTGCTTTGTTTTTTAGGCTTCTCCTGAGGAAAAGGTGCTGGACAACATCTCCAGCCTGGAGGATGAGGAATCCAAGATGTAGACCATCTCAGCCAGGTACCAGAAGAGATCCAGGGACAGCAGCCCCTTCCTCCAGGAGGAACGGCTGAAAGGGTTGGGGTCCTGCCAGCCGAGTGGAAGGAAGAGCATTGCCAAGCTCCATCAGGCCAGTTCCCAAGTCAAGGGAGCTGGGAGAGGGGTTTGGCTGCTGGCGGGGAAGCAGAGAGAAGGCACCAAGAGAAAGGGCTTCACCCCATTTGCTGCTTCTTCCAGGTGCTTGCAGACCCTCCAGAGAGCCAGCAAAGATGAAGAGTCACAGCAGTCAGAAGAGGCATCCCTGTTGAATTACTGTGTTCATTGTTCAATCATGTTCGATTGTAAATGTTTGTTGGAATTATTGTGTTTTGGTATTGTTTGTGTTTACTGGTTTTTAGAGTGGCATTTGTTTGATTTTTTTTAGAATTTCTATAATTAATAAAAAAACTAGCTTTTATACTGTCTTAATGTTGGGTCCTTTTTAGAGAGGGAGGGAGGGAGGCAGGGTAAAATAAATACATTAAATAAATAATAAATAATTTGAACTGAATAAATAATAATTTTTGAACTGAATCAGCATGAGGTGGCTATCGCAGGTAGAAGATCTGGAGTATCACGAAAAAGCCGGGCACTCGTTGTCAAGTGCTTTGTGATGACTTGAACCAAGGCAGAGTGCTTGCAGGATCTTCTGCCTATCTGGACTTGCAGTGTTTCTCCCTGTATAAGACTATATATTTGTCTTAAATTGTTAGATTAAAAACTGAGGGTGGTTTTATACACGGATGTAAGCCAAGGAGAGACCTGCATGGTTGAGAAACTGTAATTTTGGTTTCAAAAAATAGGGATAGTCTTATACATGGGGCATCTTTTAGAAGGAAAAAGGTGGTAGCTACTGAGTTCGAGTTACATGAAGTGGTCAGTCTAAACAGTGCACTAAGCACACATAGTGTTAGAAGTGTACCTGTGATCACTTCCAACTGGTGAGTCACGTTTAAACTGGCCTTACTTTAACTAGGCTTGTCTTAAGCCCAAATAGGAGCCTAAGCAGTTTGAAACTTGAAACATGAAAACAAGATCTTTATTTAAACACAACAACTGATGAAACAACACAGATTTCATCTGAAGGTTACATTGAAATGTATCCCACATCAGACCTTCTTTGTTTCAGATCAAAAGGAATGTTTTTCTCGTTCTAGACCACCTTTAAACATCTCTGCCCTTCCATGATATAATTTATCTCTCTTTTTACAGCCTGCTCAAAAATCGACCCTTCCTCTTCAGATACAGTTTGGGCCTCTTTGTTATATCTTTGGGCCTTTCGCTCTCCTCCTGCATTTTATCAGCCAATCAGCTTACCTCTCTTGTTGCCAGGTAAACTTAAGGAGGGTTCCATCATGGTCTCCATTGGATTTTTGTACCCATCTGGAAGAGAGGTGCCTGGACCTCCCTCCTCAGCTGCTGCTTGGCTCCCATGAGCAGCAATAAGCCTGAAGAACATTGTTTATTTATTTTTATTTTAGAGTATTTTTACCCTGCCTTTTTCCTTGGAAAAGGACCCAAGGCGGCTTTTCCTGGCTTGGCTCTTCATATGAGCAAGGACCTTGGACAACCGTGGCACTTGCCTGTGTGCAGAACCTACCGGCAAGGAGGAGCCTTCTGGTCAGACTCATTCCTGCGCACAGGACCAACAACCCAAATGGAAAGGGCTGAGTTAAGCGCTCCCCTCTGAAAGTGTCCACCCGAATGTACCCAAATGCCAAAACTTGGTAATGGATCAAGAGGTGCTCCCGCAGGTGTCAGAAGACAGAAGCTCATCCCAGCATCTCATTTCCCTCATCCACATGTGTTGCATTTAACAGGCTTCGTTTTGTGATCCGTAACTGGAAAGGAGTACACGCCTGTTGGTCTACTTGTTGAGGTGCATATCTCTGAAGGAGCCTCAACATTAACTGTGGAAAATATACATCAGCTTCTATTCTGAGTCTGAGTTAGATGTATCATTTATATCTACCACTTGATGTAATCGTCAAGGCAGTGGGTCCTTTTGGCACCAGGGGTAACTTTTCCTTCTCCGGCTCAGGCAGCAACTTTTTTGAGAGGGACTTGGTGACGCCATGAGGCAGAGAGAGAGTCTCAAACCCAGCAGCCACATGAACCCTGAGAAAGGGACACACACCAATTGGGCCTCTGAGTGGCTGGTGCCACGAACGGCCAGAGTTCATCTGTGTTAGGATCGGAGGGGGAGACCCGGGGGGGTGTGTGAAGGAAAATTTGCAGACTGTTTGTGCCCTTCCCTCTCTGAACGGGTATAGAGGTCATCTGCTCCATGAACTCTAAGCCGGACTCATGCATGACCTCAAGGGGGAAAACACAGGGCAACTCTTACATAGGATTGTGATGGCAATAAAATGACATTTCCAGCAAGTGTTAAGATAATCTGAATAATCTTTTAATAATACTTTTTTAAAAAGTTAAGATACACTGAATATTTTAATAATACTTTTAAAAAATGTTTAAAAGAACAGTGTTCTATCTGACAGTTATGGCTCCAAATTTCAGAAGCTGCAGCAGGTATCCATCGTTGGTATCACTTTGTAGTTAGTGGCACATTAACCACTATTTTGGCACAGTGTTCTAACAAATTAAGGTGACTAGCTTTTTGTCTCTGAGATTCTAATTTCAATGTTCTTATATTTCTTTCCACCAGATTTCTGTCAAGAAATGATTCTTCTCCCAGTCATTCATCTTTGATAACCCTCTTCTTACTTTCATTACCTGAGCTAGAATTTCTATTATCAATGTAAATAATCCTGGAGATGGGGACGCCTTTGCCTCATTCCTCAGCCAATTTAAGGATGTATCCCGTTCCCCCGAATCAAAAATTTGAACAAATCTAACAATTAGTACTCCTAATTTAGAATTTTCTTTTGCTCCATACATTGCCCCAAGTACAGTAGTACTTTGTATAAAGCGATTAATTCATTCCAAATGAAATTATGTTATGCAAATTTTCCTTTATACACATTTCCCATAGGAATGCATTGTAAACAGAATAATCCCGAATCACGACCATTTTTATGTTGTACGGATTAGCTCCATATAGATGATTCTGTTAAGCAAATTTCCCCTATCTCCGGAATTGTTTATGTTGTACAGATTTTATGTTATACAAACTGTTTGTTATACGAGGGTCCCCTGTATTTCTTTACTGACAGTTCCATGAAATCAGAGACTTGCCCGTGCCGCTTTCTTTACTGCACACAGACTGGGCAACTAACCCGAATGATCAACAGCAAAGCAACACAGAGAGAGGGAAAAACACCGGGCAGAATACAGCCAGCTCTTGTGGAATTCAAAGGCTGAAAGGAGTGATTAGTGCTGGATGGATAGATTTTATTATTTTTATTTTAGAGTATTTTTACCGTGCCTTTCTCCTTGGAAAAGGTGGCTTGAGAGACATCCCTGCCCAGAAAAGCCCTCCCAGTCACACTAAGGACAGGGATCATGTGAGGTGTCAAACAAATCTCCAACATCCCCCCGCATATGATGTTTATCTCCCCCCCCCAAGTGATTCTCCAGTTGCCCTCAGGAAGCCCACCCATCGGATGGAGATGGGAGATGAGAACTGCACCGATTCTCCAATGGGTTTCCACGCCTCGGTGTACGCAGCCACCTACACCATCCTTTTCATTCCTGGCCTCTTGGGCAACAGCCTCGCTCTCTGGGTTTTGTGCCACTTCCTCAGGGAGAAGAGCAAAGCCGTGGTCTTCACGATCAACCTGGCTGACGCCCACTTGGCCCACGTCTTGTTAAAGCCAAAGGCCAAAGCAAAGCCGATAAGAGGAAGAAGAACGTCTTGATGGCGTATTTTTGGATCCGTGGGCCTCATAGACTGGAGGACGAGAGCATGGCATCTCCTCTCTCTTCTTAATAGCTGAGGGGCAGCTCATACACGTGTCCTGTTGACCCTCCATCACTTGTGTCCTTGTGGCCTATTCAGTCTGTCCAAACCAGCATCTCTAGACTAACCCCATTTAAAAGTCCAGCATGGTTTCCCCTTGATAAGTGACAAAATGAAGTGTCTCCCTGGGGCAATTCATCTCTTGGTGGTAAGACTTGGAAATGAGGTGTCTTATAAATTTTTATGATGGAGCAAGCAGTGAGGACAGGAGTTTCCACCACTGCCCTAGGGTGTGTACCAGTGCTACCTGCCCAGACATCACAAGACTAAGACTACATTTTCCTCCAAAATTGATAAGACTAAAAATTGAGGGTTGCTTTATTCACATAAGTAAGCTGAGGACAAATCCGTGGTTGTGAAATGGTAGTAATTCTGAGTTGGAAATGTGGAGGGTGTCTTATAAATGGGATGCTGATGATTCTGAATCTGAAAATAAATACATGTGCTGGCTCTTCCTTTTTCATCTCAGACTTGTATGTTTGTTATGGCTGCACCCTCCCCTCACGCCAGGATCTTTTGTTAATTGAATTGCATCTTAATGGCCCAGGATGTTCAGGGGACATCTCTTTATAGCAGCTGAATAATTGCATCTCTCCATGGAAGGACCTCTTTGGAATATTTGGAATGCAGCAGCCACCGGAGGAGGTCTCTCAAGGAATGAAGGAAGATGAGAGGCAAGGCCAGCAGAGTTTGAAATGTGTTTGACTTGTTTGGATAACAACTCCCAGAATCCTCTGGCTGGGAAATGATGTCTGCTGTAGTCAAAAATGCAAACTTTCCAAAAATTTTTTTTTCTGTTTTTGTTTGTTTGTTTGTTTGTTTTCCCCTCCCACCGTTCATATCTTGTATTTTAGGAAAGTTTCCCTTAGGAAACTGTACATATTGTCAGGGCGCCAATGCCGGTTAGAATAGTTTGTTTTTTGCTTTATTTTGTTGTCTGATCTTATTGTTTTGTTTCTATTTATCATTGTAAGCCGTCCAGAGTTCCCACGGGAAGATGGGTGGGGTATAAATGTAATAAATAAATAAATAAATAAATAAATAAATAAATTTTGGCATTCTGTCTTATTCACGGTTTTCATTATCCACGGGAAGGCTTGGAACCATTCTCCAGCAGATACTGGGGTCCTACTTTAGTTAGTGGGTTGACTATGGCATAAGAGATTGTGATTGCTGTTTTGTGATAGTAACTTGCTTTACAGCTGCTGTTTTGTGATAGTAGCTTGCTTTACCGCTGTTCTTTGTGACAGTAGCTTGCTTTGTGGCTGCTGAATTATTTATTTATTTTTCCTTTGCCATCCGTGGATAACTGAATCAGTGGATAATGAATCAGTGGATACGGGGTCCTACTATACAGTACTACACAAGGTCTTTAGTTGTACTGCTAAGCTACTAAACTGTGTGAAAAATGGAAAAAGGGAGAGGAAACCTCACCAGAACCTGTAAAAAACTGCATCTTATCCTGCAGAGGTTAATCTATGACACATGAATAATAGAGATCCTCTGATCTCATCTGAATGATCCATCTCAAAGAAGAGGTATTATTTCAAATGTTTGATTAAGGGATGAAATAGGAAATGGCTCAATGTCTTGTTCTGTTCTTGATCCAGCCTGAAGAAATCCAAAGTTTCTAAGTGCTGTTGTGGCCATTTGCCAACTTCCTGCTTCCTGAAATGACAAGTGGGGGAGCACCGGTATCAATACGAACAGCAAAAAGTCCTGCAACACTACTTAAAACTTAGTAAGAAGAAAAAGTGGGCTGCAGATCACAAACGTCTGAGTCACATAGACCAGTGCTCCCCAACCTTTTTGTCCCCACGGACCGGTAAATGTTTGATGATTTTCCGTGGCCCGGGGCTGGGGGTGCGGGGGGAGATGGGGGTGCGGGGGGGGTCGGGCGGGGAAAGGGGAGGGTGTGGGGGGGGCGGGGATGGGGGGAGGGAGGAGGGGAGGAGGGGGTGTGGGGGGGGCTTGGAGCGTGTGCCTTGTGGGGGGGCCACGGGAGCGGCGGCGGCGGCGCTCGCCGGCTGGGGGCATCGGGCGTGCCGCTCACCCCCGCGTGCACGGGCGGGGTGGGGGGGAGCCTGGGGCTCCTGGGCGGGCGGGCCCCCGCCTCCTCCTCCTGTCGGCGGCCGCGGCGGCCACGGCAGCCGCCTGGGTTCGGCCGCCGCCGCCGCCCACCTCCGGCTTCGGCCTTCGGGCGGGTGAGTGGGAGGGGGAGGGGAGGGAGGCTGGTGGGGGGTGGCGTCCCCGCGCGCCCCCCAGAGAGGCCAGTGTCCTTTCCTCAGCCCTCCCCCGACACACACACACACACACACACACACACACACACACACACACACACACACACACACACACACACACACCTGGCCACCTCTCAGGGAGGCGGGCAAAGCTCATCCCACGCCGCGCGCGCCCTCCCCCGCCACCAAGACTTGCCCCCCCTCCCGCCGGGTCTCCGGGCCGAGAAGGGGGAGCCCGAGCGCCTCCCGCCGCCGCCGCCGCCTCTCTCACCTGCTGCTGGAACTTGTCCGCTTTCCCGGGGAGGCGGCGAGGCGGCCGCTGGGGACTGGCGGAACCCGCCCCGCCCCGAAGGGGCTCCAACGAGGGCGGTAGCGCCTCCTCCTCCTCCTCCTCCCCCTCTCGCCGCCGCCGCCGCCGGAGGAGCAGCAGCAGCAGCTGGGGCGATTGCGGGGGGGGGGTCGCAGGGGCGGCGGCGACCGCGGGGGGGTCGCAGCGGTGGCGAAAACACCCAGGCCGACCCGCGACGCCCCCGCCCGCCCCCCCAACACAGGTGCGGTCCGGCGGCGGCGGCGGCGCTCCGCCCTGGAGCGCGGCCGCAGGGAGGGGCCAAAGGGCACGCGCCCCAGGGGAGGAGGAGGAGGAGGGGCACCCACCTCCTCTTCCGACTGAGGGGGCCCCCACGCTGCGGCGGCGGTGCGTGCGCTTGGGGGGGGCTCGCCAGTGCCTCCCGCGCACGCCCCCTCCTCCCCGCCGGCCCCCGCGCGCCCGGCCCCCAGCTTCCTGCTGCTGCTGCTGGTGGAGGGCGAGGAGGAGGAGGGCGGAGGAGGAGGACGCGCCGCTGCCGCCGGCGGACAGAGGAGGGAGGCAAAGGCGGCGGCGGCGGCTCCTCCTGCGCTCCTCCAGCCTTCCTCCTCCACCGGCGGCCCGCGGGAGAGAAGAGGAGGAGGAGGAGGGCGGCGGAGGAAAAGGGGAGGAGCCTCCCCGTCCTCCCCAGGCGGCCCGGTGCCGACCGGTCCACGGACCGGCACCGGTCCGCGGACCGGGGGTTGGGGACCACTGACATAGACGGTGCCATGGGATTTTATTATTGTTTTTAGTACCAAAGTAACAAGAGGGAAAATGTGAAGGGATCTGAGGTGAAGCCACATCCAGGACATCAGGTTTCCTTGGGTGAATTTGCTTCAGGAGTCACTAGAGAGAGGGGAGGAAATTTGCTTTGTTTGCAGCTTATTAACCTCATGAACCCACATTGGTGCCTGGATCTGCTTGTTTAGCTCTTCTCTTTTCTTCTCTCAAAGGCTCGCTAGCCTAGTGCTAGGCGAGTTGGCCAAACCAGGGGGGTTCGGGGAGAGGGATCAGCAGAGAGAGAGAGAGAGAGAGAGAGAGAGAGAGAGAAGGAAATTTTGTCTTCAATCATGTTCTAGCTCTTTAAACTGGCTCTGCTCTTCTTTGGCTGCCTGGCACAAAGTAGAGCAGGGCTGCCTTAAAATGTTACCCTTCTTCCTCTCCCCATCTTCGATTGGACAAAGAAAGTTTTGGTATTGAAGACAATTTTCTATCCTTCTGGGTCTTTTGGACCTGGATTGAAAGATGGAAGGATCAAGGATGGAAAGAAAGAAAGAAAGAAAGAAAGAAAGAAAGAAAGAAAGAAAGAAAGAAAGAAAGAAAGAAAGAAAGAAAGAAAGAACAGGAAGGGAAAATACTAGAACCAGATGTGGGCAAGAGAGGACTCAAATGGCAGCGAGTTTCCCTGCTGGCTTGTCTATCTCACTGGCTCTCTGGAGGCAGCTGGAATGAGCTGCAAACCGTTACACATCTCTCTGCCTAAACCAGTGCAATGGCATTTGATTCCCCCAAAAAGTAAAAACCTGGAAGGAGAGGGGGAAACTGGGGGAGGGGGGAGGGGGTCTCCAGCCACACCATCCAAGTTCATAGCTGCAACTGATTCCATCTTCATGGAGCTTGAGAAAGTTACATTTTTGGACTATTACAACTCCCCAGGATCCTCCAGGCAGCAACATGGTCGCTCATTTCTCCATGCCGGCTGGAACATTCTGGCGTTTGTGGTCCAAAATCTGCCCGCTGCTGTATTTTCATTCATGCTCACTCCCCACCGTCTCTTAATACGAGCAATGAAAATGACTTCCATAGCAATCCCTTTATGCTCCTTTTGTTTCTTTTTAATTATGTGTGGATTATTAAATCATCCGTTGCTTCTCTTATCTGCTGCCAGGACTGACACAGCTTGAAAGCCAGTCTCGGCCATCTTTAACCGGCGGTCAGTCTAGATCCACAGTGGGCCTTGGCTTTTGCCAAAATAAGCAGCTGCAGAGCCTTCCTTTGGGTTTATATCTCTTCCTAAACAATAAGGCAGCTCCCCCCAAAAAAAAAAAAACAAACAGAAAAGCCACACATAGTTCATATGTTAGAAGGACATCGCTTCATGTGCAGGCAGAATGAAGGCATCTGCAAACAGCCAAACAATAATGACCTAGTACAGGGATGGCAAACCTTTTAGAGACCGAGTGCCCAAACTGTGATCCAGAACCCACAAATTTTTGCAAACTGCCAATACAGCCATTTAACCTGAAGGACAGGTGGCTGTGAAGGGGCAATGTCGGGTGCCCACCGAAAGGGCTCCGAGTGCCACCTTTGGCACCTGTGCCATAGGTTCGCCATCACTGACCTAGTAAATCCAAGCAACTGAGAACATGTATCCTATAATGATACATGAATAGCAATGTAAAAAAAAATGGATGAGAGACACAAGGAAAGATGGAGAGATGTGCAATCTAAGCTTCAGTATGGTCTTTCCCACACCAGAGCCTTCAAAGGGTGTTCTTGTGGGCAACAGCATCCAGAATGCCAAAGCTGGCCATGCTAGTCAGAGGATACTAGTCTAGAAAAGTAACTTTTCCAAGTTCTGGTCTGTGTCAGATAAAGTGCTTGCTAGCTATTAGAAAAGACAGCAAGACTGAGCTCCCTGTGGCAATTGTGATTGCTCTGTACTGGCTTTTTTGCACCTGAGTCTGTATGTTTAAAGTTGCCTAGATGCCCTAATCACATCCAATCTTGCCTGATTTCAGAAGCTAAGCAGGGTCGGCCCTGGTTAGTACTTGGATGGGCAACCACCGGGCAATACCAGGTGCTGTAGGCGCCTGGAGTAGGAACTGGCAAACCACTCCAGTATTCCTGCAAGAAAACTACATGGACATGGAGTCACGAAGAGTGGGTTACAACTGTAATGATGCAAAACACACACACACACACACACACACACACACACAAATACAAATGTATGTTTAGGAGTGGGCAGACATATGTGTGCGCTCTCCATTCATTCAGAAAAATATCTGCTTGAAAGGCAAACCAATCATCCTGGTAAGGAGTGAGAAGGCTCACTGATGGCCGTTGAAGACCAGAGAACAAAGAGAGCAGGCAAAGTGCAAATATTGGGGCACATCAGACGTCTGGTACCTAAGCGAACTCCGGAATTATCTGGGCTACAACATCGGGCCCCATCCTCTCTCATCCAGATGACCTCCCCTGGAGAGTTGTTGTGAGAGCAAAGTGAAGGGCAATATGATGCCGTGAACTTAGCAGAGGAAGGACAAGATATAAATGTGATTAGTCAAAAGAAAAAAAAATGAAAATGGGGCAAGGTGGGGCAAAGATTTTTTAAACATGTTGCATTATGTATTGCAGTTTCCAGAATCCCTCACTGATCTTTTCCATTCCACTCCCCACACTGATAATCAACACACCTCCCAGACATCCATATGCACAGCTTTGCTAGGAATTAGTCCAGCTAGATGCCCTAAGCCCATCCGATCTCGCCTGATTTCGGAAGCTAAGCAGGGTCGGCCCTGGTTAGTACTTGGATGGGAGACCACCAGGGAATACCAGGCGTGTAGGTGCCTGGAGTAGGAACTGGCAAGCCACTCCAGTATTGCTGCCAAGAAAACTCCATGGACATGGGGTCACAAAGAGTCGGTCACAACTGTAATGACACAACACACACACAGGGCCTTTTTACACGACCCCTAAGATCCGCTGGTCCCTTAAATTCGGACCAGAGATCTTGAGGGTTTGTTGCTGTTCCTCCCTCCCCACCCGCTCGGCACTTCTTTGTTCTGTCTGCGTGAGGGGGGGGGAGGGAAAAAAAGCCTTAGACAGAGACAAAAGAATAAAAGGCTTACCTCCTGGTGTTGGAGGAAGTTGCTCCGACCTCCGTTTACTTCCTGGTTCCTCTTTAAGGGGCAGAGGCAAAAGAAAAACAACAGAAAGAAGCGAGGAGAGCTCAGGCAGTCTCCGCATCAAATATTTTTCACCATAAAAAAGCAGGTACAAGAAAAGTGCAGTTTGGTCGCGCTAAGTGGTCGGGGTCGCACTTAATTGTCTGCAAACTCCGGAGCTGGTGGGTAAACATTTTTATCGTCCGGAGTTTGCAGCCATTTGCGGCGGAGCTTAGGGGTTGTGTATAAACGCCCACAGTCCAGCTCGTAGAATGGGACCTGCTTCTGAGTAAACCCACACCAGATTGCACCAACAGGATGGAAGATACCATGTTGCAAGGGATGGACTGGGATTGTGCAACTGGCTCAAGTCCACACAGGCTGAATCTTCTCCTGGGAGGCACAGCCGGGCGGGGAGCTGAACTCCCAACATCCTCCAGGGCCATTTCCCTAACTCACGGAGCGATTCAGCCAATCCCATGTAGAAAACAGACATCCTGAAATTCCCTCTTCTAAAGGTCTATTTAAGATGCAGGAGACCTCACTTTTTAAAAATTTTAATGTGGCTATCCTAGATTTAGAGCATACTGGAATGGCAGCCAATTGTTAATCATCTGACTTGTTATTGACAAATGTTTGTTTCCAAGATGGCAACAAATGTGCCAAATGTGTCTTTCTGGGCCAAAATAATCTGACTGACTTTGGACTTAAATTTGAATCAATTCAGGGTGCCATTTAGTGCTGTGCCTCAGTCAAAAAAATGTTATTTGTGTGACCCCACAGGCCACGAGAAGCTGGGCTACTTACTTAATCAGGGCCATTATAAATTAAGTGTCATTGAGTTCCAGGTTTTCACTGATGCAAGCTAAATATAATGGTGCACCAGACTATCAGCTATTTTGTGTGTGTGTGTGTGTGTGTGTGTGTGTGTGTGTGTGTGTGTGTGTGTGTGTGTGTGTGTGTGTGTGTGTGTGTGTGTGTGTGTGTGTGTGTGTGTGTGTGTCCACCCCCACCCCCCCAAAAAGTTGACAGGCTTCTTTACATACTATATATGTTTACTCTTTCTGCTAACTAAAGATTTCCCCATCAATATGTCTGTGAAGATTCTCAGTCATCCAGGTGAGTTTATCTGGAAGTTGTGTCATGACAACTGGACTTCTTTTCTTGAGAGACTGAAACGTTTCACTGCGCATCCAAACAGCTTCATCAATCTGAGGAAAGCTAGTTGTGAGTTCTCCATTTTATAGTTCCCTTTGGCCTCATGTCACCCTGGTCTGAAATAGGCTCATAAGATGAACTATGGCCTGAATAGGCTCGTTAGGTGGACAATAGTCTCAATAGACCATGTATATTATATTGCTCCTTTTGTGTTTTGGTGTCACCTCCTTTGGGTGGACGGGTCTTGGCCTTAGTGTGTTTGTAGGTCTGAAGTAAACAAAATGAGCAATATAGTATACACGGTCCAATGCAGTGAGGAGTGTGCAGACTTCTACATTGGAGAAATTAAACAGCCATTAAACAGGAAGATGGCCCATCATAGGAGGGACAACAGCTCAGGACCAGAATCAGCAGTACAACTCAACCTGAAGGAAAAGGGCACTTATTCAAAGATGAGGATGTACACATATTATAAAGAGAAGATAGGTGGTTTGAGAGAGGGGCCAGGGAAGCCATTCATGTGAGCATAGAAAACCCCTCTCTCAACAGAGGTGGGGGGCTCAGGCACAGTCTATCTACTACTTATCAGGGAGTGATTTCGACAATACCCAGACAAATCAAAAATACTTCATGTCTCCACCACCAAGGCCATAGCTAAGGACCCATACTTTATGGGTTTCAGCACCTTAGGCCATTGTTCACCTTAAGGTTATGGATACTATTGTCTACCTAACAAGCCTATCCAGGCCATTGTTCATCTTCTGAGCCTATTTCAGACCAGGTGACATGAGGCCAAAGGGAACTATAAAATGGAGGACTCGCAACTAGCTTTCCTCAGACTGACGAAACTGTTTGGATGAGCAGCGAAACATTTCAGTCTCTCAAGAAAAGAAATCCAGTTGCCATGACTCAACGTCTAGATTTTCCCATCAAGCTCCCTTACCTCAGCTCCCCCAATTACATCCATTGTTGTTGTTGTTTTGAGTGAGGGAATTAGATGCCATTTAGTGGTTGTAGCGCTTGAAGTAGCAATGCTTGGTTTAAGTGGTGTTGTTTCATGCTGTCAAGTAACATTCAAATAATTAGAGACCGCAAAAGGGTTTTTTCCAAAGTCAAATTGCGTAAGATTGAGTTGTGTAGGGTTGAGCAAGACCCCACACGCCCTCTTTCGCCTTGTTGTCTGCACCCCTGGCCAACTTCTCAATCAAGGCTTTCTTAATCCTTCAAAGGACAGCCTGGCTGCACGGAGCTAGGGAAATGTTTACCTGTTTCCATTACACAAGCGGGTGAGCAAACCAGATCAAGGACCTTTCTGTTGACTGACTCATCAAGAACATTCTTTAAAGGAGCAGGAGAAAGACAACCCCCACGTGGGTTAGGCCAAAAGTACAAACCTGGATGCCTTCACTGGCCTGGATGCCTTCAAAAGGGGATTGGACAGATTCCTGGAGGAAAAGTTCATCACAGGTTACAAACCATGATGGAGATGTGTAGCCTCCAGGCTTTAAACCAGGGCACTTCAAGGGCCAGATGCAGGGGAGTGATATCAGGAGACAGATATCTAGTTTTGTGCACTCCCAGACACATGTGGTGGGGCCACTGTGAGATACAGGAAGCTGGACTAGATGGGCCTTTGGCCTGATCCAGCATGGCTCTTATGTTCTTATGTTCTTATGCACCTCTCTTTATTTTCAGAGTTGCTGCAAAGGGAAAGAAGGACCATTCCTTTGGACAACACAACACACAATACAGACTTCTATATCATTTATTTGTTTCTTTTGCAGTAAAAATGCTCTGAATAACAATTAGCATCTGTTAAAAACAACAACAAATCTGTCATAAGAGCATTTTCCTCATTACAAGATTTCGTTTCTCACTTGCAACTCCAAATAATTTTCAATAAGCAACTTTGCAATACTTAAGGGAATTTATAAGCCAGTTCCCACAGGTTCACCCAGATTATCTTCTCCATTAGTCATTTATTCTATTTATGACATGAATCTGGGTAAGTTCTTTTTAAAAAAAAAAAAACTACAGCTCCCAGCATCCATCCACCAGTCCCTGGCTGGTGGATTCTAGGCTTTGTAGTCCAAAAAAGGAATTCTTCCAAGCTCTCCTATTTACTGTTTATTTATTGAAGGCATATCATGCTTTCCTAACACAAAAAATAAAAATAAAAAAATTATTGGCACAGAAGGAGGCTAGCAACAGGAACATCAAAAAAGAAACAAATACCGTTATAAATACCATTTCTACATAAAAATAGGTTAAAATAAGTATTCGGTAAAGAAAAAGAACAGCCTCCTTTGCTTATTACCCAACATATGTTCCAAAGGCACCTCTCAGTAAAAGGTACAGAGGTATTAAGAGGATGAATAATACAAACAGAATAAACAGTAAACAGAGAACACTGGAATAACAGAATTGATTCCAATCTAAATCAGCTGTTTCCTCCCCAAACTTATGTATTTGCCTGCAGAAGATGAGCAGGCACTCAGAACTGTGCTACTGAGACCCGGATCTATTGGCATGCAAGTGCAAAGTATAAACGCCAAATTTGTTCTAATTCCAAATTAGGGACCCAGCTAGAAGTAAACTGAAGTTGCCCCAACCCTTAAAAGTGTACTTAACACCCAGAGCCTGATGGATGTGAAATTTCATTGCAAAAATCAGAGGATCCTTGTGATCCGCAATTGCTCCTTAGTCCCCGGTCCCATGCCCCTTTAAAAGCAGTTTAAAATACCAGATAACCTGTGTCTAAAAATGCCATCCCCATGGATACCGGGCTTTTTGAAAAAAGAAAAGAAAAAAGAAAACCCGGTAATGCTCCCTTAAGTGAGGTTTCTGTGACTCACCCAAGAGGTAGGGAAATTTTTGCCTCGTTTTGAAAATCCAGCTTTTAAGGAGGCAGACGCCATGGGACCACGCAGATGATCTGGGTTTCTTTTTCTTTCTTTTTTCATAGCACCGACCGGCTGTTCCTGTGGCCAATGGGCTATGTTTTTTTAAATTGCTTTTCATCTTCGGAGAAACAGGACACTCTACCCAGTCCTACAAGTTTTCATTTCCCCAAGCCAAGTGGTCTGTTTTTTTTCAAATGCTAGCGCCACCTGCTGGCCAAGGGGGGCTGAACTGCACTTTAAAATGAAAACAAACAGCTTTTGACGTGTGAACTCCTGTCCCACTTATTCAATCATGTGATGGGAGGAAGAGGAAAAGCCAGACCTTCAGAAGATCAGGATCGAAATCCAGGTGTGACCACAGCCTTAGAGACCAGAAGCTCAAAAGATACCCTTTAACCAAGGTATCCTAGCAGTCTGGCGAACTCTGGAAGACCCAGAGCACGAATCTGCACATCCGATCCACAGAGCCCATTACTTGAAAGGGCGGGACAGAACTTTACCAACACTCTGCAGAACCTTGGTCAGCCCAAGCAGAAAAGACTGGTCTAGTTTAATGACCCAGTATGATATATGGTGGTCTTACAACCATCGGACCAAGACAACCTTTGAAAAGAAGGTTCCTCCCCAACACAGTTGCATCCTCTTTGGACAGAAGCCCTTGTAGCTCCATAAACCAGATTTCCAGAGCGGGGGAATGTTTTGATGCAAATAAATCTTAGAGTAGCCCAGTATAGCAGCTGTGCTGGCTTGTGGTATTCTGGGAATTCTAGCCCCCAAAATAACATTCCCCATCTCAGAGAAGTCTGTTTGCAAAGAAGGTGTCTTTGGGATCATTTGCGTACAACGAGTCCTCAAGCAGCCTATGTAGCAAGAGCTTTGTAGAATGCTGGATGCCATGCAGATACAGCAGCATAAATAGTTCCCCTCCTGTTTACAAGTAGATTTCAGCCTTGTTGTTGTTGTTATTGTTTGTCACCACAGGGGAGGGTTTGCTTTTAATCCCTTCTGTCCCGCCTTTGGAAACGTCGACAAACAGCAACCGTGGAGTCCAAAGAGAGACGAGGATTCTTTTGTATTCCTTCCGGAAATTCTGGTTGAGAAGGCCATAGATGGCCGCATTCAAGCAGCTGTTAAAGTAAGCCATGAAGTAGCTCACCACAAAAAGCCATTCCGGGATCTTTGGCACGATTTTGGAAGGATTGATGGAGATGGCCAAGCCGATGAAGTTTAAGGGACCCCAGCACACCGCAAAGAGGACAAAAACCACAAACATGGTCAAGAAATTCCGGACGTCTGCTGCTCTGACTTTCTGTTTGCAGTCCTGCCTCACCCGGTGCTTGACCTGAATCACCAGGATCCAGATCCGCAGGTAGCAGAACGTCACGATGGAGAGCGGCAGGAGGAAATGGACCACGATCACGGCCACGGTGTACGACATACTGACCGTCTGAGCAAAGGTGCAGGAATAAATCCGGTGGTCGTATTGCAAGGAGCCCACGAAAAAATTCGGCACGATGGCCACCAAGGTCAGCGCCCAGGTCAGGCAGAGATACCCGTAGGTGTTCTTCAAGTTGAAGACGCGGTCGTAGCGCAGGCTGTGGCAGATGTAACAGTAGCGGTTGATGGCGATGGCGGTGATGTTGAAAATGGAACCAATCACGCTCAAGCCCATGAAGAAGCCACTGACCTGGCAGTGAACGGGTCCCATCGTCCACTCATCGTGGAAGATGGCGCTCAAGGTGAGAGGGTATGGGTACACCGCCACCACAAGGTCTGCCACGGAAAGGCTGACCACGAAGATGTTACCTAGACATTGCAGGGTAAGAACAAACACAGGGTAAGAACAAATACAATGACATTGTCTTGTATTCAGTGCAGGGTGTACAGTCTTTAATAGACTATCTATCTATCTATCTATCTATCTATCTATCTATCTATCTATCTATCTATCTATCTATCTATCTATCTATCCACACACAGTAGGACCCCATATCCACTGATTCATTATCCACTGATTCAGCTATGCACGGTTGGCAAAGGAAAAAATGAATAATTCAGCCACTGCAAAGCAAGCTACTGTCACAAAGCAGCAGCCGTAAAGCAAGCTACTGTCACAAACTGCAGACGTAAAGCAAGCTACTGTCACAAAATTGAAGGTTTTTTGGGGGCATTCTGTCTTAACCACAGTTTTTGTTATCCACAGAAAGGCCTGGAATCAATCACCAGCCAATATCGAGGTCCTACTGTACACTGCAGCAAGTGTCCCTGTACATCAAAGTTTAGAAAGACTGCTTTTTAAACATAAACTCCAGAACCCCACAGCTTGAGGGACCCCCATATGGCCACTAGAGGATTTTGGGAACCACTGAAGCTTTTTCCAGCTATGCTGAGGATAGTCAAAGCAAACATCCAGACTAGGACAATAAGCCAATAAAGTGACTGATATGGCTGTAAAAGTTGTCCTATATCCATCACTAGAAATGGGTTGATGCCATCACTATATACAAAGAGAAAGGATCAGGTGGCAGGTTCCAGGTCATCAAAAGGTGGCCATTTGTGTTACTGGCATGTTGCAGGGAGTCCTTAATCTACTCTGCCTTGGGCAGTGGGAGTAGCGACCCCAGGCCTCAGTTCATGTAGGAAGGAGCTGGGGTAGACCTGCTGCTGATTCTACAGCCCTTCCTGTTGTCCTGTGTCATCAAATTGCTCCCAGCCCATGGTTACTCTCATGCGGTTTGTAAGACATGAGCGATGTTCAAGGAATGAGTGGTTTTTACTGTTGCCACCCTGCCATGAGTTTTTGTGGCTGAGTCAGGAATTAACCCAGATATCCTGAATCCCAACACTCTCTCTAATAGCCCAGGGGTTCCTAACCCTTGGTCCCCAAAATGTTATTGGGCAGCAAAGACCAGAAATCCTGGCCAGCATAACTAGTGGTGAAGGCTTCTGGGCATTTTATGGGGACCCAAGTTTAGCTGCCTAGATGCCCTCAGCACATCCGATCTCACCTGATTTCGGGAGCTAAGCAGGGTCGGCCCTGGTGAGTACTTGGATGGGAGACCACCAGAGAATACCAGGTGCTGTAGGCGCCTGGAGTAGGAACTGGCAAACCACTCCAGTATTCCTGCCAAGAAAAACTCCATGGACATGGGGTCACGAAGAGTCGGTCACGACTGTAAGGACACAACACACACACACACAAGTTTAGGAATCATGGCTCATTGACTTTGGACAATGGTGGTGGACCATTTGTTAACAAGAAAGTCCCACAACTAAAACTCTCCTCACCCCAACCAATAAAAGTACTATTGAAGCAAAAGTTATGGCACTCAATATCTGTTCACTGAGGCAGCTGCCTTTCTCTACCTAATAGTAGACGAGCCCTAAGACTAAGCCCTATATATGTGATTTGATTTCCCTGTAGAAATGTCACCGCAAGTGTATGCTTCCACTCCATACGCATTTATAAAGTCCTAAATCAGCTGGAGCTGCCTTTCTCTCCCCCCCTCTGGAGCAGAAGTTCTAATTCTTTCTATTGGCCAAATAGATCTGTTCCAGAACTTTGGAAATGAAGTTTGGATGTTTTCTTCTTCTTTTTTAAAAAAATCTTATTTAGAGACCAACTGCTTGTATCAACACACATAATAAAGTTGGAAGAACTGAGCCAAGAGAGAATAAAAATACAAAGAAAAGGTCCACCAAGGGTAAGAAAACAAACTGAAACACATCAAAGTAAATTGGGGGGGGAGCAAATATTTAGCACGGATAGAAGGAAACGATGCCGTCAGAAAGAAGAGGCAATGGAAGGTTCTGCATAACGATGTAAGACCTCTGCTTAAATCCACCTACGCCTATTATATGCCTTTGTAAAACCAAAAGCATACGAGGTGCGGAAATTGAAGAGCTTCACCTCTGGAAGACAAACAAGGCTGTTTTCATCTCTAGATCCTTCCTATAATTGATTGTTAATTCTCCTGTTCCCACTTTAGTTATTTAGCTTGGAAGGACCTAAGCTGTTATCAGATTTACTACTGTTTAGCACACAAAGTTGCGTTCTGTTGTCTCAGGGCTAGCCCAGTGGATTCCCAGGCTTGGCTACCCAGATGTTTTGGGACTAAAACTCCCAGAAGCTTTCACCACTGACTGTGCTAACCAGGATTTCTGGGAGTTGTAGTCCAGGGACATCTGGGGGACTCAAGTTGGTTCGCAACACAACGTCCAGAACACGGCTTGGGGAATCTGAGAAATTCAATATGAAAAGTAACTTTCCCACCCTTTGCAGATACGGCTATCTGTTGCAATTCTTCATTAGTACAAATTGTCTTGGAATAAAACAGCACTGGTTCCTTTAAACTGTAGCCTTTTCCATAAGTGGTAGAACGAACATGTGTCATGTACAACAGTAGGCGGGCAATTCTGGGAACTATTATCCAAGAAAATGAATGTTACCAAATTCTTACTGCAACAACTGTGACCTGTGTATGTACAGTAGGACCCCCGTATCCACTGATTCATTATCCACTGATTCCATTATCCACTGTTGGCGGAGGAAAAATAAATAAATAATTCAGCAGCTGCAAAGCAAGCTACTGTCAGAAAAAGCAGCTGTAAAGCAAGCTACTATTGCAAAATAGCAGCTGTAAAGCAAGTTACTATCACAAAACAGCAGTTTTGGGGACATTTTGGCGTTCTCTCTTATACACAGTTTTCATTATCCACGGAAAGGCTTGGAACCATTCCCCAGCAGATACTGGGGTCCTACTATACTCCCTTACAGCGTGCATGTAAAACAATAACTCATGTGAGCAAAAAGGTAAGAGGGGAATGAATTAGGCTAGGTGAAGTTAAAGAGGATTAAGGAAAAGACAGAAGAAATTAGGCATTTTGGATGCTGTCTATTCTTAGCACTTCTTTCACTCCAAAGCAGACTTCTCTACATGCACCACATGCAGCCTTGAGTTGGCATTTCATCAAATTTCCCCTGGGAATTGTGTCTGAGATTACTTTGAGTGAGAGACAGACTAAATATCTAAGTCACCACGGACGGATGAGTTTATTTCTGGTTTGTGTTGGTTTTATGAGTCTTACAAAGTTTGGAAACTTATTTTAAAAAGTAACTATCACTACAAGAGACACTCAAGCAGAGGTGGTGAGAGGATTCTGGCCATTTTATTATTTATTTATTTATTTATTTGCAAGACTTGTTAGCCGCCCCACTACCAGGTGGTCTCTGGGCAGTGCACAACAATATATTAAAACTAAAAAACTATAAAACAACATGATTGTTAAAACTACAAAATACAATACAGGTTAAAACAACTGACATAGGGTGCAAATTATACAACCCTTTAGTCCAAAGAAAGGTATTTTTTCTAAGCTCCAACTCATTCTTGCTAGCTCCATCTCCCCATTAATTTGCAGTGTTTTGAAACATATTTTCCCCACAAGATATGCTTTGGTTGATCAAATGGTGCCTCCATTGTTTTTGGTTTTGTGGGATTCCTATGCCAGCTGGCAAATCACTTTTTTTCAGTGGCAACTGTCTAGTTTCTCATTTCCTCATAACACAATACAGTTGCATTTGTATTCCAGTACTAGAATGTGGAACATAAATCACAAGCAAAGAATGGCCTTATTATTCCAGGTTTCTTGCACACTATGTAGTAAATCCCAAGCCCTTTAAATCTAAGGCAATCTTGACTTATTCAAAATGGAACCCACTGATTTATACTGATTTACTCTCAATTATGCATAGGATTGCAGCCTAACAGCCAAGACTATATAGGCTGAATCAGAAATAAATCTATCTTTTGTTCAATGGGATCTCTGCATCCCGAAAATTTTTATTTATTTATTTATTGTTATATTTATATCCCACTTATCTTCTAAAAAATAGAACTCTAAGCGGCTAACAAAATCGACAAAGCGCCAAACAACAACAATGGAAGTACAACAACATAATAAGCAGAATCAATGTACAACAATGTAAAACTGGTATAAATATAAAATCCCCCTGCATCCCAGCATGCCAAAAGGTGAAGTCCTAACAATTAGAGTTGGACACACCGGAAGGTCAACAATCCAAAAATCTATAATCTAAATCTAAAATGCTCCCAAGTCATCCTCATTTTTATCACAGTCCAAACACACAGAGACCTGGGACATTTATTTTACTGCACGAAGGACTTTGCCTTCAGCAAAGCACATTTTCCATTATCCTTGCACGTGCAATTTGACTGTAGAAGAATTTTTAACAATGATGGAGAAGGAGCATAGTGAGGATTCCCAATTATTGTTGCCGGGTTTTAAATCGCTAGTCTAAAAAAACCTCCAGCAGTCATCACATCAGTCTGTCAGTAAAGGGGGAAGATAAAGTGGGGAGAAGGCTATATTAAAATTGCCAGATCCAAGGTGAAATGTCGTGTTATGGAAGTTTAAGAGAGAGATTAAGGCATCTTCTTTCTACTGCAGAAGAATTCCCCAGGGAATCCTTAACAACTTTTCCGAAGAAAATGCTCACCTAGGACCAGAATTTGACTATCTCAGGACAGTTTTTGGAAAAGCTCTCACCTTAAAAAAAATCACATGCTTTTGGTGCAAAATCTGTACTTATTTCGATGAAACCTGTGTAGCTGCTTCCTGGATCTCAGTCAATGACTCTTAGGGCGCTTTTACATGACCTCTAAAATCCGGTGTCAACTTAAATTCGGACCAGAGATCGTGGGGGTTTGTCGGTCTTCCTGTGTTCCCACCCCTCCACACTCCATTGTTCCTGTCTGCGAGGGGAGGGAGAAAAAGGGAGAAAAAATGCAGGCTCACCTTGTCTGCCAGTCGAACCAGCCTCGAGCAGCCCCGTCATGATTCCCGTCTCTTAAAGGGCGGCGGGGCAAAAACAAACAAACAGAAGGCGAGGGAGCCCAGCTTAAAATCCGCATCAGAAGATTTTTTTACCTCCTGGAGACCAGGTACTTGAAAAGTGTGCTGAGACCTGCTTAGGTGGGTGTGGTCTACTTAATTTTTTTAAAGTCTGGAGCTGGTGAGAAAACATTTTTAAGCTCTGGATCTGGGAGCCCTTTGCCTCAGATTTTAGGGGTCGTGTAAAAGCGCCGTCCCTGGGAACATGACTGACATCTGCAAAGGAGGTCCTGGTAGCAGGGGAATGATTGCAGCCCTTTCTGCCCAATCTCCGGGTTGGAGAGATAGGCAGGATCTCTCTCGATCAATACCATTTGCATGGAATCATAAGCAGGTGAAGACATCTGCTTGGGAATACCCTGAAGCAAATTTGGTGAGCTGCTGTGTGGGACAGAGAGCTGGACTGGATGGGCTATGTTCCAGCAAGGCTGTTCTCATGTTCTTATGACCTTCAGAGCATGTAGAAGGAAAGCAGACATTATTAAAGGAAAACATGGAAAGCGCTGGGCATTTGCTTACAAATGCTGACACTCAAATCCTTCTGCATCTGTCATCATAGGCATCACCTCTGGGTTTCACCTCTGTCTTACTACATTTTCTGCAACTTCAATGCCAACTAAACAGAAAACAGAAACAGTCTTGACCTGGAAGTTAGGTCATGGCTACTGGACTTCTTTTTTCTTGGGAGATCGAAATGTTTCGCTGCTCATCAAAACAGCTTCATCAGACTGATGAAGCTGTTTGGATGAGCAGCGAAACATTTCTATCTCTCAAGAAAAAAGAAGTCCAGTAGCCATGACTCAACTTCCAGATAAACTCACCTTGGGTTGTTCCCCTGCCTATGGAGCCAGGAGTCAGAAGCTTGACTCCCCAGTGTACTCCTGGGAGAAAGATCCAATCTATGTAGCCTTGGGTAAGCTTGAGGATTACCAAAGCACCCCTAGAAAAAGGCAATGGTCCAGCAATTTGAAGTCACTGTCACCCAGAAAACTCTGGAAAAGGGTAAGACAGAAAAGCTTTGATGGCTTGTCAAGGAGGCTCAGTGGGGAATTAAACCCTCAAACTCTGGGCTATCAACCCACAAGATCAACTATCATCTAGGTACTTGCCAATATTTACCACTGTTGATGCAATGTGATGAAACAGGTATGCATTAGTGACTCATTTCTTATATGGTTCTCAGCCCACTTCTGTCCAGATTAACAAAGAGAGCACTACGTCTGTGAAGATTCTTAGTGAAGCAGGCGAGTTTATCTGGAAGTTGAGTCATAGCAACTGGACTTCTTTTCTTAAAGAAGAGCGCTAGTTTCTTATTCTTTTTATTTTATTTGATTGTGTCCTGAAAGGACCCTGGTCCAAGCCCACTAGAAAGTTGAAAACCCAGCTGAATTTTCAACAAACATCTGACATTCTTGACTTGAGGGCATTTCAGCAAAGGAAACTGGAAGCAGCTGTGTAACTTTTCATCAAGAACTACTTGAATGTTACCTATTCCTCACAGGCAGGGCAGCTGAGCGCTCTGACCCTGAGGGAGGCCTGGAAAGAGAAAACTAAGAACTTGTTGAGTCTGCAGCAGGCTATTCCTGCTGTATGCTGCTGGGCCTCAGAATTCCCAATAAAGAGCCCAGCAGGAGAGACATCCAAGGGGGAACACTGGTTTTATTGAGCTCAATAGAAGACAGCAGGCCAACACCCCACCCAGGACAGTCTCAATGGAATGAGGCCAGAGGCTGCCAGACAGCCCTGGAAAGGTGTCAAGTTGAAACAATGGCAATGCCTCTGGCTGCCTCTTAATCCAGGATGCAGCTTCTGAAGACGTGCAAGGGCCAAGATGAACAATGGATTCCACTTCTGGAAGATGCAGCCATGCCAAAGAGTCACCATTTCCTCCTTCTCTCCCCATGGTTCTTGCCCAAGATGGTGGTCCCAAGCATAGAGAACGGGGGGGGGGGTAACCCAGGAAAACATGGTGGGGTAAGAGGTTAAGAGGGGAGCAGGGGGGGTGCCCTTCTAGCTCAAGGTGGCGGGGAGGGGAAGGCAAGAGAAAGAGAGGGGGGGAATCTAGTGGAGGGGGAGAAGGAGAATCCAGGTGTGTACGGAGTTTAGTCAGTAGCTTAGGCTCTTCAGGGTCTATGGTGAATGATGTTGTAGTATTTCAATTAATCAAGTTCTCCTGGTTCAGCAACAGTGCTGCTCAGGTTGGGAAAAGACTGCAGAGCAGCTTGCCTATTATTTCTATGGGAAAGTTCCAATTTGTTTGGGGTTTTCGTGTGGTGCTTGTGCATAGTATGGGGTGCAGTTTTGGGGTGTTGGGAACCCCAAAAGCATCTCGTAAAATATTTCATTATGTCCAATTATGACTTAACAAACTGGTTCCTCTTAGCAGTAGCCCTCCCTCCCACCTCTGAGACTGTCCAAAATACACCTGGCCCCTTCATTGGGAACATTTAAATGAATGTCAAAAACTTGCCAATTCTAGCAGGCTTTCCCTGAATCCGGGATATAGCTCTCAGTGGCACACCTCACGTCCTAATCTTTTCCACCATTGACTTTTTTTAAACCAATTGTTGATTTTTATTGTCTTATTGATTTTTTTGCTTGCATTTGTTTTATTGTTATTGATGGGAACTGCCCAGAGTGGTCTCATAGATAGCCGGGTGCTATATCAATCAATCAATCAATCAAATTAATTAATTAATTAATTAAAAAATAACCTTGAAGGAAACTCCATGGTGAGTTTGGTTGGCTGAACTAGCCCAGACAAATTCCTAATAGTGCAATTTGTTGCTCTCCTGCCATCCATTTTCTCCAGTTTCCAGGTTTGCATCTTTCTGACAACCAAGTGCTACCAATCTCTGGTTGGTCATCTCGTTGTTGTTGTTGTTGTTGTTGCTGCTGCTGCTGCTGCTGCTGCTGCTGAATCCAAATTATAAAAACACTGACTGGTATTATAGAACAGATACAAGTTTTAATGCAAGACCTAAGTCTGTGCTAAATATCAGTGCAATACACATTTTTGAGATCTGGGACTGATTATAATCCAGTATGAAATTTCTTGATATTGTTCCCTAAGCCCCGATGGTGATGGGGACCACTCAAGTGTATTTTATCCACAAGCAAGACTGGCTGACAGATCTCTGTCTTTTGTTAGTTGTTCCATTTCTTTAACTTCAACTCTGGCATCCCCTGAAATTATAATGTCAAGTATCCAGACATCATCATCATCAATATTTGGAGGAGAAGGAGAAGGATTTTTTTAATAAAAAATAAATCTACTTCGAGATCCTATTAAGGTCCTATTATCCAGATATCATCATCATCATTTGGAGAAGAAGGAGAAGGGCTTTAAAAAGTATAGAAGAGCAAGTATAGAAGGACAAGTAAAAAGAACTAAAATAAAATAATAAACTGATGAATATGGTGGTGGGGGTGGGCAAACTAGCTAATTTCATTGTGCACATGTTGTACATTGACAATAAAGGTATTATTATTATTATTATTATTATTAAAAATAAAATAAAATAATAAAATAATAAAATATACTTTGAGATCCCATTAAGGTCCTCCTTCTGTAGAGGAGGTTAATACTGGAAGAAAGGGTGTTCTAATTCATGAAGTTTTTGCTGGAAGAAAAAAATAATAATTCTGTAAATAATTTTGCACCATAACAGCTTCCAGTTCAGGAGCAAGGACCAAAATATTAAACTTCTTGCAAGTTTAGGGGTGGTTTTTATGACTGTGGGAATGAAATAAATACTTCTGCAAGTGCAAAATCTCCAAACAGATCTGCTGCCCCATGGCCCTATTTTTTTTATCTCAGCCAAATCAATATTTCAGGCCAGTTAAAAGCATTGTGTGACTCAGTGTGAGAGACAGCTGATGTCTATGGAACTTTCTTAACTTGAGGCACTTTGTTTCCATAGCAACCCAATAGGACTTCAGTCACAGGGCAAGTTTTCATCTTAATGGGGGGGGGTGAAGGTTGAAAGATTACTTATCAAGCATCCTTCTGTAACCATGTGGCCTCCATGTGTGTTATTTTATGATTTATTTATTTATTATAGGGTATTTTTACCTTGCCTTTCTCCTTGAAAACGACCCAAGGTGGCTTACAGTAATGAGGGATAATATACAGTCTACTACAATTAAGACATATTCAAGTACTGAGAATTACAGCATCCTACAGCATCAAAATATATGTGTTACCTTACTGGTCAGTGGCAGTGGGGATGATGGGAACTGGCGTTTCTCACAACCCTTTGGGCTCACAATTCTGCTATAACTGCATTTCTGACACTGTGTGCAGCCTAGACCCACCCGGAGGAGTGAGGCTGGGTTGCAGACTGTAGTTGCTCTAAGGAGCCCACAAAAGTGCTTAACGCTGAGTATATTGTGTCCTTCGCTAAGCAATGGAAGGGAATAGATGACCTCTCAAACTCAGTGGTAAGAATCCTAGCAGAATTTTTATTCTAGAGGAAGCAAACGTGCACACATCTCAGTAGTGGACGGCCACTTAATAAAAAGGTGCTCGTTGTACATCTGGACACATGGTCAGCCCACATCCAGTTGTGCCATCAGGCGTGCAACTGCCACCTGGTTAATTAGCTGCAATTGATCACTAGAACTCACATGATTTTGACTTACTCTAAGGAGCCCCGCGGTGCACCGTATAATGCCTGTACTGCAGGTAAAACTGTGCTCACAGCTTGGGGTTCAAACCCAGGTAGAAGGCTCATGGTTGATTCAGCCTTCCATCCTTCCGAAGTTGGTTAAATGAGTTCCCAGCTTGCGGGGGGAGAGGAATGTGTAGCCTGCATACTGTAATTAAAACTGTAAACCACCCAGAGACACTTGAAGTGCTATGGGGCAGTATATAAGCAGAACACTTTATACTCTGCAATAAAACATTGACAGAGTACTGGCATATGATTCTATAAAATTCTGTAAGGCTCTGTGCATGCAAATATCTATGTATGGATGACTGATGACTTTAGTTCAATTTTGACTGGGCTCATTTCCAAGAAGAAGAAATTGTTCCATGAATTGAATTGCACACCATTTCCTTAAAAGACAAAGAAACACCATTGTAGGATCCTAGGAGGATATATGTTTTAATTTATTATACTAGTGATTTGTGCTCTGTTGTTTTGTGATATTTGTTGTTAGCCGCTTAGAGTCCTTTGTTGGAGATAAGCGGGATATAAATATAATAATAAATAAATAAATAAATAAATAAACACCAGATCTTTTACATGCTGTCTAGTGCCTCTTTCCTGCTGTTTATTCTATGTACACTAAAGATCTACTGTGGAGAGACCATTCAGCTCAAATCGATTTTTAAAAAGACCCTCAGAGAACTAAAGGCATGATGCTAACTCAAAAGGCACAAATCAGTAGAATGTAATTCTGGATGGAGATAGAAATGCCAGGCAACAGTAACAAAAAAGCAATAGGCTACACCCGGGGTTGGATAAACCACTAGCAGAATGCAGACACAGAGTAAACAAAGCGGGTCTGGCATGCCAATCCATGCCGAAGCATTGATCCACCTCAATCATTTAAGCATCTCTCGGGTGTTTGCATTGTTTTGATTAAAAAGGATGTTTCCCACTTGGAAATAAAAGGGAGACAAGGCAGCGCTACTTTGGGTGGCAGAAAGTCAAGAAAAACGAACGAAAGCATTTTACTTCCTCGAGTCCAAGTACGATGAAACTCTCAGAGGCTTTTAATTTTAGCACAAGATGATCCCAGAGTAGCAACGGGAATCTGTCTTCCACGCAACGGCCAGAGAGCTCAATAGCTTAAGTGTCCAGAGTTTAGGAGTTCAATCCCCCGCTGTGACTTCTTGACAGGGACGAGACACAATGCTGCATAAGGTCCGTTCCAATGTTTACAATTACGTTTCTCAAAGAGGCTCCAGCAGTTTTGGTCCTTTTATGGGTTTGGAGCGACAAGAGTCACTAGAGCTTGGAAAAGTTATTTTTTGGATACTGTTCCTCAAATTCCCCAGCTAAAAACTCAACACTGTAGGCCTGTGATGGCGAGCCTTTTAGAGACTGAGTGCCCAAACTGTGATTCAAAACCCACTAATATTTTTGCAAAGTGCCAATACAGCAATTTAACCTGAATACAGGTGGCTGTGAAGGGGCAATGTTGGGTGCCCACAGAAAGGGCTCTAAGTGCCACCTTTGGCACCCGTGCCGTAGGTTTGCCAGCACTGCTGTAGGCCAATTAAATAAATTCCCCAAACATTAATTCTCTGCAGTTGAGAGTAAAACTGAGTAATCTTTAAAGAAGTTGAAAGAGAAGGATCTCTCCAAACTGGGGGCGTGGGCTGCGAAATGGCAATTGTGTTTCAATGTAGCAAAATGTAAAGTAATGCATATTGGGGCAAAAATCTAAACTTTATCTATCAACTCATGGGCTCTGAGCTATCTGTGACAGATCAGGAAAGAGATGTTTGTGTGCTGTTGGACAGCTCAATGAAGGTGTCTACCCAGTGTGTGGCAGTGATGAAGAAAGCCAATTCCATGCTAGGGATTATCAAAAAGGGGACTGAAAATAAAACAGCCAACATTATAATGCCATTGTACAAAATGATAGTAAGGACGCACCTGGAGTATTGTGTACAATTCTGGTCACCGCATCTCAAAAAAGACATAGTGGAACTGGGAAAGGTGCAAAGGAGAGTGACTAAAATGATAACTGGGCTGGGGGAGCCCCCTTAGGAGGAAAGGCTAAAACATTTGGGGCTCTTTAGTCTGGAAAAAAGGTACCTGAAGGGGAATATGATTGAGACCTACAAAATAATGCAAGGCATGAGTAAAGTGGATAGAGGAACAATCTTCTCCCTCTCACGAAATACCAGAACTAGGGGGCATCCTCTCAAATTGAGGGCTGGGAGAGTGAGAACAGACAAAAGAAAATATTTTTTTTACCCAGCGCGTTGTTAGTCTGTGGAACCTCCTGCCACAGGATGTGGTGATGGCATCTGGCCTGGATGCCTTCAAAAGGGGACTGGACAGGTGCCTGGAGGAAAAGTCCATCACAGGTTACAAACCATGATGGAGATGTGTCATCTCCAGGCTTAAAACCGGGGTACTTCAAGGGCCAGATGCAAGGGAGTGGTAGCAGGAGACAGAGATCTAGTCCCGCACGCTCCCAGAGGCATCTGGTGGGGCCACTGTGAGATACAGGAAGCTGGGCTAGATGGGCCTTTGGCCTGATCCAGCAGGGCTCTTCTAATGTTCTTATGTTCTTAAGAGACTGTAAGACAGGGAGATGTTAGGGAAGGCATTTGCCTACTATTGTTTTCCAAGAGGAGGAGGTGGAGGAGGAGGAGGGGGAAGAGGGGTTTCCATCCATCTCTTTTATATATCTAGCTTGGCATTTGCCTATCGAGTGTGTGGGAAACATTGGTCCAAGAGCCAGCACTGATGCTTCATCATAACAGCATAGCTATTTAAAAAGGAATCTGTGAAACTCTTTCTAATCTATTATTAAGGCAACACAATCGTTGCTGCCCAGAAGATCCACGAGTCTCCCATCCCAGGAGAAAACATTTCTTAGAATAGAGAGAGGCTTCATTATTCTCGATATCCATGAGCTGGCAGTCTGAGACAATCCAATTAACAGTTCTCTGCTTTGCGGGGCCACTCGGACAGTTAACATCCAATAGAGTAATTCTTGAAGGCTGCCTGGCACACCGGATTACCATTTCATCTCTTACGACAATGCTCATAAATCAGTTGCGCAAAACCTTTCCGCATATTTATTTGCTTCTCTTTTTGCCTTTTTTAAAAAGCAACACCAAAAGGTTCAAACTTTTGCTTGGGCCATTCAAGAGTGAGGCCGCCACCACAAGCACACTAAGGCAGAGACTTGTCCACCCAAAGGACCCGATGCCAAAACAAAAAAGGAGCAATATAGTATATGCGGTCCAATGCAGTGAGGAGTGTGCAGACCTCTACGTTGGAGAAACTAAAGAGCCATTAAACAGGAGGATGGATCAGCACAGGAGGGGCAACAGCTCAGGACCAGAATCAGCAGTACACCTCCACTTGAAGGACAAAGGGCACTCATTCAAAGATGAGGACGTACACATATTAGACAAAGAAGAGAGGTGGTTTGAGAGAGGAGCAAGGGAAGCCATTCATGTGAGCATTGAAATCCCCCTCTCTTAATAGTGGTGGTGGCCTCAGGCACAGTCTATCTGCTCCATATCAGGCTGTGCTTTCAGCAAAATCCAGACAAATCAAAAAGCCTTCACCACCAAGGCCATAGCTAATGACCCATTCTTTATGGATTTTAGCACCTTAGGCCATTGTTCACCTTAAGGCTATGGATACTATTGTCTCCCTAACAAGCCTATTCAGGCCATTGTTCATCTTATGAGCCTATTTCAGACCAGGGTGACAAGAGATCAAAGTGAGCTATAAAATGGAGGACTCGCAACTAGCCTTATTCAGACTGATGAAGCTGTTTGGATAAACAGCAAAACATTTCTATCTGTCAAGGAAAAGATGCCCAGTTGCCATGACTCTACTTCCAGATTATCTCTGTATTGTTGTCGACATCTTCCATCTCTCCGAAAACAGCCCTTCTACTCCCATCATCAACCGTGCAATGCTTTCCAACAATTACTATTAAGGCAGTCTGGAGCCTTCCAAGATAGTGGGGTTGTTTTCCCGTACATTGCTTTTGCAAATATGATTTACGATAGTTCTGAAAAGCACATGCTTACTCATCCAAGAAAGATACAGTGCCGGTTTGAGTTGACAAGGCAAGAATGTGGGCCATGTGTCAGAAAAATAAGATCATTTGGGTTCCATTGCCCTCCGTTTGCCCATCAATGCTGGACCCAGCAATTGGTAGACATAGGGGAATGGAACCACAATATTTGTCTCTCTTTTTGACCCCCAACCAGTCCCTATCTGGGGATTTAAAAATTAATTAATAGCGACTCACTGAAGACCAAACACAAGCCATGAACCTGCCCGCACCAACCACCAGCCTGGCTGCCGCATTCTGCACCTGCTGCGGATGCCGAACAAGGGTCAAGGGAAGCCCCATGTAGAGAGCATTACAGTAATCTATCCTTGAGATCACCAGGACCTCTGCAACTGTCCGTAGGGAGTCCATGAATCTGGGGTATAAGCCTAAAGTTGGTAAAAGGCTGCCCTGGAAATAGCTGCTACCTGAGCCTCCATGGACAAAGCTGGTTCCCGCCCTCTTGCGTTGCCTGAGGTACTAGTTATCGTTGTTGTTTTTATTAGTTGGTTTCGTATTTCTAAACCTTTGTATTTCTGTAATTTCCTATTTACTTGTTTTGTTCACCGCCCAGAGTTTCCTTTGGAAAAGTCAGCATGGTTAATAAATAAATAAATAAATAAATAAATAAATAAATAAATAAATAAATAAATAAATAAATAAATAAGATGTGGACAAAAACATTTCCCCATCGGATGCCAAGTCACTGAGACCAAGTCATAAATCTTCTGAAATACAGTTGGGGGGGAAAGGGACATGCAATCCAACAGAATTTGGAGGGCCACCAGCTGCCAGCTTTACTGAGGTTATACATATCTGGCCCATTGGATATTTTTTCCTTGGCTATAGCTTGTTTTAAAGACATCGGTGGATTAGTCTGTTTTTTCAAGTGATCCACCAGCCTCTGTAAGCATTCTCCATTTATTCTCCCTGTTTATTGCACTCATTCTTCTATTTCATCTCATTTTAGACAGAAGCCCTCAAAGCTGTCTCGGAGGCAGAATGAATATGCTCATTATGCCACTCCCCGGCTAAACCATTATTTAAAAAATAGATGGTGATGTGATGATCATTATGGTTTTCCTAGACAGGAGTCTTGTTTTAAAAGTTTGCATGCATATTTCAAAATGAAATCTCTTCTTTGCACGCTAACAAACACGAAATGTGAGGATAGGTAACGTTAGGGTGGGTGCAAGCAGGGTGATGGCTGCTGTGGCAATGCTGCCTAGTTCTAAGACAGGGAAGGTGCATGGATGGTGCCACCACAAAGGGGTTCAAGCACCATGTGTGGGCACATGCTGGACCTAATCCAAGGTAGCTCTTTGGTTATTTTTCTTCATTCTTCTGGGGACAACATCCAGCATGCTGCAGGGTAGTGGTTAGTGCCAGGCTGTCACTATGAAATCTAGGAAAATAAGGAGTAGCCTTATACCAGATCAGGTTATATGTCCATGTTGCCCGGTATAACATATTCGGACTGGCAGCAGCTCTCCAGAGATGCAAACGTCCTTCATATTAATGTTCCCTAAATCTGGTTCTGAGTCTTGGAGATGGTGCGGGTGAAGCTCAATCAGGGACACTCTCTGTTGGGGTGGCCAAACACCAGGAGCCTAATGGTGAATTTCTCACCCAAGAAGTCAACTTCTGAAGTTCTTACAAGTTGTTATTTTTTTAAGGTCAAGGTGCACCATCTACAGAAGAAGAATGGCTATACTTGGAGGCTTCCAGGATCAGCCTTCCTCCTCTCTTTGCCTCACCCCAAGTGGTGGAGGGTCAAGGAGGCATTGCAAGACCACAAAAAAGGGTATTGAGTACCACACCCAACCTGAAGCTCATACGACCCCACCTACCCTCCCTCAGCTTAGCATAAGCTCGGTCTTACAACTGCAGTTGAGATGCCAGGACAGGTATTTGAAGGGGGAGTTCTCAGCCCAAGTTGAGCCTTATAATCACTACAAAACACTAACCTCATCCATGTTTTGGAAGTGACTAGATTAAGTGTGTGTGTGTGTGTGTGTGTGTGTGTGTGTGTGTGTGTGTGTGTGTGTGTGTGTGTGTGTGTGTGTGTGTGTGTGTGTGTGTGTCGTTGCAGTCATGACTGACTCTGCATGACCCCATTTCCATGGAGTTTTCTTGGCAGGAAAACTGGAGTGGATTGCCAGTTCCTACTCCAGGTGCCTACAACTCCCGGTATTCCCTGGTGGACTCCCATCCAAGTATTAACCAGGGCTGACCCTGCTTAGCTTCCGAAATCAGGTGAGATCAGATGTGTTTAGGGCATAGATTAATAATATAATTACCTATAACTAGTCACCTTTAGTGAGAAAGGTAGAATTACGTTACATTTCCAAGCAATGTAATGAGTTATCGTTCCAGTTTGTTTCAAAAGTTACTTTAAAAGGTTGTTTTAGAGACATTCTGAAGGATGGGATTTTTCATATCTTATTTTCTTCTTTTGTCGTTTTTACCCTGGCAAGACAAGAAAAAAATTGGCTACATTTTTCTTCTGGGTTTTTGCAAGCATACTCAGGCATTAGAGACGGCTCCTAAAGGGAATCAGAAGGCATGGACGATGAATCAGAGGGTATTATCAGGCTTGACGTTAACCTCAATGCAACACGTTAAAAATGTGCAACACAACACCTCCACTTCACCAATGGACACTGCAAAACAATGAGTAAGGCAACAAGTATCTTCAGCTCTTATTAGCTGGAGATTTGAACCTTCTGCCTGCATCAATTACCTAAAGCCCCTCCAGATGTCACAGAGGTTTATCTATTAGAAAGTTGGTGTGTAGTGTAGTTTTGTTTCACTTTGCTTTGGGGGTTTTTTGTCCTTGTGTAAGCACTATGGCATGCAGTTCCATCTGCAGGCAAAGGACACTGATTGAAAGCAGAGACCGTGCGATGATTTCAGATTTTTAGGGCTGCCAATATGGAACATATAGCAAGACAGCTCTCAACCAAGTCCTTTGCTGGCCTGTCATATTTACTGTTATGTATTGATCTGTAATTGATTGTTGAAGTAACTGCCTTCCTGTTCAGGCCTATTGGTTGATTCTAGTTGCTGCATTTGGATCTTCAATCCTATTGGTTCCCGCCAAAAGGCAGCCTTGTGATTGGTTGTAATTGTTCCCTCCAAAATGTATCTTTTCCTAGCCAGTCCTGGCCCCTATAAATGTAACTCCCTCTCCCCAGTCCTCAGTCTTGTCTCTCCCTGATTAAAGAGCTGTTCACTAGATGCTGTCTCCAGCCTGCTTTGTCTCTGAGCTGAAATCACTGCTGAATCACTAACCCCACGCTATTATATTTACGTTGGAAACATCTATCTTCCTATAGAAGTGGAGACCAATATCAGATGATTCAGCCATTTAATGGCAACAAAACAAGGCGGAATCTGGCTTCATAGCATCCTGTGTCAATCAGACAGCACAAGGTGGAATTCTAGGTAGAATTCTAGTCAAAGAAAGCAGGGAATACAGTAACCCAGAGGACAATGAATACAGAGGGCAAACTCTGCAAAGAAAAACTGAAAAGGGAGGATGATGATATTTATTTTATCTTTCGGATTCTTTGTTTGATGTGTGGTTTGACATAGAATAATGCAGTCAAGGAAAAAACTGTGCAGTTGTAAAGCCTGTCCTTGGGCAGGTAGAAGAACTGAGGGCAGATATTATGCATGTTATACATTTGCAATAGGACATTGCAAATAGGTCATGAGCAGAGTTTAACCACTGCTCCACAAAGCTCTTGGAGAATCCTGCAGTTTTTTGTTTCGGGGAGGATTCTCCCACATTTTGGAACAGTGCATTTGCAGCTTTCTACCAGGGAATTCTCAGTTCTTCACCAAATATATATTGAAGGATTCCAGAAGATGGAACTACAAGACTCGAATGGGTATCCCATGGCTATTAAAGGGTGTGATACAGATACCCTCTTTGGATGCAGCTTTTCTCTTCTGCTTTTAGCATGGGGTGTTCAATGTTAGCCTTTTTGCCTCTGAAAAATCTGATGCACAAAAATGTTGCCGCAGGGTGCTACAAGGGGGATTTTCTACAGCTTCCAGCATCTTGAGCCAAAATGACCACTGCTAGTTGTGAAGGGCAAAAGCCAGAGGGCAACTCAGAGAGAGAACATCAGGCTGTGGAGGCTGCTACAGAATGATATAACACCTGAAGCCTCCTGCCATGAAATCATAACTTGACTCAAGTTAAAGGTACCTGGATGAAGCATTAACTGATGCTAATGGAACCCTAGAGCTGCCTAGATGCCCTAAGCACATCTGATCTCACCTGATTTCGGAAGCTAAGCAGGGTCAGCCCTGGTTAGTACTTGGATGGGCAACCACCAGGGAATACCAGGTGCTGTAGGCGCCTGGAGTAGGAACTGGCAGACCACTACAGCATTCCTGCCAAGAAAACTCCATGGATATGGGGTCACGAAGAGTCGGTCACGACTGTAACGACACAACACACACACACACAATGGAACCCTATTCCTCAAATGATACACAGCCATTTACTTCCTAGCTCTACTTCCATAATTTCTTTCCGTGTTCTGCTGAAAATGTCAAACCCAAGTTGACACCACGGACCGCTCTCCCATGCGGTGCTAATTTAAGCCTGTCCTGCTTCCAATCACTTGCGACAGAAATAATTCTTCAACTTCTCTGCCATCGGTATTAAATATCCCGCGGTTGCCAAAGTCCCTACAACTAAAGACCTCCAGTTCCATGGAATATAGCCTAAGATATCTGCTTAATCAAACAACAGGGGAAATGATTGGGCAAAAAGCGGCTGAGAGGGGAACTATTTGAGGAGGGGTGTGGGAATGTTATTTTTCCTGAAAATACTGAAGCAGAAGCTAAATGGCGATCTCTCAGAGAGGCTGTTGGAAGTTTCCTGCATTGAACAGGCTATATGACCGCAAGGGTCACCTTCACATATGAAACTTCCGTTATGCCCTTAGACTCACAAAGATCTACAAAAGGATCATTACCAGATGGGTTTGTTTGTTTCTTTGTAATATCTTTACCCTGCCTTTGCCTGCTGGCAGAAGGACAGCAAAGATGGGGCCAGGCTGGCCTCATGTGGGAAGGAGTTCCACAGTCTGGGAGTAGCCACAGAGAAGGCCTCCTCCCAAGTCCCCACCAAGCACGCTTTCAGAGATGGTGGAACTGAGAGCAAGACCTCCCCTGACGATCTGAATTCCCAGGCAGGGTCATAAAAGGAGACACTGTTTTTATGGATAGCTGGGACCCAATATTAGGGTTCTGCTTTCATCACGCGGAGGCTTAGGATGAAAGCACCAGGCAAAGGCTAGATGTGACAGGGTGGGGAAGAAGATTAGAATGTCTATTCTTTCCCTGGGTGTAAGGAGTAATGTTGCATCAGACAGGGAAGTGGGATGATGCATGTCCTTGCACAGCTCCTCACTGGCCAGTGCCAGGGAGAGGGAAAGATGACATATTGGAGGCTACTTCCTGATTGGAATTTTGCCCATCACAAACTACAGCGAGGCAAGGCAGCAGATGATTTTGTTCTGAAGGTCTGAGCACCAGCTGTGCTGGCATGTTTTGTTTTGAAACCAGCCCCCTTCTGAAACAAAATGCCCATTTCTTCTTTGTGCCTTCTGCACTGGAAGCTCCGCTCACAATTGTTTTAAAATCTCTAATACCAGTTGTGTTAAATATCAATAATTTATTTAGTTGCTGTAAGTTTTTGGGCTGTTTGGCCGTGTTCTGGAAGTTTTTCTTCCTAATATTTCACCAGACTCTGTGGCCGGCATCTTCAGAGAGCAAGGAGCTCAGGGAACTAGGAGTTCTCTCTGTGCTCTGGTGAGACACTCACTCTATACCCCAGAGCACAGAGAGAACTCCTAGTTCCCTGAGCTCTTTGCTCTCTGAAGATGCTGGCCACAGAGTCTGGCAAAACACCAGGAAGGAGGAACTTCCAGAACATGGCCAAATAGCCCAAAAACCTCACAACAGCTATCAGATCCTGGTCATGAAAGCCTTCAAGAATACAAATTTATTTAGTGATGTTTACATGACTTGTGCAAGGCCACAGGTAACTGCCCCAGAATGTTATAAACGGCATTCTGCCCAGAGATGCAATAGGAAGAAAGAGAATCCTGAATAGAGAGAGAAGAATATGTGGTTATTTCAGATATGTATCTGATAAAAAGACCAAGAGCTCCTGGTGGGGACCATGGATCTCTTTGAAATTGCCTTCATAAAAACCAAACTACGTTCTTGGAATTCAGAACACTGCGATTAAGGCAAAGCAGAAACAGCTGTGCAGAAGCAGATGTTGGCGAAGTATTGCACTAAACAGGAGTGTTTCAGTGAAATTTAACAATTCCCCCCACCCATTATAATTCCATAAGAAGCAGTAATCAAATCTTCACTAAGATCTCAGTAGCAAGCCTGCCATTTTTGAGGTATGCTGACAAAACATTGTGACATGAATAGCAGATCCTGAAGCTTTCTTGTTTTCTGTTCCTCTACAAAGTTTCTAAGAACTCATATGCTGAATCCAGCAGTGATTGTGCAGCTGGTGCGACTGCACAATATTACACAAAACACAGAACTGCACTGCCTTCAGCTGGGCCGCTTCACACATTACCTTTTTTGGGTGTAAACACCCAAGATGGTTTAAATGTGTGCTGAAACGTACAATCTGTAACTGCAGCAAAAAACACACGCCAGACAGGGTAAGTTCAGATGAAACAGGTGACCCTAGTTCCTATGTAGGAGAAGCTGGGGGATGTTTTAAACTAATAAGAGCAACCTGTTAAAGAGAAAGGCATACATCCATGGCAGAGCCCATGCTTTCTATGCCAAAGATCCCCAGTTCAATCCCAGTTAAAAGGATGATGGCAAGAACGAATGTCCAAAAACCTGAAGAGTTCAGATAGAGTACGAGGTGATGACCTAAATCCTGCTGCATAACTATGCCTGCATACCTTGAAGTTGTGCAAGCCATGGCAAAACCCACACCAAGGAGGAATCTGCATCCAGGCAGCTGTTGGTACAGGCACAATTGCACACTAGTTGTGACAATCAGTTGCACAGACACACAAAGTGCCTAGGTACAACTCCTTGTGAACTTCTGCAAGTATTACATCACCCTTCTTTCTTTCTTTCTTTCTTTCTTTCTTTCTTTCTTTCTTTCTTTCTTTCTTCCTTCCTTCCTTCCTTCCTTCCTTCCTTCCTTCCTTCCTTCCTTCTACTACAGCTTCAAGAATCCTACAGACTCCTGGCTGGTGGAGTCCGAGAGCTTTATTTGTTTTAAAGCAACTCAATTCCATATCAGCAATCTTAGGTTGGCCACCAAATGGGAGAAACCATCAGCAACAGAGATGTGAGATTTTGAAATCTGTAGGGTAAAAAACTTTGGAGAAAAATGGGGGAAATCATGTCTCCCCCCCCCCCATATCCTCTCCACAAAAAATTCTGGAAATGTTACATTACACAGACTGACTAATCTGTGTTGTGTATTTACTGCTGTGAAGGTACACAAGCATCCATGAGTGTGACTTTCCCGTCTGATCCTTCTTGCCTGCAAGATTTTTTTCCACAATGACAGAGGAGGGGCTACATAGCTTTATGTTAGCGTAACTCACCCCGCTACAACACAATATATCTGTCTGTTTATAGTAAAATAATAAATACATTTCGGATTCAGGAGGTAAGCATCTCCTTTGCCCTGCCCATGATTCCAGAAGAAGGAAAACACATGACTGGCCTCTCTTTAGGAAGAAAAAGAGCTACCAGGAACTGACTTTGGAGGAAGGAGGAGGAAGAAAGTGAGCCTGAGAGTGGCAATCTAACATACAAGTTCATAAAAGAGAAGTGGGCAGAGAGATTTGGGTTATTGGCCATGCGCGGGGCCCTCACCATACACATTGATGGTCAGTTCCAGCTGAAATGTTCACACCAAAAGACCAGGACAGTTGAGGAAGAAAACGGCTTGTGCTCTCTTCATTCTACCCTCTTCTTATGAGGTTTGCTGACGGGCTTACCTGATTCTCTGCAGACCACAATGTTCGGTTCAGCTCTGTTTTTAACTATCCAAAACAGGATTCACGATGCAGAAAAGGATTTCTCAGGCAAGGCATTTTAAGAATCTTCATCAGGCTGCCTAGTGGGAAATGAAAAGGAGGCTTCTCATCCCAGGACAGTCCCCTGAGAAAGCTATAGGTTCTTGCTGATGCACAGCAAATGGTTTCAAGGTTCCTTTAAGAGGACAACCCTCTGTTCTATTCCTGTAAAACTGCTTCCCCCACCCCATAAACCACTTCCCCCCATTTCTTTTTCTTCCTTTTCCCTTCTCCCCCCCTTAGCTTAGCAGTTTAATATATTTTATTGCAGGGGCAGGGGAACTTTTGGCCCTCCAGATGTTTTAGACCGCAGCTCCCAGAATTCCGTGCCAATACAGCCAGTGGTAAAGGAGAGTGGGAGTTGTGGTACAAAACATCTGGAGGGCCAATGGTTCCCCCACCACTGCTTTAATGACTGGTTTATCATAAAGTAAGGTGTTTACTATTTATGGAAAAGGCCAGGGGACATCAAAAGCCTTTGATTTTATTGTTTTTTGTTTTGTTCTTGGAAAGAAGATCCTTGCACCTCTGTTCTCCACCTCAAACACCCCCCCACCATCATTGGTGTGGTAGACGCCTCACCAGCAGCTGGCACTCACTGTGCTGCTTATATCAGACTCCAACGCGGGTATCATGTCCACCTTGGAAATAGTTAACTTCGCCACTAATGGTCAAATTCTTACTACCCACATAAGATAGGGCAGTGATGTACTGCAGGTTAGCACCTCATGGTAGATACCATTTGAAAGTGCAGTAAGATTCTGGCCAGTGATCAATTAGAAGAAGCTCAAGGGCATGGGGACGGGGCTGCAACAGAGTCGGGTGAAGTCCATGGGCACTGTGCTGGAGTGGGCGGGTGCCAAAATGACAACACAGTATTTGTGCTATTCTGCAGCCCCACTCAAGGCCAGTGGGGTGGGGGTGGGGGGTGGGGGTGGAATGCATGTTTGCTCTGGGTGATGCAGGCAAGGGTTTAAATCAGTGGTTCTCAACCTGTGGGTCCCCGGATGTTCCTGGACCGCAACTCCCAGAAATCCTGCCCAGCCCAGCTAGTGATGAAGACTTCTGGGTGTTACAGTCCAGGAACATCTGGGACCTACAGATTGAGAACCACTGGTTTAAATGGACACACTAAAGATGTTTGTTTGCTTGCTTGCTTAAATTGCTCGTTTCCCTCTTTGAACAGCCCATCTTGAAACGGCTTAAAGCCAATAAAGTGTTGCAAGGACGGAAACGCCCCAGCATGGAGATGGGCGACACTTTCAAAAACAGGCTGCGCTTTATAGTCCAAAAAAGGTAACATTTCCAATATCTGGAAAACATTAAAATACTTTCAGATTTTTTTTAAAGTCCTGCCTGAATAGGGGGAGATTATAAGCCAGCAACATCAATAACACAAATGTATTCCAGAATGATAAAGGATTTCAACGCCTCTCTAAAAATGGTAATGGTTCTCTCCAACAACGGTGCCAACAACGGAAATGTTTTGCTTTTAAAAAACATGAACCACATGCCTAATTTCCCCCCCAGAATTTCAGGGTGTGCACTGGCAGTCAAAGAGGTTAGCCACGGTCCACTTCAAGAGAGCTCTCCTAAACCTGGTGCCGATAGATGTGGTGGACTACAACATCCATCATCCCAATTTAGGTGACTGTGTGGCAATGGGATTTGGCCTCCAACTCATCTCAGGGACATTGGGTTGGGCTGTTTAAAACATGCATGGATTTGTGCTAGGTCTGTGCGGAAAGAGAGTGATCGCTGGCTTTCAAAACTGATTTCAGAGGCCGGGGGGATTATGACTAGTAAAAACTGTTAGTGAGGCTGGATAACCCCACCCTAAGTCCTGAAAAGGGCCTCCTGGAAGATTGAGTTGAGCATCATCAAAACACTGGTGGTACCAGACCACCAAATTTGGAGCAGCCTCTTTCAGGCATTTCAGGTGTATGTGAAATAATATGGGAAATCATGGAACCCTGAGATACTCCACAGGCTAAAAGTCAAACAGTTGCACCACTACCATTCACGAAGTGACACCTGAAGGAATTACAACTCCCTTTGGGAAAAGGTCATGACTCAGAGACCTGAGCAGGCAGCAGGAAGTCTTGCCATCTCTCAATGAGAGAGATGAGATTTCCTTGCCTAGCCTGTAAACAGGATATCGTCGGGCATCCTATCTCCCAAACTGATCCACAGGAACCTGGCTGTATGTCACACATTGTCTGGCACTCCTGATAAGCCCACGAACAATGAAGCAGTCCAAAGGGTCTACCGGAAGTCTCTTTCTGTCAATGGTTATCCACCCTCTTCTCTGTTGGCAACTAAATGAATGATCAATAAAAAGGCTGGCTACCCTGTGAATAGGAGGGCACTTCACTCAGAGAACTTCCGTGTGTGTCTGCTTCTTCTCTACAGATACCACACAAGGGGGGAAAAAACAGGAGCCAACTCCTTTTTTCATCAGTTTTTTCATCAGTTCAACACAAGGCTGTTTTTTTCCCCAACAAATAGGAATGGCAGTGAGCACAAGAGCGGGTCTTGTAGTCCATCTGGACTGCTGTAGTTGGGTGTTGTCCGTATTCAGGCTGCCCTTTGCTATGAAATTCTTGGCACCCTTTTTCCTGTGGGCAAGGTGGGCATGATATTTTGTCACAAATTGGGCCATTTCCCAGCTTTTTGAAAAGTGGGTACAAAAGAACAATATTGTACATTCATAATCCAAGGAGATTTTTTTTTAGTTTGTTTTGTTTTGTTTTGGAGAGTTGAATTACAGACTAGGATCAAACTACTTCAGGCTTCTGGGTGCTTGAATTCCACCAGATGACGCCAAGCAAATGCAAAAGCTGTGGATTAACAAGGCAAACCTATGCTTAGGTTAAGGGAACAGGGCATTCTGAGGGCATGTGATCTGAGAAAAGACATAAATGCACGTTTTAAGGACCCCAACCCCCCCTGGTAGGTATTAGCAGGAAGAATAAATAATTATTGCTGGGTTTTTACAGATATTCAGGATGTTTTTTAACATTTAAAAACAGCTCATTTCATTGTGCATCGCCATTAACAAAAACAAAACGTAACGACCCTAATTTTCGTGGTTCTGTTCGGTTCGTTCCAATTTCATCACAATTTTCGTTATTCGTTTCGTTATGTAATGAAATGAATAACGAATAACGGAATGATTTTTTTTTTCATTTTGTGCCCATCTCTATTCACGATCCCATCCAGTCAAAATCCACCCCAGCCTAAGCTTTCTTCATTTGTATCAGCCTAATTTGAGAGAGAAGGATAACCACCAGCCGTTGGTGTAATTCTTCTTACTAAGTCATCAGGAGTCAGAAATTTTTTCTTCTGCTGTAGCAAAGCACTTGGTGTTCTACCGAAACATCCCTATCAACGTGTTACACATTCTAAAGGCTTGTGGTTCTTTTACACTGAGAGGAAAGAGATCTTTTACACTGGGCTCACTTCCTTAGAACGCTGATTCATGTGTTCAGCTGGTCCCATTTAGGAAGCAACGAAAAAGGGCACCTTTCCCCAGGCACACCATTCAGAGTTTCACTGACAAAACAAGGGCAACCCACGTGAGTCAGAGCTTCGGCACTTGGCTGCACATTATTATTTGTTGTTGTTCCTTGCCCATCAAGATGCCTCCAACACACGGTGACCCTATGAAGGAGAGATGTCCAAAATGTTCTGTCCTCAGCAAGCTGGATTTGACACATTTGCTTGCATTTTTAAAAAAATTCTGGTTTTGGTCATGGACCATCAAGATGCATGCCAAAATTTAGTTCTATCATCACAGGGCCCAGGAGGGAGGCAACATTCAAAAGAGAAGGAGTCCTCACCCTGTCTCCCATCCCCTTGCTTTGGACCAGAACAGCACCAAAAGAAGAATCTCTTTGGACTGCTTCAGGGTTCAGGTGTACTGACGGCTGAAGGATCTGGTGAACCCAAAATGTAAACCGAGCAAGGGCCCTCCCTGCTGTCTCTGTGCATGATTACCTCCTTCTCACAAGTTTTGGAGAAGGGGGGGTCTTTCCCTTGTTCGAGCATGATCGGGACATTTTGTCTCATCCAGTCCAGAGGCTCAGCGGGACAGAAAGCCATTAGGCGGTGGCGGGGGGGAAGGGGGTCCAGCCACTTTCTCATGCATCTCTAAAACAGACCCAGTTGGCAGATACAGTACTTCCCTGTTTATTGTGGGACTTAGGTGCCTGATCCAGCTGTGATAAAGGAAAATCCAAGAAATGCAGACACCTCAGTAAACTGACCTTGGGCTGCTCCTGCCAGCTATGGGCCTTTTTATATGACCCCTAAGATCCTCTGGTCCCTTAAATTCGGACCAGAGATCTTGAGGGTTCGTTGCTGTTCCTCCATCCCCACCCGCTCCGCACTTCTTTGTTCTGTCTGCGTGAGGGGGGGGAGGGAAAAAAAGCCTTAGACAGAGACAAAATAATAAAAGGCTTACCTCCGGTGCTAGTGGAAGTTGCTCCGACCTCCGTTTACTTCCTGGTTCCTCTTTAAGGGGCGGAGGCAAAAGAAAAACAACAGAAAGAAGCGAGGAGAGCTCAGGCAGTCTCCACATCAAAATTTTTCACCATCAAAGAGCAGGTACAAGAAAACTGCTGTTTGGTCGCACTAAAGTGGGCGGGGTCGCACTTAATTGTCTGCAAACTCCGGAGCTGGTGGGTAAACATTTTTAAAGTCCGGAGCTTGCAGCCATTTGCGGCGGAGCTTAGGGGTCGTGTATAAACGCCCTATGTTTCCAAAGAAAGGTTTTTAACCCCCTCCTGACACCTCAGCAAACCTTGCTGCCAGGAGCTCAAGGTCTGTCTGCTGAGGTGTCAGGAGGGTGCTAAAAGCCTCTCTTTGGAAGCAAAATGCAGACAGCAAGGGCTGCTGCTGCTGACTCAGCTTACAAAGAGAGGTTTTTAACCCCCTCCTGACACCTCAACAAATCTTGCTGCCAGAAGCTCAGGGTCTGTTTGCTGAGGTGCCAGGAGGGGGTTAGAAACTTCTCTTTGAAAGCCTGCTAATCTCAAGAGACTGTAATATATGAACCGTGTTGTGGTGGGAGACTACTAACTATATCAGGAGCAAATTAGCACTGTGGCTGGCCAATCACTGGAGAAAGGGACTGACTAAGCATAGCAACCTCAACTAGATGGAAATAATTAGAAGCACCGGCCAATGGGATGATGGGAGCTGTTGTGCCCTGGGATAAATGTCCTAGCTCTGTCCTAAACTAGAGAACCATTTTGAGGTGAATTGGAAAATGCAGGCCCACCCTTGTGGTTGATGAAAGATTCGCCTGCCAATCCTATAAACATTTGTGCCCAGTCAGGGGAGGATGGGGGTATGTATTTCACGCAGCAATATGTCTTGATTTGAACTAGCCATTGCTAAGTTATATGTCTTCAGGTTGGAACCAACCTACAGTGAATCTAACAGGGCTTTCAAGGTACGAGAGATATTTAAGGAATGGGTTTACATTTCCACCCCTCACCGATGAGTTTCCATGGCAGAGCTGGGGAATCAAACCCAGGTCCTCCTGAATCCCAGGCCATCACTCTTCCCACTACACCCCATGGGGGACCCAGTGAGCAAGATAGTAGGAGGGGGCTACCTTTGGCAACTCTCTGTCCTTGGTCGGCCTTCTGGCTGGACAGACATTTTGCTAACACAACTGTAACAGCCAGCTTAACATTCTCCCCTCTCTCCTCCTGGCACATTCGGAGCGGTCACGCTTCAAGTCACCCTGCGAAAGCCAATGCTGGGAACTTGATTCCAAGACAAGGCAGTGGAGTCCAGAGGCTGGAAACAGGCAGAAGAATGCTGTGTCTTGAAGTACAAGAATGTGACACAGGGCTTGTCTACACAAACTCATTTGAAACCATCTGGGGCAGGCTTAGTAGGGTCACACAAGGTCAACCAGATGTTCAGTATTCCATTCAGTGTGAGTGTGGCATCCAAATGGTGCACACGCCTCAAGCAACCCTATTTGGTCAGCTCCTTTGAGAAAAGAAAAGAAAAGAGGGAGACTCTCCTGTCTTTTCTCACTTCTAGGAGGAAGTTTTCTATTTGCTCCTCCCCCCAAACTGACACAGTGCATCAGCACTGTATTAATACAGCTTTTTTTTTAAAAAAAAAGTTTACTTCCTCTGCATTTTTGCTCCTCCCTTCTGTTTTGTGAAGCGGCTGGAACTCAGCAGTGGATTCAACTGTGTGCAGGTCCACATCCAAATCTTTAGGAGAAATTTAAAAATCCCTCCTCACACCCTCCTGGCTCCTCTCAGTTCTGGTAGGAAGCTTTCAATTTTCCATTTTATTTTTTTCAGTGCGATGCAGTGTATCAGCACTATCCTACTACAAGTATTTTTTTTTAAAAAAAATCATTTAATGATGTGGGCAATTGAAAGAGGAAGGCAAACTCCCCCAAGCTACACTTTGGTTCATTTCCAGGATTGCACGTGCTGAAAATGAACCAAAACCAAAGTAGTAACCTTGACAGGGACCCAGAAAGCTGCGAATGGAACAATTCTTGGGATGGTAAGGTTCATTCCAGAAATGATGTCAGGTGATTGCTGGAAAAAGGAGTGAACCATCAGCGAACCAAACAGAAGGACAGATGCCCATCTGATTGCACTCTCCGTGACCAAGCACATTGTTCAGGCTAGAAGACTGCAGGTTTGTTCCTTAGCATTTCTGGCTAAAAAGATCAGACACCAAGCGAATGGGAAGACATTTCTTTCTCCAAGACTCCAGAGACATGCTGCCAATCAGAGCGAGCTACACTGAGTTCAACAGACCAATGACCCTCAGCTTGGTGTAAAACAATTTGCATATAAAACAAGACAGGTCCATAGGAGAACTAGCTGCCTGTGGATTCTGAGAAATGCAGTCTGGGGGGTAGTTGAAGAATCACAGGTGATGAAGGAACACGGGCCCTGGTCCTTTCTCTCTTCTTAACTAATACCTACCCATCTCCTCTTAGTAAAATTTCATGGACTTCCAGCCAGCTAGGAAGTAAATATAACACATTAGCAGTGTCTTCGCCATAGGAAGAAACCGACCACCTGCATTACTCAATTCAGACCTTGGGAAAGTTCCTTTTCTGGATTACAGCTGCCAGAACACTCGGTGTAATCTGGAGAGCTGTAATCCAAAACAAAGGTAACTTTTTCCAAGCTCTATTGAAGTGTGAGGTTTCAAATCAGGCTCCCTGTCTCTGGGAATAATGGCAGCTGTCAAGCACACTTTCAGGTTATCCCAAGGGCAAACCGGGATCGGCTTCTCCTTCCATGCAGCTATTAAAAGAAACAGACCTAGTTAGAAAGTTATTTGATGCTCGCAACACAGCTCTCTATGCAAAGGGACACAATGAGTAAGACGTTTTGCCCTTCATTCCTGAGGGCTAGCTACTTTGTGTTCCCATGCTCCCTGCACCACACATCCATAGGCATTTCTTTTATGCTATTACACACACACACACACACCCATTAAATGCATGGGAGGGGACTCAGCAAACTGCAAAATTTTAATACTGTTGCTTTTATGGATCTCTGTGTTAGGATATAACAGCAGTACTCTTAAAGATCTTCTGCTCTTACCTGACCGTCTCTTAGGAGCCACCTTGAATGTACCTGGTAAGCAACCATCTTTGCCTGGCTTTCTGGCTTCCATGCTTTTCCTATAGGAGGCCTGGACAAAGGATGCCCGCCCCCCACGACCTCTCTCCCTGGCAGATGCCATTGCCTATATAACTTCCTGCCCAAGCCCTGAAATGATTGTTCAAGGGGGGCAGAGATGATTCTGCTGTGCTGTTAAATGGCATGTGGGGCCCTGAAATGGCCAATGGCAACCCCTAGAGGTGTGATCAGAGATTTTGGCGAAGGAAGGAAGGAATGAAGGAAGGAAAGAGGGAGGGAAGGAAGGAAGGAGAGAAGACAAAGGAAGGAAGGAAAGAGAAGAGAAGACGAAGGAAGGAAGGAAGGAAGGAAGGAAGGAAGGAAGGAAGGAAGGAAGGAAGGAAGGAAGAAGAGAAGAGAAGGAAGGAAGGAAGGAAGGAAGGAAAAGAAGAAGACAAAGGAAGGAAGGAAGAGAAGGAAGGAAGGAAGGAAAGAGAAGACAAAGGAAGGAAGGAAGGAAGGAAGAGAAGAGAAGAGAAGAGAAGACAAAGGAAGGAAGGAAAGAGAAGAGAAGACAAAGGAAGGAAGGAAGGAAGGAAGGAAGGAAGGAAGGAAGGAAGGAAGGAAGGAAGGAAGGAGAAAAGAAGACAAAGGAATGAAGGAAAGAGAAGAGAAGACAAAGGAAGGAAGGAAGGAAGGAAGGAAGGAAGGAGAAGAGGAGAGAAGACAAAGGAAGGAAGGAAAGAGAAGAGAAGGAAGGAAGGAAGGAAGGAAAGAGAAGAGAAGAGAAGACAAAGGAAGGAAGGAAGGAAGGAAGGAAGGAAGGAAGGAAGGAAGTCAACTGGGAGGTTTACATTCTAGGTGCAGCGTTCACCAGCCTAAAACAGTGATGGTGACCCTTTTAGAGACCGAGTGCCCAAACTGTGATTCAGAACCCACTAATTTTTCACAAAGTGCCAATACAGCCATTTGACCTGAAGACAGGTGGCTGTGAAGGGGCGATGTCGGGTGCCCACAGGAAGGGCTAAGAGTGCCACCTTTGGCACCTGTGCCATAGGTTCACCAACAATGGCCTAAAACTTAAGAGTTGGAAGGGACCTTATGAATCACTGTGGCTCTGTAACCACAGACTAAACCTACTGAGCTTCCCAGCAGTTCAAATCCCCAGGCTGCTGGAAGTTGTCCAAACCTGTCATTGACTTCATGGATGGCATACCTGTCCATATGTGTGACTTCCACCCTCTGGTGATGAACTCGTTGTTGTGCAAAGAACTAAAGGGTTGGGTTGGTCTTGGATGAGCCATTGACACCCATTCGCTTTACAAATGATACTGGCTCCAGGGAAGCGTGGAATTGCTGGCACCGTTTTGTTGGCAAGATCCACGCTGCAGACTGAATGTGCTGGGTTGGTTATGGAGACAGGTTCCTCTATTTCGAAATCCACCCCTCATCTTGACTTCAGAAAAATTCACAATGAAATTTACAAAGTGGAAAGGGATCGCAAAACAGTGGCGTGAAGGAGAAGCTTCTACGAGTTCCTTCCTGTCCAAAGCGGCACCCTCTTTCTCCCAGCTGGAAATTATGCAGTACAGGGCATATATTGTACATGCCTGTCTCTAAGCACATACTGCATGCCCACCTCTGCCATTAGGCTATTATTTATTTATTTATTTATTTATTTATTTTTACAACTTATATGCCTCCCACTACCCAAAGCTCTCTGGGTGGCTTACAATCAAAAGAATTAAATCAGTTAAAAATAGAATATCACAGACCTTTGGGTAGTGGGCGGCATATAAGTTGCACAAATAAATAAATAAATAAATAAATAAATAAATAAATAAATAAATAATCAATAACTCAATAAATAAATAAATAAATAAATAAATAAACAAAAAAACAATAATAAAAACCCTACACTAAAATCATTGCACTAAAATTGTCATCAGAGGACCCACAATCTATATTGTATCAATTTAAAAAAACTTATTAGCAATCCTTGGGATGAGATATTTCATTTGAAAACACAATGATAGATTTCAGCTGAAGAGTTAAGCACACCGCCTTTTCCCATTAACCGTGCCCGTGGGCCTCTGCACCTGGGCCAATGAGGTTTTAGAACAAGATTTCAGGAATAATGAGTGTTGGCACCCATCAAACAGGCAAATGGAGAACTCTGCGGCAAATGCCGGGAAGCATCTGTCGCAGAGTTTGGTACCTTCGGAATTTTAAGTCTTTAAGTCCACCTCCTCTGTACCCATGTATGTCTCATGCAAGCTAATTCCAAGCCTGGCAACCCCCTCTGAAAGTCCAGTAAAGAGGATGTCCCTACCTCTTGATGGAAGGCTCTGCAGTTATTTTAAAATGAAGCTGCGAGAGTGAATATTTCTGAATGTGCGCTAATCCATTTTCCTTCAGGCCAGCCAAGACAAGCAACTCGGTTTGGCTTGGAAAGTTATTCCGTGCTCCGGTGACCCAAAGGGAAGGGTGTTATCACTAGTTCTGCCAGCCTATCCTCCGTCTCGTGACCAGGAGAAGCATCGACCCTTGACAGAAGAGAGAAATGGATCATACAGATTTCCCCTACCCCCACTTTGAATGGTTTTGAGCAGCAAAAAACATCCCCCAGGAAAAAAACACCAGGTCAATATTTCTGCTCTCTACCTGAATACCTACGTCTAGTGCCAACTGGCTGCATTCTCCTGAAGCAGGTGCCAAGAGCCTGCCCTCATAACAGACCCTGCCCACCCACCAGCCATTATGATGGGCTCCAGCTGACATGGGGCGGTTTTACACGACCCCTAAGATCCGCTGGCAACTTAAATTCGGACCAGAGATCGTGGGGGTTTGTCGCTCTTCCTGTGTTTCCACCCCTCTGCACTCCCTTGCTCCTGTCTTCATGAGGGGAGGGAGAAAAAAGGGAGAAAAAATGCAGGCTCACCTCCATCTGCCCGTCACAGCCCTGGAAGCAAGCATTCCAGTCTCTTAAAGTCTCTTAAAGGGGTGGGGGGCAAAAAAACAACAACACACAAGGCGAGGAGAGCCCGGCACTCACTGCTTTACATCCGCATCAGTAATTTTTCACCTTCGGAGACCAGGTATTTGAAAAGTGCGCTGGGACGCGCTTAGGTGGGCGTGGTTGTACTTAATTTTTTTTAAAGTCCGGAGCTGGTGGGAAAACATTTTTAAACTCCGGATCTGGGAGCCCTTTGGCTCAGATTTTAGGGGTTGTGTAAAAGTGCCAATGGAAATCCCCCCTGTGTGATGGCCGCAAGGCCCAGGGCCTGTGTTACTCCAGAGCTTTGTAAGGAATACTACAGCCATTGCAAGGATATATCAGTGACTTTTCTTCTTCCCCAGCCAGGGAGGAGATGCAAGACACAGGAACTCTACGTGCCAGTCTTGACCGTAATGTCAGGGCTGGGACTGGTTGGGGTGGGTGGCTCCAGCCATTTGTGATCCCTGCAACTGCAGCGGGGGGGGGATGTCATTTAAGGGCTAACATGGTCTAGTCCTTGGAGCCCTGGATCAGGGCTCTGGAAACCTGTATTCCGATCATCTGTGAAGATCCTCAGTTCTCCAGGTGAGTTTATCTGGAAGATGAGTCATGGCAACTGGAGACTGAAATGTTTTGCTGCTCATCTAAACAGCTTCGTCAGTCTGAGGAAAGCTATTTGTGAGTCCTCCATTTTATAGTTCCCTTTGACCTCCTGTCACCCTGGTCTGAAATAGGCTCATAAGATGAACAATGGCCTGGATAGGCTCTTTAGGTAGACAATGGTCTCAATAGCCCTTTTATGTGAACAATGGCCTAAAGTGCTGAAACCCATAAAGTATGGGTCCTTAGCTAAGGCCTTGGTGGAAGACAAAATATAAAGGTAACAATTAACAAATGAATAACTGTAAGATTGCTGTGAACAGATTTTGCTCCATGGTACAAATCACACACAGAATGGGATAAGACTGGGATATAATTGTAAGATCCTTAGAGAAACCTCTGTTCTTTTTTTCTTCCCCCAGATAGCTTCTCTGAACCCTTTTACGTAATACCGTGGAACGCTTCATACACAGAGATGCCGGGGATTACAATTACTTGTGGCAGGTAATGAGTGTGCCATTAAATGTCTGTTTCTAAGGAGAAATCAGCTTGAGTCTAACTATGTTTTGGTGAGAATGGCACACGTGGGAGCCACTCCCTGCTCTGTTCTGAACTTTGCTCCTAACAAACCCATCAATTATATGCTGTACCTCTCCTTCAGATAATATTTTTTAAAGAAAAAAATCTGCCAAGTTTTTAAACAGGAGATTTAGCACCACAGAGTGGGATTACAACAGGACAAAGGCTACCTTGCAAAGGCTGGGTTTTTTTTTTAAAAGAAGAAGCAGGTGAGCAGATGTGACGGAAGCACCACTCGACACAAACCAAGGGAACAGAAAAAAAAATCTTCCCTTCAATGTGAGTGTGGTATACATTACGACCCTGGTATCCACTGGGGATTGGTTCCAGGACTTCCTGTGGATAATGAAAACCGTGGATAAGAGAGAACAACAAAAATCCCCAAAACTTCTGTTTTGTGACAGTAGCTTGCTTTATGGATGCTGTTTTGTGATAGCAGCTTGCTTTACAGCTGCTGTTTGTGACAGTAGCTTGCTTTGTGGCTGCTGAACTATTTATTTAATTTTTTCCCCTTGCCAACTGTGGATAACTGAATCAGTGGATAATGAATCAGTGGATACAGGGATCCTACTATATCTGTGTAAATATGTACCTCACCCTTAAGCAAAGGGATTCTTTTAGCACTGTACATCTTATCATGCTCACCATCACAGTTTCAACCCACCAGTTTCCTAAGGGTTAGTCTTTGGTAGCAAAAATGAGGAAAAGACCTCTGGGGCCATAAACGAGGGCACTGCAGCAAGAGTCTTTAGAACACAGATTAAAATCTATATACTGGCTGAAATCCAGTAGCAATCTGCCACTGATTGGCAGTGGGAGCCTTACTGGGATCTGCTCGCATAAGTCACCAATACATCACATAGTCCTAAATGCTTGGGAAGCATTCGGCTAGTGATTTGTAATACAAAATCCAGCGTAGTTATCTTGTCTGCTGTGTTATAATTTGATGATGATGATGATGATGATGATGATGATGTGCCATAGGTTCTGGAGGCAGACACTTAAACCACTGAGCAATCCAGCCAGCTTTCCTGCAATGCGGAACCTTTAGAAAATGCATTCCCTTTCTAGAATTGCAATGGAGTCCTGATGATGAATGCTTTTTGGCTGCAAAGCACAGTTTCCGAAAGATAACGCTGGCTCAAGTGGTTTAAGGATGGGACCCCTAAAAGTATTTACAACCATTCTGCTGCAACTGTAGAAGGAATGAATGCACTTCCTAAAAGTCCTGTTATTCTTTAAAATCACTTCCCTGTCTAGAGAAGAGATCAGATGGATTGTACGCAGGATCCCAGAGGGGAAACCCTATTCCAGAGCTTGGCAAAGTTACTTCTCTAAGGTCCTTCTGGAAACACCTCCACAACTCACCTTCCTGCACATTACATCTCCCAGAGTAGTAGGTGCTAACTTAAGGTCTAAGATCCATTACGAGACACAGAGAGATAGAATTTGGTTTCTAGAAGTGCTTTCTCTCCCAATCTGACACCTGTTTCCCTTATTACCGTATTTGTCCATCTATATAGATGTGCCCATGTATAAGACAACCCCCCTACACACTTTTCCAACCCAAAATTACAGTTTCAGAATTGCATGGTTCTCTCCTCGGCTTACTTCCATGTATACGACGACCCTCAATTTTTAGTCTAATAAATTTAGACAAAAGTATAGACACACACACAGAAAAGTACTGTACATCTCACATTTTCCTGATGATAACTTAAGGATATTCTGTTCATGCTCAGAGGAAGAAATATGTGTCCTGGGTTGAGCTTTGCAAACCAGTGACCATTTTCTGGGGAATGGGTTTTGTTGGGTTCAGTGATGCCTGCTCTCAGGGAAGGCACCCAAGCAGAGCATGTTAAAGTTATTTTTGGACTACAGTTCCCAGAATCCCCTAGCTGCACTGGCTAGGCTGGATGCAGAACCCTAATCCAGAACAAGTAACACCCCCAAACCATGATGGGGAGGCAGCTTGCGTTTCCACTCACTACTAGCAATAAACCAGAGTTCCATATAAACCCGAATAGGTAGAAGTCAGGAGAGGTTGTAAAGTTACGGAGAAAATGCCCTTTCCAAGGAAGCGATAGGTGGGCAGGGACCCGGCAGAATCACAGGAGAACTGGTCCTCTTTTTTGCCTGCCCGGTCGCCATTAATCTGGGACGTGTGCTTCAAAGAAAAGAAACATGCAGACCAGGCGACATGTAGGGGTATCCCTCCTTGGAGACAACCGGTCGCCTCGAGGGGCCTTTTCACACGACCCCTAAGATCCGCTGGCCACTTAAATTCGGACCAGAAATCTTAGGGGTTTGTCGCTGTTCCTGCGTTCCCACCCCCTCTGCACTCCTGGCTGCTGGCTGCATGAGGGGAGGGAGAAAAAAAAGAAAGAAAAGAATGCCGCTCACCTCTGTTCTGCCGTCCCGGAACTGCATTCAGATCTCTTAAAGGGGCGGGGGGCAAAAAAAGAACAAACAGAAGCAAGGAGAGCTGGGCAGTCACTACGTTATATCCACATCAGGAATTTTCACCTCCAGAGAGCAGGTACATGAAAAGTGTGCTGGGACACGCTTAGGTGGGCGTGGTCACACTTAATTATCTGTAAACTCCGGAGCTGGTGGGGAAACAATTTTAAACTCCGGAGCTGGGAGCCATTTGCGGTGGAGTTTAGGGGTCGTGTACAAAGGGCCGAGGTTAGGCAGACTGCACGCGATGGGAGCTGCCAGCCCTTGCGCACTTACTCAGGAGCCATGCCACTGAACCCAAAGGATGGCTCCCCCCCCCCAAGCATGATGCGGAGGCACTTGAACCGTGAGCTCTGGATCCCGAGCAGGTCCCTGCTTGGAATACGCGCTCCACTGCTCACCTGTCAGGTGCTCCTGGTGGGCAAGGCTCTCCCTCTGGCAGAAAGGGGTCCATCTACCTCGCTGGGATGGCTACAGGGAGAATTAACGCCAAGAAACGCGGAGCTCCCCGTACGAAGGCGCTTTTCCTTCTCTTAACCCTCATTGCAACGCCGGGCGCGCGCTTTCCGTTCGCCTACCTGGCGATGAGACTTTTTTTGCCACTCTCGGCATCCTCGCTCAGGAACTCCGGAGGGCCCGCCAGGAGCTTGCCAAAAGCCCCATGCAGACGAGCAGGCGGCCGACCCGAGTCAGGTTCCCACGCCGCCGGCGGTCCTCCCTCTCGCCCCCGTGCCCGGCCCCGCTGCGGGTAGGAAACGGTGGCTCTTTCGGCGGCGCCTCTTCATCCTTTCTCGGGAATACGTTTGGCCGGCGGTGAACACCCGCCCCCCCCTTTCTCCCTGGTCCCCCTTCTGTCCCCCTCCCCGGCCCGAGGCCACTCACCGGCGTTACGGAGCTTCCGGTTCCTCAGCACCGACAGGATCACCAACACGTTGCCCAGGATGTCCACCACGATGGTGAAGATGAGGACGGCGGCGAGGGAGTGGCGCGCCTCGCGGTGGAAGCGGCAGTCCGGGCAGCTGGCGTTGCTCTCCGGCATCTCCTCCACCGCCCAGCTGCCCTCCGGACGCTGCTGCTGCTGCTGCTGCTGCCGGCTACCAGCAGGAGCAGCAGGGGAAAGCCTTCCACGGGATTCCCACCCCATCGGGCGGCGGCGGCGGCGGCGGCGGCGGCGGCGCCCAAAGCAGCGAGCCTGCGCTGGCACGATGGGGCGTCCGGGCACCGCCGCTTCCCAACGGAGAAGCCCGCTTCCAAACGAGGGGAGCCAAACCAGACTGACCCCCCGCCTCCTTTTCCTCTGGAGGGACAGCCGGTGGCGACAGGAGAAGGACGGAGAGGTGGGGAGGGGTCTCCTTGTCCCGATCTTCAACTAGAAAGTGGCGGCGGCACCTGAGCGTTGCGCCTTTTTTGGTTGCTACTAGCCGCGCGTAAAAACCCTCGGAGGAGCCGAAGCGGTCCCGCCCCTCACGGCAGCCCAACACAGTCCGAGAAGCAGCGGGACGAAGCTCCGCGGCGCTCAGGACGTCCTCTTGGGTCACCCCTCGTCTGGGAAGGGAAGGCTGCGCGCGGAGCCCGTGCGTAAAAATGGGACACCGGAGGAGCGCGCTCTCAAGCGAGCCCTTGCGGTTGCCGGCGCGTCCTGGCAGCCGAAGCGGCGGCTGGCGATCCACGAAGGGCTCCGGCAAGGGAAAGTTGCGCGTCTGGTAGGTGTCACGACTTCTTCTTGCTGAAGTCTCTTCGAAGGGGTGCGCGCATTCGTGCTCGCGGAGAGGGCGCTTGCCTCCGAGCCTAAATCTGTTTCTTTGTTGTTTTAATAGCGGCTCCTCCCTCCCCCCTCCCTCCCCGCCACACATGCCTGCGGACATTCTTGTGAACGGGTGGGTATCTAAGAAGAAGAGCAAATTATTCTGAGCAGACCGACGCTCAAAGCAGCGGGGATGGACATAGTTGAGGAGGGCAAAAACGGCGGCGGGGGGGGGGGACGTCTGGGTCAATTGGAAACAGCGACAATATTGGAAATGTGGAAAGCAGCAGGAAAAGAGGAAGACGGAACCAGAGGTGGGTGGATTCACCCAAGGAAGCCCTGGGCTTGACTTTGCAAGACCTGGGTTTGATTTTGCAAGACCTAGACTGCAGCTGCTAATAGGATCTTTCAAAGGTCATTAATTCATGGAGTCACTCAAAACCAGAAAGGTCTTGGGGGCTCAAAGCAAAGAGGTGAAGGGCCATATGCCACAGCACAGGGAAAAGCATTGGGGAAATGGGGCTATAGGACACGGAGGAAAAGCAAGGTCTTTGTGAAATGCTATGGTCTCCTCAAATTTCCACCAGTAACGCCATAAGAATGTACACCCTTTCCTAGTGATCAGACAACATACTTGCTAGAATAAGCGTTCAATGCACCTGAGAAGAGAATTGGAGGATGCAGCGAGATGGGGAGGTGATTATTAAGACTCTATGCCTAGCACAAAGCACACTGACCTGAAGGACAAATAAGGGCATCAAATTTTTCGACGTATCCAATGGAGGTTGATGGCATTTCTTGAGTTTATCTGCCCAGAGTGGCCAGATGGGCAGGGTATAAATCTAACCGATGATGATGATGATGATGATGACGACGACGACCACGACGACAATGGTGGTGGTGGTGGTGGTGGTGGTGGTGGTGGTGGTGGTGGTGGTGGTGGTAGTAGTAGTAGTAGTAGTAGTAGTAGTAGTAGTAGTAGTAGTAGTAGTAGTCTGGGGTATGTGAGGCTGAAGATGGGAGTGTGTGTATGGTCTTCCTTGCACATGCATGCATGCACGCATGCACACTCACACACACACACACACACAAAAAGAAGGACTACAGGCAGGACGTCTGGGCTGGAGTGAATGCAGTATGAAATATGAAAGTTAAATTTGCAAGCAGTATTCAAACGAGCACCATTAATGTCCCCCAACTATTCAATGTTGAGTTTGATGTCTTTTAATGTGAAACTCAGTAGCTTTGATTTGAGGCAATATTGCCGAGGAGATGACCCTTTACTGGGAGATAGATGTGCAGTACTTGCTGTAGCTGGTAGCTGGACAGCGCAGTGAGTTACGTCTCTGGCGGCAGAGCCAGAGGTTTGGAGTTCAATTCCCGGTTGTGGTCACATCCCAGAAGAGCCAGCCTGGGTGGCCTTGGGCAAGCTGCACAGTCCCAGGAGTCAGGAATGGCAAAACACCTCTGAGGATTCTTGACCTGGAAAGCTGTGAAAAGGGTCACAGTAATTTAGAACTGACCCAACAGCATGTAGTAGTAGTAGTAGTAGTAGTAGTAGTAGTAGTAGTAGTAGTAGTAGTAGTAGTAGTAGTAGTAGTAGTAGAAGAAGAAGAAGAAGAAGAAGAAGAAGACAATGATGGTGACAACAAAGCTGTTTGGATGAGCACCGAAATGTTTCAATCTCTCAAGAAAAGAAGTCCAGTTAACATGGTTCAACTTCCAGTAGCAGTCGTCGTCATCATCGTAGTAATAGTAGTAGTCGTAGTAGTAGTCGTCGTCGTCGTCGTAGTAGTAGTGTCCTTTAAGTCCCATTCTCTCTCCCCCCCTCTCTCACACACACACACACAGAGAGAGAGAGAGAGAGAGAGATGTTTGGGGACAGTTTGCAAAGATGAACCTGAAATAGGCAGAGTTAAATTCTTTGGAACCGTTCATTCTCTCCAGGGCCTCCTTCTTTCTCTCTCTCTCTCTTTTCCTTTTTCAGAAGGTTAATGGTATGATCTCCAGTAGAACAACCTGTCTCAGAAAACCTTCTTTATCTTCCTTGTGATTAAAAGAAAGAAAGAAAGAAAGAAAGGGGATGGGGGAGAGAATGCCTCTTTTATGACAGTGTTCCGGCATCTGAATTCTTCCTTGATCCCCTGTTAATGTGCTCTGCTTAATCGGGCTACAAAATATTTGCAACCCAACCATGGACAGGCCAGTGTGGTGTAGGGATTACAGCCTTGGTCAAGGGCACAGGCATTGTTCTGTCTCGCAAATTCCTTCTGATGTCTTTTTTTCAAGGCATGTGAGGCATCCAAGGACTGGCTTTACTATCTCCATCCCGATTTTTTAAATATTTTTTTTACAAACAAGTCAGGATTTGAACCCAGGTTTCTTTGTCCCAGTGTAATTCTCCCTATGATGTGTTCTTGGGTTTCGGAAACCTGGGTCTAGATACCCATTTAGCCACAGAACCCCTCCGGTGATCCTAAGTCAGTTACATTTGCTCGGTCTGATCTACCTCACAGATTTCTGTGAGGATGACATGGAGTGAGCCACGTATGCCCCCTTGAGTTTGCTGAAGGAAAGGTTCAATATTAATGTGACAAATTAAAAAAAACAACCTCATATTCCCTGGCAAAATAACCTTAATCCACCCATTACAGTAATTCTGACAGATTCTGCATCATTTTTCTAATTTTAGTAACATCTAGCTTTGCGAAACAAGGGGTTGACCACTCTCTGAACTTAAGCACAACAGGTTATAATACTGCCAATGTTGTATATATGTGGTGTACAGTGGTTGTTGTGGTTAGAGTGATGGACTAAGACTCCCGAGATCAGAGTTCGAATCCCACTCAGCCATGGAATCTTGCTATGAGTGTGGAATTAACAAAGTCACTCTTCAAATACCTCATTTGCCTTGAAAGTCTTATAAAGTCAGTTTTGACTTGACATCACATAACAGCAGCAGCAGCAGCAACAATGACACCATCAACAAACATCTCTGTGCAAAAAACAGTGTGGGGTTCATGCTTTGGGTGCTGCTGAACTACAGCCCACAAAACCTGGTTCAAATCTCTGCTTCGGCCTGGGCCAGGCAGAATCTCTGAGGACTTTCTGAGGAGAAGTGGAATGAGGAAAAAAATCCACAGGAGGAAAGACAGATGAACATGCATCTAATAAAATGAGTTAATAATCTGCAAAAGATCTTCAAGAGGTGTTTTTGTTTTTTTGTTCCAAATTAACCTGAAAGGTAAAGCTTCATAAAAAGGCAGTTTCTCTAGTGCCTTACATCTCCCTCACCCTTTATTTTTATTTTAGTTTTGAGTATTTTTACCCTGCCTTTCTCCTTGGAAAAGGACCCAAGGCGGCTTCCAATTAGGAGGGACAATACACAGTCCAGTACAATTAAGACATATTCAGTTTGAGAAATAGGAAATTGCAGGGCATCTAACAGCATTAGAAGGCAACATTAAAACTAACCGTTGATATAACATAGGGCCTTTTCACACGACCCCTAAGATCCGCTGGCCCCTTAAATTCGGACCAAAGATCTTAGGGGTTCATTGCTCTTCCTTCCTCCCCACCAGAGAAAGAGAGGAAAAAATGCAGCTCACCTGGAGGAGCTTCCCGGATCTTCCTTTCTCTTCTGCTTGCTTTTTTTCCTCCCACCTCTTCTCTTAAAGGGGCAGGAGGCAAAAAAAACACAAACAGAAGCCAGGAGAGCCCCGCACTGACCAGATTAAATCCGGACCTGGGGATTTTCACCCACCTCAAGCAGGTACAAGAAAGTGCAGCTGGGTTGCGCTTAGGTGGGCGGGGTCGCACTTAATTTCCTGCAAACTCCGGAGCTGGTGGGAAAACACTTGTAAGGTCCGGAGTTTGCAGCCATTTGCTGCGGAGTTTAGGGGTCGTGTATAAAGGCCCATAGTGTCAATGCAATCACACAAGGAGAGAGAGACACACAAAGTTATAAGTGGTTTTTATAAACACAAAGTCTGTGTAGCCATGTATAGTAGATTCATAAAAAGGCACATTAGGCAGTCCATCGTTCAGGGAAAGCTTGCCTGAAGAGAAAGGTCTTTGCCTGTTTTTGGAAAGACAGCAGATTCCCATCCAGCCTTTCCATTGGAGATTTTGGCCAAAGCCAACACAGGCATCAAGTCGGTCCTGTGGGAAGACTGACCCGGCCTGCACAGGAAATGCGGCAGCTTTGATGACACCATTTTGAACTCCTGTTCATCCTTATTGGTGCTTCTGCTCCTAGATACACATTTGCATTAATTAATCGGCACCTAAAAATATTCCCCCACCACCACCATTAATCTTCACTCTTCAAAGCATGGATCACATCCCCAACTAGGCTGACACCTATATTTAGCACCTAGCCAAAGACAGAAAATGAGTTTAAAATGTGCTTCCAGGATGCAGGTGCTGTTTAGCATAAGGGGAAATGCACTTTTGAAAAAGTCATTTCCTCAATGGCTCTTCAGCCATTCTGTGAATGTGGAGAGGACTGCAATGGTAAGGAAATATGAAGGGGAAATCTTGGAGCGTTGATTGTGCAATTCCAAGGGAAGACAGAGATCTGGCAATCAAAACATCTCACTTGTGGATGAAGCACACTTCTGCTGTTCCCTGTCATCAACTGGGGTTTGGAGAACATTCTAAAGAAATGGGGGCAATGACAGAGTTTATTTTCTTGGGCTCCTTGATCACTGCATATGACGACTACAGCAACAAAATTAGAAGACGCCTGCTTCTTGGAAGGAAAGCGATGGCAAACTTAGGCAGCATCTTAAAAAGCAGAGACATCACTTTGCCGACAAAAGTCTGGATAGTCAAAGGTATGGTTGTTCCAGTAGTGGTGTACAGAAGTGAGAGATGGACCATAAAGAAAGCTGATCACCGCAGAATTGACACTTCTGAGCTTTGGTGCTGGAGGAGACTTCAGAGTCCCCTGGCCTGCAAGGAGATCAAACCTATCCATCATGAAAGAAATCAACCCTGAATGTTCACTGGAAGGACAGATTTTGAAGCTGAGGCTCCAATACTTTGGTCACTTCATGAGGAGAAAAAACTCATTGGAAAAGTCTCTGATGTTGGGAAAGACTGAAGGCAAAAGGAAAAGGGGACAGCAGAGAATAGATGGTGTCATTGGTGCAACCAACATGGATTTGACCAATCTCCAGGAGGCAGTGGAAGACATGAGGGCCTGGCGTGCTCTGGTCCGTGGGGTCACAAAGAGTTGGACACAACTGAATGACTGAACAACAACTCAAGAAGTGTCACACAGTATTATAAGCAGCCGCAGATCTCAGAAATAACACCACCAGAGCTACAAGAAACAGGCATCATTAGAAAAAACATACTTTGGCACTAATATTTAACATACAGTACTTAGGTTTTTGGTTATGTAATACCAGTCAGTGTTTTTATAATTCAAATTGATTGTGCCTATCTGGTATTTTTGAATAATAATAATCATTAAAGAAGAACTTAAAAGATAGGGTGTGAAATTAGGGATGTGGAGAAAATATCGGAAAAGTTTCCTGCTATCATTTTTTTTCCAATCTCAAACTGCTTGTTTTATTGTCTGTATGGTATGCTGACTTGTTCAGCCCTATTAGCCGCCCAGAGTTCCCAGTGGGAAGATGGGTGGGATATAAACTCAATAAATAAATAAATGTAGAGAATGCTTGTAGAGAGCCTTCTTCCCATATCAGAGGGAATTCTCACTTTCCTGCAAAAAACAACTCTGTGGTCCTGTTTCTGCCCTTTCTTCTGCCCCCCCCAAGCCCCACTTCTCCCTGCCAGATCCTGCTCAGTTTAGTGTCCCTTCAAAGGAATCCTGTACAGGGAAGATGCTAATTGGGACGGTCACCGCACCAGTTTTACACAGAGTGGTGTTTCTCTTAGAATAACTGCAGAATATCCAAGAATCCTGTGAGAATTCTCAGAAACAAACTAACTCACTAAACCTCATGCAAAGCAATCTTCAGCTTAAGGGATGGGGTGGATGGCTGGGAAGAACTCCCCCACCCCCCACCCCGAGTTTCTTACCCAAGACCAACAAGAGGCTGAGAGAGGGACGTTCCCTCTTCCAGCAAGGAAAGTTCAGCAAATCTCAAAACACAATCTCTCCTTTCCGCAGGGAAGGAAGCCAGCAAGCTGTTTGAGGGCGCCACCGTGTGGCCTCCTGAGTGAGCATGTTTGTACTGTACAGTGGTACCTTGTATAAAGGACTTCTGTTAAGCAAATTTTCCTTTATACACATTTCCCATATGAATGCATTGAAAACCGAGTAATCCCTAATCACGACCATTTTTATGTTGTACGGATTCACCCCATAGGTGACTCTGTTAAGCAAATTTCCCCTATCTCCAGAATTTCTTATGCTGTACAGATTTTATGTAATACAAACTGTTTGTTATGCGAGGGTCCACTGTATTTTAATTCGCTTTGGCCACCCGGCTACCCTTTACAATGTAAAGTTTACATCAATGGCATTTAAGAAGATACCAACAAATAGTACTCTCTCTCTCTCTCTCTCTCTCTCTCTCCTATACTCCGGCTTTCTCTTCAGAACATAGAAACCTTTCACCTTTTACTCAAGATTTCTGTGGAGGGAACAGTTGTGGCTTTGCACAACAGACTGTTGGCGGTCTTTGAAGTTGCGGAAAGGTAGATCTTCACGAAACACAGACCGTGCAGATGCAAGAAGCCACGACACCTATGGCTTATGTACAAACCTATGTGTAAAAGGGTGTGTATTAATGTTTCGTGTTTTCCTGTACAGTTCTGTACTCCTTTGCAGTCAGCCAGGATAAAGCAAAGTGTTCTGCTTATATACCGCCCCATACCACTTCAAGTAGTATCTGGGAGATTTACAGTTTATGCAGGCTACACATTCCCCTCCCCCCCCCACAAGCTGGGTACTCAATTTACCGACTTGAGCCGGCTACCTGGGATTGAACCCCAGGTCGTGAGCACAGTTTTACCTGCAGTACAGGCATTTAACTGCTGCGCCATGGGGCTTCCTCCTCTCCAGCATTGTTTGTTGGGTAGGTGACCGGATGACAGCAGCCAGGGAACACAATGTTGGCAGCATAGTCAACAGCCGGGGACGTTCTCTCTGCCACTGCAGCCACTGGCACTACCAATGCACGCCTCGGGGTTCTGCTGCTGCTGCTGCTGCTGCTGCTGCTGCTGCTGCTGCTACTGCTGCTGCCCCATGCAGCTGCCTGCCAGACAAGCAAGCTCTGTGGAAGAGGAAGGACAGCTAAGGTCTCATCTGCTCACGGTGCAGCAAGGATGGAGCCACTGGAGCTGGCCCCCAGGGCAAGAAAGATACCACTAGTTGGCCTCTGGCATGCATCCTTCTTGCCGGGTGGTGGTGGTAGTGGTGGTGGTGGTGGTGGGATTGGTGAACTGGTGGGAACTACGACTTGCTGGCCTGCAGCTGGAGCTACACGTCTTACTTTTGTTGGACTTTGGTTAACAACCTTGCATGCTGTCTGTGGGCCTTTTTACACGACCCCTAAGATCTGCTGGCCACTTAAATTCGGACCAGAGATCTTAGGGGTTCTTCGCTTTTCCTCTGTCCCCACCCCCTCCGCACTTCCTGGTTGCTGGCTGCCTGAGGGAGGGAGAAAAAAGAAAGAAAAGAATGCTGGTTTACCTCCGTTTTGTTCCCGGCAGCATTCAGATCTCTTAAAGGGGCGGGCGCAAAAAAAGAACAAACAGAAGCCAGGAGAGCCCCGCACTCACTATCCTTACACCGGATCAAATATTTGTCACATCCAAAAAGCAGGTACCTGAAAGCTGCGCTGGGATGCGCTAAAGTGGGCGGGGTTGCACTTAATTTCCTGTTAACTCCAGAGCTGGTGGGTAAACATTTTTAATCTCCGGAGCTGGGAGCCATTTACCCCGGAGTTTAGGGGTCGTGTATAAACGCCCTGTGGTTGCTTTGACTGGGAGCAACTTTTCTGGGCTTGGGTGATTGCCTGTCTGTCCAGCACTAGTCGATCATTCTTTCGAACCATTGAATTCAAAGAGACCCCTGTCTCTTTTCTGAGTGCTTTCTTTTCCTGTCTTGTCAGTTGGTGGCTGTTGTTTGCTGCATGTTGATCTGTTCTGTCGGTTGCTAAGTAGGTGTGCAGTAAAGAAAGCGGCATGCACAAGTCTGTAATTTCAAGCAATTGTAAGTAAAGAAATGCTCTTTTTTATTCTTTCTCCTACAAATGTTTCAGAGCAAATCACTGAGACTTTAAGTGCCAATTATTAAGAAAATGGTGGACTCTGGGGAATTTGTAGCTATTCTCTGTGGATCTCTCTACTTCTACTGCATAGCAAAAAAAACAACATTTCCCAGTCAGCAGCAGGGGTGGATGACCAGAAATTCAAGTTCTGCCAGTATAATAATGACAATGCATCTTGCCTGTTGTTTTTGAATAATTGTTTGTTTGTTCACATGTTTGTTCGTTTTATTTTAAAAATGCTGGTTTTAACATTAATAATTTGGATGAAATATGCTGCTTATAGGTTTTTGCATTCTGGGAGTTGTATTCCTGCACAAAACCTGCTTCCTGTCTCTCCTAACTCTCTCTCTGCACAGAATCCACTCCCGCCACCCTGGTAACCATCCAGATCCCTCCATTCTGCTCCGTACCACCTGAGCACTCCCACATGAAGTTTGCTGCCCTGGAAAAGGCAAAACCAGCTGGAAGTCTGAACAGCAGCACTTCATGCTGCCACAATTAATTGCATGTCCCACTGGCCGTTTCAAATTTGCAGCCTGCACTGTTGAAAACCCACTTAGCACTAACAGATGTACTCGTATCAATATGCACTGACCTGCGGAAGCAAAGTAAAAGAGAATGGGAAGGAAGGAAAGAAAAGGAAGGAAGGAAGGAAAGAAAGAAAAGGAAGGAAGGAAGGAAGGAAGGAAGGAAAGAAAAGGAAGGAAGGAAGGAAGGAAAGAAAGAAAGAAAAGGAAGGAAGGAAGGAAAGAAAGAAAAGGAAGGAAGGAAGGAAGGAAGGAATCTCTACAGGGAAAGCATCCTGCATTCTATCATGTGAGGTCAGCAACCTCAGCCTGACTGCTTTCCTTCCATCACTTGCATCCCTCATGCTTTATATATACTGTACCCGTCTTTCAACTTGCTGAACGAAGACAATGGCTTTCTGATTTAGGTCAGGACTGTTAAATAATCACCAGGGGATAGGAGAGAAATGTGGAACACATTATAGAGGAAGCTTCTGATCATCTTTGCTTCATGGAGGCAGCCTGCCCCCTTCTACCCCCACTGCAAGGGGAAGCTGCTGGAAGAGAGATGTGCTTGCTTTTGGAACACACACACACACACACACACACACACACACACACACACACACACACACACACACACACACACACACACACACACACATTTAAAAAGGATCATGTCAAGTTTCAGACATGTTGTTTTTGTAGCAACCAAGTGAGAAATACAATGAGATAAACTACTATTATTGCCTGATGTAGTTCATTTGTGTGTTGTTTTGTTGGCTGATGCTGGGGCACACCATGCAAATAGTTCTCTCTTTTTAAAATGTTCCTCAAAACCAGCTCCAGTTTTTTATGAAAAAAATGTGCACATGTCTGTCCACTTTTAAAGAAGTTGCTAACGTTTTACCAGGGTCCATGACTTGCCCCTGGGAAAAAATCAATTTATGGTATATACATCTTTGACTGAATAGGTAGCATTTTGAGAAAATACAAAATAATTGGACTACTCGCAAGAACCAGATGCACAGAAGAAGCATCTATTTATAACACACACCTTTCATCCTAAAGCTTTGTTGAAACAGAGAAAATAATGTCCATAAATAAATCAGGTTGTAGATGAAGCAGTTTAGCATAGTTTAGTGCAGCCTCTGGAAATATCAAAGAAAGAAAGAAAGAAAGAAAGAAAGAAAGAAAGAAAGAAAGAAAGAAAGAAAGAAAGAAAGAAAGAAAGAAAGAAAGAAAGAAAGAAAGAACTAGATTGAAGTTCTCTTTAACCACTCCCCATTGGTGTATTTGCTTTTTCCTTACCAGTTGACCTGCCACCAGGAGATGGGTTGATCTTTCATAGTTTTTAATTGGACTGATGACTATCTTTCAGTGCCAATGGTCAAAATATGATTGCTGGAAGTATAAGCATTGCCTTAGGGCAGTGATGGCGAACCTTTTAGAGACTGAGTGCCTAAATTGTGATTCAAAACCCACTAATTTTTTGCAATGTGCCAATACGGCAATTGAACCTGAATACAGGTGGCTGTGAAGGGGCGATGTCGGGTGCCCATAGAAAGGGTTCCAAGTGCCACCTTTGGCAGCCGTGCCATAGGTTCGCCAACACTGCCTTAGGGAAACAGTTCAGTGTCTCCCAATGGCATTCTATCTCAATGGATACAAGGCCATTTTTAAGACTGGGTCCGAGTCCCCACTCAGTTGTGAAAACTAAGGGTGCTTTTACACGACCCCTAAAAACCGGAGGCAACTTAAATTCGGGCCAGATATCGTTGGGTCTTGCCGCTCTTCCTGTGTTCCCACCCCTCCACACTCCATTGTTTCTGTCTGTGTGAGGGGAGGGAGAAAAAATGCAGGCTCACCTTCTCCTCCCCGTAGCAATTCCTGTCTCTTAAAGGTGCGGCGGGGACAAAAAACAAACAGACGGCGAGGGAGCCAGGAATCCACATCGGAAGATTTTTTACCTCCTGGAGGCCAGGTACTTGAAAAGTGCACTGGGACACGCTTAGGTGGGCATGGTCGTACTTATTTTTTTTTTAAAGTGCGGAGCTGGTGGGAAAACATTTTTAAGCTCCGGATCTGGGAACCCTTTGCCTCAGATTTTAGGGGTTGTGTAAAAGTGCCTTAAGTGGACAGTGGTGGAGGTAAATAACTCCTTGAATGCCTCAAACACCTCCAAAGATCTGCTAGGGTCCCCATACATCAGAAGAGACTCAAAACCATGTAAAAAAACAAGAAGCTGCTTAATATCTAGTCGGAGCACTAGTCCAAAAGAGTGGCAGTGGCTCCCAGGGTTTCAGGAAGGAAATGTCAGGACTGGAGTCAACCTAAAGATACTCAGCATGTGAGCTTAGTATCTACTCCCCATTCACGAAAAAGCAACTGTAGTTTGAGAAATCTGACATCTGGGACTGGATTTCATGGGGGTGAGCTGAAGGTATCAAGTAGGTGTTGTTGACTGCAGAGTTTGTTGCAAGGAGAGAAGGAACAGGAAAGGCTGTGGGGCTGAACTTTCTGGTAGATCAGATGGTATGTCCTGATCCCAGGAAGAATTACAGACACCCTGAAGAGACCATTCAAGATGTCACAGAGAGAGCATCACCTGAAATTTCCCGGGAAAGTGGCACTGGAGAGTAATTTTTGTTGGCAATTACAAGCACGGAATGGTCTAATGGTTGTATGAGCCCATTCCCTTTTGGGTGTCTGAAGAAGGTGGCCAGGACTTATGGATCAACAGATACCCAATACAGTATAGGTCAACAGAGTCACACATTATCAAGTATTCCAGGTTTGCCCAAAAAGGCAGACTTTCATCTTTATGACCTCCTTCTGCATCCTTTCTTGCACTGTTCCATCTCTATAAGGCAAGAAATGGGTGCAACAAATGTGCAATCTAGGCACAGATTTAAAGGCAAAGTAGCCACGCCTTGCCACCACTATTGTGGCAACAAAGTAAACAGTGGGCGCATCAGGGTCTGAAAACAAAAATATCTTAGACAGCTGTTGTGTACCCTGCACCCACTCTGCTGGAAGGACGTACCGTACAATTTTGCAATAACTTGATGGAGAGGACCGAGGTATTAATGTGCAGCAAGGTATGAATTAGACCAGTGATTCTCAACCTGTGGGTCCCCAGATGTTCCTGGACTGCAACTCCCAGAAGTGTCCAACACTTGCTGTGCTTGGAAGGGGGTTCTGGGACTGGCAGTTCAGGAACATCTGGGGACCCACAGGTTGAGAACCACAGAACTGCAGCCTGGAAAAGCGACATTTGGGGACTACCACACAAACACAGAAAGAGAGAGAGAGACAGACAGACAGACAGACAGACAGACAGACAGACAGACAGACAGACAGACAGACACACACACACACACACACACACACACACACACACACACACACACACACACACTTGCCAAATTCCTGGGTTGCACTTAAAAGCGAAGGAAAGCGAAATGCTTCTAAGCTGTGGTAGTTAGAATTCGATGGGCAATAATCTGAATGGCCATGCCATGCCAAGAAGGACTTGCACCCATGAGATATGCAGAAGGCTCCGCAGGACGTCCTTTGGCCCTCATGGCACTGGATACAGAGGAGGCACTCTCGGCCATCATTCACAAGGCCCCTCTGTGCTTACTAGGCCAGGCACCCACAGGGCCGTAGCTTGGGGAGGGCAAGGGGGTGGGGTGCCCCAGGCTCAGCAATTAGGGGGCATCAAATTGCCTACTGACCCCTCCCCGCCACTGCCCCTCCACCATCCAGATTATATTTTGCAATGGGGGCGCAAAAACTGACTGTTGCCCCAGGCTCTGGAAGCCCTAGCTATGCCTCTGGCCACCCATTCCCCCCCCCCCACAGCCAAGCTTGAGCCTCCCTCCCTCCCCGATGCTCTGGGAAGCCCACACGAGATTGACAACAAGACCCTGCGGTGGAGAAGACAGTGACCCCCCCTTGCATTCCTCGCCCCCTCATCCTGAATTTCCCAGGAAGAGATTGCCAGAAAATAACGTCCATACATTCAGACGCGAATATGCCAGGAGGAAACGCTTGAGTTCACAAATACAGTGCCTCCATGGGACAATCATCTGTGAGAAAACGAAGCCCTGCACTGCCCGAGCAAACCAGAGCAGAGGTGGCACTGGTGGGGGGAAACCCGCACAAACTGGGCAGTGTGAGAGGGCAGCTGGCAGTTCTGTGCCGCTTTGGCCAAACTCTGATTTCCAACATAACTATAATTATATTTATAACCATAATTGTGTGTGAGAGAGTACAGTTCTACAGGCTGGTGGAAGCACAAGAACAAATTGGATGGTTCTCTCTCTCTCTCTCTCTCTCTCTCTCTCTCTCTCTCACACACACACACACACACACACACACACACACACACACACACACACACACACACACACACACAGAGAGAGAGAGAGAGAGAGAGAGAGAGAGAGAGAGAGAGACTCTAGTAAGGAGACAGGTCAGAGTGGTTTAACTGGCGGAGAGGCGCAATAGACTTGAGGTCAGACAGATTCATTTTCCTTAAAGGATCAAGTGCCACTGGTTGTGCGTCCACTACTGTGTACACTGTTTTTGGGCTTAGCTTGATATCTATGAGAGTGGTCTCAAATTACAACATTCATCTTTACAAAAATCACGTGGAATAGAAAGAACAGAAAGTCTTATGACATCTTCATGATCAGCAACTTTGACTGGGCATATGTTTAGTATGTTAGTTTTGAAGAAGAAGAAAAAAGATTTTCCATCTGCAATAGAGTTAACACAACTATCCCTCTACCAGAGATGTCTCCTCCTCTGGTGAAGGAGTCTGGACTCCATTAATGCCGCATCAGCCTTTAGTTTCCCAGTTACCACCAATGTTTGTATTATTTTTTCTTGCAACAGATGGAAAGCGATGCTCTTCTTGAAATCTTTTCAGGGTGTTTTGCCTGTTACCACGTTTACCTTGCAGACACTGTGCATTCTTCCCCCAGATGTTTGGTTTTACAAACACTTACAGACTTGGCTACTTCGGATTTTAAAAGAAATTATTTTTTTCCAGTTTGCTTTTGCCTGATGGTTGCTTGTACTCAGTCATTGTTTGGTTGTTATTATTATTATTGTGAACCATCTTGATTAAAAAGTCAGTGTATACACATGGCTTTAAAATAAATCACGAAGCAACACTAAGTACTTTGGAGCCTAAAAGCATCTTACATTCTATTCTTTTTCACCCCCACCCACTTCTTCACTGTTATTAAGAGCTGCTTTGATTATTATTGCAATTGAAAAATGCCAGAGTACAAATAATAAACTAAAGTGAGTTCTGGAACCCAGATTTCTATCCCAAACCCTCTTTGGATGTGCAAATCCATGGAAAATGACAACATTTAGACTCTGCTCATGGTATCGCTTTTCCTTGGAGTGTAGCCACAAAAGGTCGCATCTCAAGGAGGATTTTGTTGAAAGATTAGATGTCTCCTTGATCGGAAAAACAATTGCATCTCCCCCCCACCCCCCATGTCGGCTGAAGTGCTGACTTTGCAGGGACAGCCCAGACAAGACGTGATGGATGGAGGGGATGCTGGAGAGAAGAATGGGCAGATCTGCAATTTCACACTTCTCTAATGCTCTCCTAGGACATCCTGAAGGCTTAATCCCTCTTAGCAGTAAGAGATAGGATCAGGAGAGCCAAGCTGGTCTCATTCCTCCCTCCAAGCCAATGCTGCCCAGAATGTCACACAGCTGCTGCCCCCTGGTGGTATTTGACACGTGTGAGATCCACAGCTTCTCACCTGCTCAAATGGTTGCAGGAAAAGAAGATCTAGAGCAGTGGTGTTGAACCTTCAGCACTCCAGATGTTTTGGAACACAACTGCCACAGCCCTTTGTCATTGGTAATACAGGCTTGGCATTCTGGGAGGCATCTGGCAAATTTGGATACCCCTGATCTAGAGCAGTGGTGTTGAACCTCCAAATGTTTTGGACATCTGTCATTGGTAATACAGGCTTGGCATTCTGGGAGTTGTGATCCAAAACATCTGGAGGGCTAAAATTTGGATACCCCTGATCTAGAGCAGTGGTGTTGAACCTTCGGCACTCCAGATGTTTTTGGACCACAACTGCCACAGCCCTTTGTCATTGGTAATACAGGCTTGGCATTCTGGGAGTTGTGATCCAAAACATCTGGAGGGCTGAAGTTTGGACACCCCTGATGGGCCCGGACTACCTAGCGGAGCGGATCGCCCAGCGATCAATCTCGGCTCAACCAGTCCGGAAGTCACAAGTGCACTCGCTCCGGGTCGCCACCCCAAGAGAGGCCCGGAAAACCACCACTCATAATCGGGCCTTCTCAGTGGCGGCCCCTTCATTGTGGAACGCTCTTCCGAGTGATGTGTGCTCTGCAGAGTCCCTGCTGGCCTTTCGAAGAGCTCTTAAAACCTTGCTGTTTCGAGAGGCCTTTGGCGACCATGTTTAATTTATGCAGGTTTTTTCCTCTACCTCCCCCCGCCATTTGCCACCTTTGTCTATTCTGGAAAGCTAGCTGTGCAGCTATTGAGCCTTTTCACTAGCATGGTTAGGGCGCTAGAAGTGGTTTTAATTTGTCTTGTTCATTATTGTATTTACAGTCTATTGAATTTGTCCATTGTATGTTGTACTGACGACCATTGTTCGGTTGTCTATTGGAAGCCGCCCAGAGTTCCTCCGGGAAGATGGGCGGGATATAAGTGCAATAAATAAATAAATAAATAAATAAAATGTTTTGGACTGTAACTCCCACGGCCCTTTGTCATTGGTAACACAGGCTTGGCATTCTGGGAGTTGTGATCCAAAACATCTGGAGGGCTGAAGTTTGGACACCCCTGATCTAGAGCAGTGGTGGTGAACCGTCAGCACTCCAGATGTTTTGGACTGCAACTCCCAAGGCCCTTTGTCATTGGTAATACAGGCTTGGCATTCTGGGAGTTGCGGTCCAAAACATCTGGAGCGCTGAAGGTTTGCCGCCACCAATCTATAGTACCTTCCTAACCCAGCTGTGCTGGTGTTCTTTGCACTTGGTGAAGGGAAAAGCAAAGTGCAGGTCAGTGGAGGCGGGGGAAAAGATAGGGCCATGGCAATTGTTGGTGCTCTCCTTTGCCCCCTTGCTTTCTCTCTCTCTCACTCTCTCTCTCTCTCTCACACACACACACACACACACACACACACAGAGAGAGAGAGACGAAAAACAGGAGACAGGGAGGGCTCTGACCTCGTAAGGAGACGGGTTGGGGAGGGTGGATGGAGCCCCAGATAAACTGAGGTGGGACACTACTCATTTCTCATAAAGCTGTGCATCCCAACCTTGGCTCCCCAAATGTTCTTGGACTACATCTCCCAGAAATCCTGGCCTGCGCAGCTAGCGGTGAAAGCTTCTGGGAGTTTTAGCCCATGGCCATTTGGGGACTCAAGGGAGGGAAATCATTGCCTTAAAGGACCAGCTGCCGCTTGTTGTGTGCAAGTTCTAAACCTAAGAAGTGGGAAGATTACTATTGCGGGTAAATTGTGTGGGAACCAGGAAATTTAATTTTTAAAAAAAAAAAAAAGTCATCAACCTCTCAAGTCTCCCTCCCTTTTTAATTGGGGATATGTGCAGAGCAGACAAAGCACTGGACATTCTGAATTTTATCTCTCTTTTTTTTAAAAAAAAATCTAGTTTTATTGCATACTTAAAGTGATGGAGATTACAACGCATTCTTTTTTTAAAAAAAAGGCTAATGCAGCAGGCAGAAACATTGCAGGGCTTCTTCTCAAGGCATAATTAAACAAATACGTGCAAGCCTTTCTGATTAAACCACGTAGCAATGAAGCCAACAAACACCCTTAGTTTACTCAAAGCCCCACAGCTTGGCTCTGTGCCTGTCAGCCATGGTCCAGGTAGAGACCTCAGCTCTCAGCACCTGGTTCTGCTAGCCTGGTGGCCAGAGGAAAAGAGTGGGGGGGAACTACCTTGCTGGTAGTTTAAATGAAAGTTTCTGCTTACATACAGCCCCATACCACTTCAAGTAGTTTCTGGGGGATTTACAGTTTTTAATTACAGTAATGCAGGCTACACATTGCCCCCCCCCATCAAGCTGGGTACTCATTTTACCGACCTGGGAAGGATGGAAGGCTGAGTCAACCATGAGCCTGCTACCTGGGATTGAACCCCAGGTCGTGAGCACAGTTTTACCTGCAGGACAGGCATTTAACCACTGCATTCTGGAAATGTGTTTTTGTTGTTGCTTTTGGGATTCTCTTGTTTCAGGGGTGGGGTAGTTGACCACTTTTATATTTTCTCCTTTATGAAACCAGAGTTGCAGTCCGCCACTAGATGGCCAATATAGAAATGCAATAAATAAACAAATGCATAAACATTCTGTGCCTCTGAGTGGAACTCATTGGTAAGTGATTCCTGAAGCTACCGAATAACAACAGCGATAGCTTTCATTGTACGGAAGCTCTGTGCTTTGGTGAAGAATCTATCTTGAAAAGAACAGCAGCTGTTTTTCTCCCCAGCTTATCATATTAATGCAACTGCAAAATAAGATTTCGAAGGATGAAGCTTCACCCCACCTCCACCCTAAAAGTGAAATATTACCATGCAACATGTGAGGTTTTAAGGATAACTGTTCTAGCCGTTCCAGAACAATAACAGCTCTTGTTGACTGTATTTCCACACCCCACTGTTTGTTCAACTCCCTTGCTTTCTTCCCTACAAAAGGTGGATTTGAATTAGAAACAAATACCTGTGTATGGAATGGCCCAGATATCATCGTTTTTAAAGGGAAGTAGTTTTAAAAGAAAACAGCACCAGTTCTAATGTAAAGTGAACTGACACTCTGAAACCACAGTGGATAATAATCTCTAGATAACAAATTGAGAGTTATTTCCAAAAGGCATCTCTTCCTTCCTTCCTTCCTTCCTTCCTTCCTTCCTTCCTTCCTTCCTTCCTTCCTTCCTTTTCTTTCTTTCTTTCTTTCCTTCTTTCCTTCCTTCCTTCCTTCCTTCCTTCCTTCCTTCCTTCCTTCCTTCCTTCCTTCCTTCCTGTACTTTTACTGTACTTACTTACTGTACTTATTTACTGTAGTTATTTACTTACTTGAAGGGCTGGGAAGGTGATGACTGAATTACACACAGTTTCTCCACTTTCTCTTATTCAAAGATGCACAAGCTGCATTCACGGAAAAAGCATCTTCAAAATCCAGTTTACCTTTGGGCCTTTTCACACGACCCCTAAGATCCGCTGGTCCCTTAAATTCGGACCAGAGATCTTGGGAGTTCGTTTCTGTTCCTCTGTCCCCACCCCTCAGCACTTCCTGCTCCTGTTGGCGTGAGGGGAGGGAGGGAAAAAAAGGACAAAAGAAGCCTTTACTAACCTGCCAGTGCCGGTCAAAGTTGCCACGAGCCCCTGGTTCCTTCTCAAGGGGCTCTTAAAGGGGCGGGAGGCAAAAAAACAACAGACAAGCGAGGAGAGCCCGGCACTCTTATCCGCATCAAGGAATTTTCATCTGCTGAGAGCAAGTACATGAAAGGTGTGCTGGGTCGTGCTTATGGGGGCGTGGTCGCACTTAATTTTCTCTAAACTCCGGAGCTGGTTGGGAAACATTTCTGAGCTCCGGAGCTGGGAGCCATTTGCAGCGCAGCTTAGGGGTCGTGTATAAACGCCCTTTGATTCCTTACACATCTTTTTATTCTGCAAGAAGCTCAGAGCAGTATTTGAAAACTCACAGCAGTCGTCTAAAGAAGGCCACGCTGTACATGACTTCCCTTGTCTTAGGCCACCTATGGAAGAAAATAACAATGTATACAGTAGGACCCCAGTATCCGCTGTGGATTGGTTCCAATCCTTCCTGTGGATAATGAAAACCATGGATAAGAGAGAACACCAACATGTCCCCAAAACTGCTGTTTTATGATAGTAACTTGCTTTATGGCTGCTGTTTTGCAACAGTAGCTTGCTTTATGGCTGCTGTTTGACAGTAGCTTGCTTTATGGCTGCTGTTTTTTGACAGTAGCTTGCTTGGTGGCTGCTGAATTATTTATTTATTTATTTATTTATTTCCTCTGCCAACTGTGGATAACTGAATCAGTGGATACAAGGGTCCTACTGTATATTCAAGTCTGAATTTTGAAAATAGGATCCTCCGGGCAATGGATGACCACCTCGTGGTGCCATCTGCAATGTGGTTTCATTCGTTGGAATGCGACTTTTGACAGAACCGACCCTTTCTTCCATCCATCCATTCATTGGAATAAAGGAAAACACTAATAAGACTAGTGGAAACTGCTAAAACATGCTCTGGGGATTTGAAGGAAGCTCTTTAAATCTTGAGCCCAGTCCAAAAGTGGTTCAAAGAACTCACCTTTCACTTTACCTCCGTCCCAGATCTGGAAGTGTTTTCCAGAGGATACTTTGATTAGGGCACGGCAATGTTGTTTTTCAGAATGACAGCTACGCCGTTAGGGGAGCCATGGAGCTGTCGGGAGGAGTCGGAGATCAGAAAGGAGTTCTGACTTGCATGTTATATTTATTTTGTTTATTTGCCTGCATTATGCATCTGCAGGGGGAGCTTGTTTACGCCTTGGCAATAACAACGGTGTGCTTTTAAAAGTGTCCACCTGGTAGGATATGGAGAACGTAAAGAAGAAGGTGTTTGTTCCCACTGGATGGGGTAGAAAGAGACACTAGCAGAAAGAACCACGCTGTGGATGTCTCTCCCACACACACACACACACACCAGTGTAAAGCATTCTCAGCTGCCTAGTGTAGCCGAGTTACGGAATGTTGCCATGAGCCAGGCTCTCTAAAATAAGTCTGTTTATACTTGAGGAAGGACAGGGGAGGTGAATGGGTAGCATCGGCCCCCCCTTCTTTCCCCCTCCTTGGGTCCCATACCCAATTTCCCAGCAGGATGGCAGGTAGATGGATTCCCCGGGTTACATTATCAAGGCGCAGCCCCATAACCTTGCCTGATCCTCTTCGCACCCACCAGCCCTGCCAACAAGCGGCCAGTTTATATCAATCCAGAGGAAACCAACTCCGCCTTAGAAAGTAGCTCACCGTGGGACATTTTGCTGGAGCAAGGCTAAATAGTCAGTGCAGGCCTGTTGCGAAGGAACGGTTCTCCTGCCCCCCTGGCAAAGCTATGCAGGACATTTGATGGAATGCCCCTGCCTCCTCCTCCTCCTCCTCCTCCTCCTCCTCCTCCTCCTCCTCCTCCTCCTTTAGTGGGAAAAAGACAGTGTCCCCATTTTTCTTCAAGATCTGTCTTTAATTAGCGGAAGAAAAGAGGTTCTCCTAGATGCTTGTGTCCCATCCCCCGCCAGCGTGTGCGCCTGCTGTTTCATGACGCATCAAGGGAGAATGTCTTTAAAAGCAGCTTGTGAAGAAAAATATAGAGGAGGAGACAAGAGGGTAATTGTGTAGTGGCTGGACTCACAAAAGCGCAGCCCAACCCATGTTTAGTCCTTCTGTTCTCTCTGCCTTCTCCCCTTCTTCCTTTCTCTCTCCTCACACAATATATTTTAACAGCTTCAACCCCTCCTGGGCACACCCTCTTTTACTTGAGGGAAAGGGGAAAACACCAGTTCTTGTGTACATCAAGAGGGAACTGCCAAGGCAGTAAGCCAAAAATTAATGTCCTTAGGCAGTGTTTGATAGACCCTTAAGAGTCAACACCGTCTTGTCAAGACCACCCTGGGTTTTCATGTGAAGGTTTTCCTGTCTTACCTGAAGGTGGTGGGGTTTGAACCTGCAGCCTCCCACATTTGAAGCCTTTTCTCAACCAATATAAGCTCTGGTGTTTCTTCTGGAACTCCCTTTCTATCAAATGATACATAGAGTTGCTTCAAGATAGTTAACAAGCTGTGTTAGGTTTCAAGGCAATTATTTTGGCATTTGTCCCAGCAGAAGTACCTTCAACTAAGGGCCTTTTTACACGACCCCTAAACTCCGCCGCAAATGGCTCCCAGCTCTAGAGCTTAAAATTGTTTACCCACCAGCTCCGGAGTTTACTGAAAATTAAGTGCAACCACGTCCACCTAAGCGCGTCCCAGCGCACTTTTCATGTACCTGCTCTCCAAGGATGAAAAATCTTGATGCGGATGTGCCGGACTCTCCTCGCTTCTTTTTGCTGTTGTTTTTTGCCTCCCGCCCCTTTAACCAGGAAGTGACGGGGCTCCTGGCAGCTTCCACCGGCACCGGGAGGTAAGCCTTTATTCTTTTGTCCCTTTTTTTCTCCCTCCCCTCATGCAGCCAGAAGCCAGGAAGTGTGGAGGGGTGGGGACGCACGAAGAGCGACAAACCCCTAAGATCTCTGGTCCAAATTTAAGTGACCAGCGGATCTTAGGGATCGTGTAAAAGCGCCCAAAAACAAATAGATTATTGGCGGATGTATGGCCTTTGCTTTTATCTTTGTGTTGTTGTATATTGTTTCACAGGTTGAGAACTAATAAACAATGCTTTTAAAAACCCCTTCACTTTATGAACAATATTGTGTTTTGTATCCACAAATAAAGATCTGAAATTTCTTGACACTTTGGAGGAAAACAGAAAAAAAAGGTTTCTCCCTTTTTTCTTTCTTTCTGTTTTTCCACAGGTTCCCCCCCCCATGGCTTCAAAATTTCTGGAAATTTTTCATGCCTACCCACGATTCAAAAGGTATTGATGCACAATATTGTGCCTCCATTAAGGAAAAAGGATGAATAGCAAAGGGCAATCGGAATGTTGACAACACCCATGTCAGCACTCAAGATGGTCTACTACAGGATACCCTCTTGTGTTCACTACAATTTCTTCTAGGCATTTTGATTCTTTTATAGCACCAAACAATAGATACCTAGAAAACTGTTTAAAAATAGCCCTGAAAATTGTTTTGCATTTGGATTAGAAGTGTTTAAATGATGAACAAAGCAGGCAGGTCCCGGGATTTAATGAGCACAGGAGGCCAATCGTGCAGGCATCATTAAAGGAATCCACAGCTGTTACTTTGTAAGACCTGAGCACAAACTTATTGGAAAAAACTTGATATTGTTAAGTATTATCATTACTGGAAAAGACAATATTGCTAGGATGGGGGGGCACTAGGAAGACAGAATAATCTAACATGAGATGCTGTTATTCTGCAAGATCTGAGCAGAGTTATTAATGGCAGGACATTTGGGAAGTCATTAACTCATATAGTCACCATATGTCAGAAACGAATTGATGGCACATAACATATTTGGAGTTTTTTTTTTAAAAAAAATATCCAAGCAACAGTATAGTGACAAGATGGGTAGAATGGAAATTATGACAGAATATGGGTGACACAGTTTTATTAAAATCAAGTAAGACCATTTTGACGGTTTGAATCTTGGGAAAAGAATTACGGAGAGCAGGACAGTCACAGGTAGAGCAAGAAGATATAAAAGGAGGAGAAAAATGGGGAGTCCATGAAGGAGGAGGAAGAGGAGGAGGAGGAAGAAGAGGAAGATAGAAAAGAAATAAGAGTAAAAGAAAACAGGAATCAACCCACTGCCCGAGTTACGGAAGGGCTGGGAATGGATCAAGAAAGAAGTCCTCTGGACCGGGAAGTTGGTTAAACCAATGGCCTCCAGGGAAGAAGCTAAGGCTGTTACTTCATGTCCTACCTTGTTCCACGATAACGTTTGTACTGTGACAGCGTTGTTCGCAGTCACGTGGTTTTGTCCCTGTTCAGTCCCTGTTTCCATTTACTCACGGGCCTGATTACTTGTCTTGTGACAACTTCACGGTCTTGTTCTTTAAAAAATTCTGAATTTGTCTTGCCTTCTTAACCCTTTTTAAAAAAATATAGTAAATAAAACTTTTTCGATATTTCAATTTACTGGTCTTCCGGGATTTACATGTCAATGCTACAGAATTTTCAGTACGTTCTTTAATAAACATTTGCACTGCATGGTGTTTCCCATAGGGAAACTAATGTCGAATGCCGCTTCTGCCGCTGATCACTAGGGGGACACTGGTTGTTGCGTGACAGTTGTTACCACATGGTGCCTTGTCTCGGAACAGGAACCGGGAACCAACCATGACAAGAGAATTCCCCAGCCCAGAGGCAGGTATGGCTTGTCACATTCTGTTCCCGGTTCTGGGGGCATGGTCAAGACAACTTTTTGCTGTCACGTTATGGACATGAAGTAAGGTTTTTTTTTGTACTGGTCCCAAGTGGGACAGCAAGGAGGGATGAATGGGATGTGAAGTAACTGCCTAAGAGGCAGAAACAAAAAAGTCAACTCCCAGGTAAGCCTTCGTATTGGGCTGAGAGAACAGGGAAAGCTAGAGAGGGAAAGAGTGATTCCAGGAGATTGTTCAGAGCTGTCAGAAAGGAAGAAGGGGAGTCCCCTGAAAAACTCTGCCCTTCATAGAGGCATTCACCAATCGCTAATGTCTGTTTTGTGTTCCCTTGTGTTTTGATCTTGTTGGTTATTATTTGGTTTTTGCTTCTTGCCAGGTTATTTCTTTGTGTTTATTTGGTTGTCTTTATTGTATTATTGGTTTGATTTTGATTTTGATTTTTTATTCATGCATTATCCTCACGTTGGTTTTGTTGGATATGTATGGTTTCCTATGTAAACCGCCCAGAGTTCCCATTGGGAAAATCAGTTGTGGTACAGAAACAAACAAACAAACAAATAAATAAATAAATAAATAAGGGAGGTGGGAGGGATAATACTTGCAAAGGAGAAAATGGCGGAAGGGGATTGGGCCCATCACCCTTGCTGTGGCAGTCTTTGTGCAGCCTGGGGTTAACTCTTTCATTTCTCCACCAACAGGGAGAGGTTTGGTGGAGCTCTCCATCATTAAGAGAGACGGCATGTTTAATGTGTCCCAGGGAGTTTGTTGGAGTCGCACCTGGAGACGTTAGGAAATGAACAGATTAAAGTGGTGATGGAGCAACCACCAGCCATGCTCCATAAAAATGGTGTTGTTAAGCCCGAGATTGCCTCATCTGTGAGTCTGGAGTTGGGAGGAACGTCTACCGTCAAGCGTGAAGCCAATCACACCCAGTTGCCCTTCTTTAAGCTTAACCATCTGAAGCTCCGTGGCGCAGTGGTTAAAATGCCTGTACTGCAGCTAAAACTGCCCTCACGATCTGGGGTTCAATCCCAGGTAGCTGGCTCAAGGTTTACTCAGCCTTCTGCCCTTCCGAGGTTGGTAAAATGAGTACCCAGCAATGTGAAGCCTTTGTGGATAATTGCTGGGGGGGGGCAATGTGTACCCAATGTGCATAATTAAATTGTAAACCACCCAGAGAGTGCTTGAAGTGCTATGGGACAGTATACAGTATAATCAGAACACTGTGTTTTGCTTGTGCTTTGCTTTATTGCTCTACATAACAGATCACCGTAGTGATTTCCTCTTCTAAGGAAGAGATTTCCTAATAGAGCTTCCTATAGATTCCATAGTTTGGATCAAGGTTTTGCAACAGTCTTTGACTTGCTAGTCGAAGAACCACACAGGGGTGGAGAGAAAAGGGTTTGTTACCTACTAGAGGGAAAATGGCATATGTTCCTGTGGGAAAATCGGGTGCTTAGCAAGTACAAATATAAATAAATAAATAAAGAAATAAATAAATAAATAAATAAATAAATTTTTGGAAATCAATAATTAAGGAGACCAAAAAGGCCAGCAGATTCCCTGTTATTGCCTGGCAATAGGTGGGTTACCCAGAGAGCAAAGATAACAGGCATTGCATAAAAGGACAGTCCCTTTTGCAACACTCGGAATTCTACAGTTTCTCATAGCTACTGCCAGCTCTTTCCTACCTTGTGCAGAAGCAGTTCCTTAGCAAAACATAAGGGGCTCCGATGAAATGCTAGATTTCTTCACAGACCGGTAGCTTGGGGGCTGATTGGTCTCTCTTTATTGGAAACTTTATGAGTGCTTGGCAGCCAGAGCCTATTTAAAGCTGCCACTAACATGTCAGAGAAATTAAGACAGGGGCCTTTATACACTCCTACTTAAGAGGCCCTGAGCTCTTAATTAGAGAGCCCTGTTCCAAGCAAGGGCCCTAATGCAGGCTTGAGTAAACAGATCCGTACCGTTTGCTGCATAACATTCCTGATGTCACTCTTCATTATCAGAAACCAACTTAGAAGGGCAGTTGGATATTCTTGGAGAGGTTTGCTCTTAAAGAATTTATTGCTATTCCTTCCCACCCCGTCAATTACAGGACCCAGGCTTTATGGTCCTGAACAAATTGCAGTGTGAGAGCATAATGGATGTACACAAGAACATATTATGTTCCCAGCAGCAGGCTCTGTTCAAAACCATTACTAAACCATGTATAGGTCAAGAAATATAAACAGGGACCAGGAGGGGGGCATAATAATGAACGGCAAAGTCATTCTGAAAGATGGATGAAGCAGCATCCAAACTGTTGTGTCCTAATTTGTGGGGACATCCTAAGGGGGAAAGGGAGGGGGCTCTGTAGCAGAGGAGGTTGCATGCAAAAGGTGCCAGAATCTTATTCTGGTCCTCTTCAGTGAATGGTATATCTGAATTCATGGGGACTATATAGTTATTATTACAACTTTTTACAGCTTTAACATTGATGGGTCCATTCCATGGAATACTGGGATCTGTAGTTTAGTGAGGCTCTTAACATTCTCTATCAAACCACGTCTGGGCACTACTCTGAACGACAGTGGAAAACGCAAAGACCTTCTCAAACTACAAGTCACAGGAGCCCATTGGGAAGACTGTGGCAATCAAAGTGTTAGAATCCACCATCATTGTGTAGAGCAGTAGTTCTCAACCTGTGGGTCCCCAGATGTTCCTGGACTGCAACTCCCAGAAACCCCTTCCAGCACATGAAGTGGTGGAGACTTCTGGGAGTTGCAGTCCAGGAACATCTGGGGACCCACAGGTTGAGAACCACTGGTGTAGAGGAACTTTGAAAGGGCATGGCACCTGGATCCAACAACATGGCTGAGAGAGCTGTGTGGGAGAATAGCTACTGCCCCAGCTGGGAGCAACAGCCCCTCAGAAAACCATCTCCTATCATTGGCCATCTGCTGGATCACATGTGAGAGGGAAATGAAAGAGTGAGGTCCTCTCTTTCGATTTGTCCTGGACGAACAGAATCCTCCCTTTTCATAACTACCTCTTTGGATGGCCATTCCATCTGTCCATTCACACAACTTTATGAAGACTTAACACGTATCTTTCCCAGCTCAGCAGCCTGGAAAGAAAGAAAGTAAGAAAGAAAACAAAATAGACAAAACCATCACGGCACCTAAAAGGCTATTATAATACAGTGGACCCTCATATAACAAACAGATTGTATAACATAAAATCTGTACAACAGAAAAAATTCCAGAGATAGGGGAATATGTGATTAAGAGAATCTCCTATAGGGAGAATCTGTACAACATAAAAATGGTCGCAATTAGGGATTACTCTGTTTTCAATGCATTCCTATGGGAAATTTGTATAAAGGAAAATTTGCTTAACAGAACTTCATTTTGAACTAATTCATTCCTTTATACAAGGTACCACTGTACAAGCATTTGTTAATAAATCCACTTTGTTTAGGAGATGCCACAGAGTTTTTGGTCTTTTTTGTTTTTTGTTTTTTGTTTTGTTTTGGATCTATTTGCACCAACTAACATGGCTACTTCTTTGAAACCTCAGCATCCAGAGTCTTCCAGTTATTCATGCTGGTAACGACTCCAGCAATCTCCCACTTCGGGTCTAAAAAAGCAAAAAGTCAACGTGTACTATCCTGTTGCTTCTGAGGGGGGGGAAAGTTAGCTAAGAGGAAGGAGGACAAAACAGTGTTGTTTAATTTGCTGGGATGAGCAATTCAACAAGGTGAATGATGACTTCTGGACAAAAAGGCTTTGTTTGTTTGTTTGTTTGTTTGTTTGTTTAGAATATTTTTACCCTGCCTTTCTCCATCTAAAAGGCCTTAAGAAAGAAGTGTGCTTCCTCTTACCCATTGCCTCAAGTATTGGCGAGCTGGCAGTCGTGTCTCGAGGCACATTCTGCCATATGTCTAGCCGTCTGAGCTTTGTTGAGGGTGATCATTAAATCCAGAACCGTCTGTCTGTGAGGAATTTCCTGCTGCCTCCGTTTGTAAGTGCATTGCTTCTGGAATTTATTCAGATGATAAAAATAACAAGTCTGGGTGACTAAGCCACCTTTGGCCTGAATACTGGGGGAAGCACTGCCTTAGCTCTTCCAGGGGCCCTTGTGAAAAACTGCAAGATCTCGGTGTGTCAGCTGGTTTTTCAAGGATGCACCTGCCGAAGCCGGCTGCAATCCAAGGACGGCTGATGGCAAATAAAACACAATTGCCTTGAAGGTGCCACAAGAGTCCCTGGCGTCTAAAAAGGGAAGCTGCCGTAACCCACTCCAGCCTTAGAGCTCTTGTATGCTCCAACAAGGATGCCTTACGTAAGTGTTTGGGATCTCTCCCAGCTGGCTTCCGTGAGGTAAGTCACACTCCAATCTTGTTCATTCATTTCCTGACGCTGTCCGGCCTGGCAAACCATGGAGGAAGCGAGACACAAAACAAGATTATCCTGTAAAACTCCAGAGGCTTTGCAATGGGTTTAAATACAGACACCCAAAGAAAGAATGAAAATGAACAAGAAAAGAGGAAGCGTTGTACACTCCACTCCACTCCACTCCACTCCACTCCCGTTCTCTGTCTGTTCCCATTCACTCTTGATCCTACGAGTCAGCAGTGTGATGCAGCGGCCAGGAAAGCCACTGCAATTCTTGGTTGCATCAACAGAACCATAGTGTCTAGATCAGGGTTCTCAACCTGTGGGTCCCAGATGTTCCTGGACGGCAACTCCCAGAAACCCTCGCCAGCTCAGCTAGTGATGAAGACTTCTGGGAGTTGCCGTCTAGGAACATCTGGGGACCCACAGGTTGAGAACCACTGGTCAAGGGAAGTGATAGTACTACTCTATTCTGTTCTGGTCAGACCATACCTGGAGTACTGTGTCCAGTTCTGTGCACCTTAATTTTAAAAGGATGTTGATAACCTTGAATGGATCCAGAAGAGGATGACCAGGATGGTTGAAGGTCTGGAAGAAATGTCTTATGAAGAACAGAACCTATAGCTGGAAAATTGCAATTTGTGTGAAGCTTCCATTGGACAGAAAGGGACTGGATAACAGACTGATGGAACAAAGCCATTATCTGAACACTATTTTCTGTGTAACATTAAACCATTTTAGGTATTGCTCCCTAAAACCATTCTCAACAAGAGGGAAATAATGGCTGTATGCTGAACACACAGTCTTATTTTACTCTTTTGAAAAGCTAGTCTTACACAACAAGTACAGTCCCATGATAGCAACAGGACAACAACAGCATGTGTAAAACATCTCCTTTTGTGGGAAAACGAATTGTGCACATATTTCAAGGACATTCAAAAATAAATGAAAATTAAAGTATGGTGGCACATTTGGAGTTACTGATTTCTTTCAGTGTGAGCTTTTTTTGTGGTTTAAAATTGCCACATTTTTTCCATCTATAAGATGCCTCCATGTATAAAACGACCCCCACTTTTCCAACCCGAAATTACAATTCTGCAAACGTGCAGGTCTCTCCTCAGCTTACTCCCCAATTTTTAGTCTAACATTTTAAGACAAAAATACTGTATAGTCTTACACAGAAAAATACTGTAACTTCACCATACACGTGCAGTATGTCTGTTTCCGATCAGCAGCAAACAAAGCGGCCTACAGGCTCAAAGGTACTGCCCTGATACTACAACTGAACAGGTGGCCTTGCTGATGATCACCATAGAGCCAGGCCATTCTATGGATGGAGTCTTGTCGCTTAGTGTATTAATTCACAACCCAAGTGGGCCCATTGAATGAACAGACCTTACCAAACCCTCTGATTCAATTAGCTGACTCTAGCTCTGACTTAGGCTGCTTTCAAATGACCCCTAAAATCCGCTGCAAAACACTTGCTGATCCAGAGCATAAAATTGTTTTTACACCAGCAGCAGACTTTTTTTTAAAAAAAAGTACACCCACGCCCACTTAAGCATGCCCCAGTGCACTTTACAAGTACTGTACCTGCTCTCCGGAGGTAAAAAAAATTCCGATGCGGATTGTAAAGCTGTGGATGCCGGGCTTTCCTCTGCCTTCTGTTTGTTTTTGTTGTTCCCGCCACCCCTTTAACAGACAGGAATCCCTACGGGGCTGCTCCGACGGCAGACGGAGGTGAGCGGATGTGAGCCTGCATTTTTTCTCTCCCTTTTTTTCTCCCTCCCCTCACCGCAGACAGAAGCAAGAGTGTGGAAGGATGGGAACATAGGAAGAGGAACAAAACCCACATGATATCTGGCTGGAGGGATCCAAATTTAAGTTGGCAGCGGATTTTAGGGGTCGTTTGAAAGCAGCCTACTGGCCAAACTTCAGCCCTCCAGATGTTTTGGACCACAACTCCCAGAATTCCAAGCCCAACATAACAAAACAGCAGCCTTTATCCTAATGCTGTAAGTCTAGGCTCTGGGTTTGACAGCTTGATTTGCATTTGTTGTTGCAAAGAGCTCTCCTCTCAGTACACAAAAATGGGGGGGGGGAATTCGGGCCTCTGAGTATTTGTGCATATACCAGATCTCCAGTTTTCTGACTATGAGGGAGGCAAAGGAATTATTTTTCTCAACAGAACCCTCCCAATGGTATGGCGGAACAAAATCTGCCAAAGTAGTATAGCCCAGTGAACTGATTGTGTTTATGGGATACAGAAAAAGCAAAGAGCAGTAGGTGTGGTGTAGTGAATACAGTGTCATGAGAACTCAAGGACAGGTAGCAACAGTGAACTGTTACTGTATTTATTTATATATTTATAGACCACTCATCTGGCTACCAAGGTACTCTGGGTGAATAGCAACACAGCAGACTACAACAAAACATGAAATAATAACCACATAAACATAATAACAATGTCTACTCTCAAATAAGCATATCACTCCATTAAACTTCTAAGAGACAGCCTCACCACCAAATTTGCAAGCCTCAGATCTGCCGGGATGTGCCTGTTGTTGCCAGGGTACAGAAGATACATATTTCACCTACCTTGAAATCAGCATTAGGTTCAAGTGAGTTCATGGTGCATACACCTAGAGAGCTAGGTAGCACTACCTGCAATTTTGCAGCACTGAGATGACTGTGCAAACGTCAGCGACTGTGCAATTAAATATTTTTGTTGCCTTCCTCGCTTTCAACGCATTACATTTTACATCGCATGAAACAGAGACCTTTGCTGTCTCAGAGGTGTGATGCCTTGGGAGTGATGATATTGTGTGTGTTGTGTTGTTACAGTCGTGACTGACTCTACGGGACTCCATGTCCATGGAGTTTTCTTGTCAGGAGTACTGGAGTGGCTTGCCAGTTCCTACTCCAGGTGCCTACAGCACCTGGTATTCCCTGGTGGTCTCCCATCCAAGTACTAACCAGGGCCGACCCTGCTTAGCTTCCAAAATCAGGTAAGATCAGATGTGCTTAGGGCATCTAGGCAGCTCTAGTGATGATATTAATGCCAAAATGTGCTCATAAGCATACCCTTTCAGAAATAATAATAATAATAATAATAATAATAATAATAATAATAATAATAATAATAATAATAATAATAATAATAATAAACTACTTTATTTTTATGCTGCCTTTCTCCCCAAAAGGACCCAAGAAACATGAGTAATATGCACACAACCTGTTTGTTTTTTTATTTTCATTATTTGCATAATTTTATTTGCAGATCTTCGAGGTTTGCAGTAACTTGACTGATTAAACAGTGGTTAGTGTTGAACTGCCGCTTGGGACATTCAGATTCTGGCCCTTGGTGACCCAGGAAATCCCCCCCCCCCCCGAGAACTTTGGCCTCCTCACATCCTGTTATTCTGGCCTACCTTACAGGATTGTTAAATGGACGAAGTGGGCATAGAGCGTGCCTTCTGGCTCTTAGGGAGAAAGGCCAGCCAGATAATAGTATGCCGGAAATGAATGCATAAGGAAACCAAACACTTCCTAGAGGAGTAACAACAAAAGTTAAAGTTACATGCACATGGAAATTAAAGTCACTGCACATGGAAATTAAAATAATTGGGAAGGAGGGACTCTTAGCTGTTCTGTCTTTCAGAGCAAAGGTTTCCAATAGCTTGATGTAAGATCTGCATTTTTCCAGCTGATGGCATCAGTCCCAGTAGCCAGTGTTCCTGTGAAGAGTCAGCATAAACTGCAGTTCACCGCAGTTACCTAAAGATGGCAAGATAACCCCACACTCCTAAATTCACATCACAGAGAGAGGAGGGAGGGTGGAATCAGATCTCCACACACAGCAAATAGGAACAGGGTTATTATTATTATTTTTGCAAACCGCAAGATGCCATGGGGGGAGAGGGAGGGTGGGTGGGTGAAATGTAATCACTGCTTTTTTGATGACACTGGCCCGTTTGTTGAAGAATTGGAGAAGGGAACCCAAACCTGTTTTATCAAAGAATATATATATGTGAGGGAAGGTGTGCCGTATGACCAGATGGCAGTGGCTTTGTGAACTCGCATGCAAAGTGCAAAGACCAAATTGCACTGCATCCATGGCACCAGGGAGCCATAGAGCAACCCTTCTGCCTGCAATAACTTATCTGAAGCCTCCGAGCGGCATTTTATGTCTCTTTGCCGTAGTGCTCTTACGCCTTTGATTACTCCATTTTTATGTTTGTCAGCACGGCCTACGAGAGGGATCATTTGTATGCAATGTATTAAACGGATGGTGTAAATTATTAACGACCCAATTCATAGAGGCATTACACGCACCACAGGCAGATTCCTTCCCCTCCTTGCATGGGCTGGGTTTTGCAGAACTCATCTCCACGATGCACCTTTTTCCCAGCCAAGGAGAGAAAGGGCTGGCATTGGGCGGCACACTTTCTGCTCGCTGGGTGAGCACCAATTTATTTCTCACGTTTCACGGTGGCACAAAACAGTTAGGGTTGGTCAATGGCCTGTGTGGTCATCCACTCAATTCTTAGGTCACAACTGGGCTGGGGTACAACTTCTTCTGCTTATCTTGACAACGCCATCGTTATATACATTATTCTGCACACACACACACACACACACACACACACACAAGGGTTCTTGTACACACATACACACACACACACACAACACACACACACACAAATACACCCAGAAGGGTTCTTCCATTAAGTCTGTATCCAAACAATCCATCAAATCCATATCCATCCATCCATCCATCTGTGACATGCCCCTTACACACACTGGGTTTCCACTCACTGTCACCACCAGATTAACTGGACACTTGTATGTATTTTAGAGAGTCACACCAGGTTATATAGTTTTAAAACAAAACATGAAACATTTATTAGTTTACAATTAGATGATCAGTATTATGATAGCCTTAGCCAATGTTATTGTATTGCAAACATGGATTCTTATAATGATGTATTTCCTTTATAAACCAGACCCTTTTCAGTGGCAGGATCTCCCACCTGACCAAGTGACAATCTAAACTGATGCTCAGCTCTCTTCACTGAACTGAACAGACCTCCCCTCAGCTCTAACACAAACTGAACTCCCCATCACCCATTAGGTTCCAATATATAACATTCTTAACCACTCCCACCAGCTTGGTGATTGGCTATTCAAAACACAGTCATGAATATTTATCCTTGTTTACCCTTTTCGCCACACCATCCATCCATCCATCCATCCATCCATCCATCCATCCATCCATCCATCCATCCATCCATCTACGAATTCTATTCGTCTAACATGGCTGTTTGGTCACTCATTCAGCCTCACTAACTTCACAGGGTGGTTGTGAGAAAATAAAAGGTCTATTGAGACCCTTGTCCACCTAATAAGCCTATTCAGGCCATGGTTCATCTTATGAACCTATTTCAGACCAGGGTGACAAGAGGTCAACGTGAGCTATAAAATGGAGGAGTCGCAACTAGCTTTCCTCAGACTGACAAGGCTATTTGGATGAGCAGCAAAACGTTTCAATCTCTCAAGAAAAGAAGTCCAGTTGCCATGAGTCAACGTCAAGATAAACCCATCTGGATGACTGAGAATCTTCACAGCCAACCCACCCAGTCCCTCTCCTTTTTCTTGGCCAGGGGGAGGGGTGGGTAGCATTGTTTTTAATAGGGACTTTGTCCCAAAGACTTGATCACAACCTGGGACTTGGGACTTGGAGCCAGAGACCGATCAACTTCTCCTGGAGTCCTTCAACAGGCCCACATGGGAGTGGCATGTGGCCACCGACCCACACAGAGACAAAGGGATGGTTGCCATAGCAACAATGCAGAGCAGGTTGGTAAGACCGAAAAAGGAAGTGAGGAAGGGAAAGGAAGTGCCATGCCCAGTGTGGAAGGGTCATGCAACAAGTTGTGGTAGAAACCACGACAGGAAGGAATGAACATGCAGCCGGAAGCGGCTCAATAAGAAACCCTGTCTGCTTTCCCTCACAGGGGCACAGTGAAGCAAACCTTTTTAATTATCAGGGAGAAGAACCTGTGAAGTTTGTGTCTTACCAAACTGCAGCCTGCAGAACCACATTTTGGTACAGTTGGACCCCTGTATCCACTGACTCATTATCCACTGATTCAGTTATCCATGGTTGGCAGAGGAAAAAAATTAAATAATTCAACAGCCACAAAGCAAGCTGTTGTTACAAACAGCAGCTGTAAAGCAAGCTGTTGTCACAAATAGCATCTGTAAAGCAAGCTACTGTCACAAGCAGCGTCCATAAAGCAAGCTACTGTCTCAAAACAGCAGTCATAAAGCTACTGTCAGGAAACAGCAGTTTGGGGATGGGTGGGCAGGCGGTCTCTCTTATCCATGGTTTTCATTATTCATGGGAAGGCCTGGAACCAATCCCCAGCTGATACCAGGGTCCTACTGTATAGTCTAGGGCAGTGGTTCTCAACCTGTGGGTCGCCAGATGTTCCTGACTGCAACTCCCAGAAATCCTGGCCAGCTCAGCTAGTGATGAAGGCTTCTGGGAGTTGCAGTCTAGGAACATCTGGGGACCCACAGGCTGAGAACCACTGGTCTAGGGTAAGGGTGTGGTCTGCTTATTGACTGGAAGCAATGCCACCTGGAAGCCCTTTTAGAAGGGTTTTCTAGGCATATTCAAAAGAAGGGAGGTGAAAGAGAAGGTAGCAGTCTTGTGCTGCTCAACTGCTATCTGTCTTGACTGAGTCAAGATTGAGATGTAATATGCAATGGGAATGGCCACTAGGGAATGGGAATGGCCACTAGGTGACACAGGCAGCTCGGGTTTTTACTGCAAATATATCTGAGCCAAGTAACAGGGTGCATAGTTTCGGTTTCAGGAGCTTTCCTATCTCCTGATCCGAAATTTTTGAAATCAACTCCAGCCAAGATAATGGGTGCGAAATTCTTGCCAATATCAATCTGACCTCAAGGTCACCATCCTTTGAACAAAAGAGCTCCAAAGGGAAACAGCAGAACAAGAATACATCAGGAAATTCAGTTCTATCTTTCTCGGTCTAAAGAAAGATAAGGCATTTTAATCTCATTATTTGTATTAATCAGATCATCTGTGCAGATGTGTATTACTGTCTAATGGTGTATATTTTATTCCGTCTGCTCTCATACCAGCACTGCTGGTGTTCTTCCATTGAGGCTAAGCCAAGACTTTTTCCAGCCTCAGATGTGTTATTGATTGATTGGATTTTTATACAGCCCATCTAGCAAAATTGCTACTCTGGGCAGTGGACAGGCTAAATCTATTTATCTAGACTTGAATATACCAGTCACTTCACTGTTGACCCATGCATGATTTAAAAACAACAACAACCCACCACCATTTAAATCTTTTCCCATCATCCCCAAAGGTTTTTCCACGAGCCTTAAAAATCTGATTGGCCATTGAGGTGTTCTGGCCCCTTACTTTTCTATTACATCCCTCTCACTAGAGGCCAGGACTGCTCCATCCCTGCTGACTTTCCAGAAACAGGCAAAGACCTTTCTCTTCAGGAAAGCTTTCCCTGAATGATGGACTACCATGCATGGCTGCACAGACTTGTGTTTATAACCAGTTATAATTTTGTGCCGGTATCTCTCCTGGTGGGATTACAGTGACGCTATGTTATCAATTGTTAGTTCCCCTCCCTCGTAACTTTTAGATGGTCTACTGTACATGATTAAATGGAATGTACTGTATACTCTTTTCTCAACTGCTCGCATTCTCTTTTAACATTAATGTTGTCTTCTAATGCTGTAAGATACCCTTCAATTCCCTGTTCTTAAACTTGAATATATCTTAATTGTACTGGACTGTATGTTGTCCCTCCATACTGTAAGCCACCTTGGGTCCTTTTCCAAGGAGAAAGGCAGGTTTAAAAATACTAATAAATAAATAAATAAATAAATAAATAAATAAATAAATAAATAAATAAATAAATAAATAAATAAATAAATCATTCCATCCTCCTTATTGCATCTTGACAGAGGCTACACTCCTCCCATCTGACAAAACAGCTGCAGTTCACAAGTACTTAGGCTAGACAGAACTTAATAGTCCAAAAGATACTACAGGGTTCTCTGGTGGTGGTAGTGGTTTTCCTCACTAGGTGAAACTTGATGCCTCCCACCCCAAGATCCTGAGATCACCTCAGGCCACTCAGCTACCCATTGAGCAATCCATGAGGTGGTTCAGAGAGCTTTATATCATCTGTTGGTATCTGAGGGTCCATCTTGTGTCAGCTGGCATCTTGAGCCAGGAGAAATCTGGGCAGTAGTGCGACCTCTCCTCCCGGAGTTATCAGCCCCAAATGGCACCAAGAATCGATGTTTGATCCCCATAAGCAGGGCTTACAGTTCAAGGCAAACAGAACCCCTCATCATGTCCGTTTGCCTCTTTTTTTTTGGTCAATTTCAGCCAACATCTTCTATCCCAAGGTTTGAGTTTTTTCTGTTGAGCAGCCTGTCATTTCAAAGATTCCTTAGACTCCTTGCTCTTTATCATGGCTCCTTTTCTCCAAGTCTCTTCGCCCCATGATTCCAGTGCTGGATAACAACACAACTTGAAATTTCCATATTGCCACAATAATACAGGCAAACACAGAGCGGATGTTTACTTTGTTTTTTCTGATAGATGGCCTTAATAAAGCAGATACTTCAGTGCAACATCAACAGGAAGCAGAACACTTACAGGTTCAGCATGGTGTATGAAAGAAAAGGCCCTTGAAAACCCCTCTTGGGTTAGGGGTGGCCTTCATCCAGATGGGCAGAATGAATGAATGAATGAATGAATGAATGAATGAATGAATGAATGAATGAATGTCCAATCATTTCTTTTCATTGTGTTTGAGGTGGCAGGAGTTACAGAAAACTCAGTTAGTCACATCACAGATGCTTATATAAAGCGCCCCTTGGACTAAACCAAATCACAAAGCAAATGTGTTCATCATCTCCAGGACAACTAAAGGGAAAACTCAGAAAGACTTACCAGAATCCATGTACAGTGGTACCTTGTATAAAGGAATTAATTTGTTCCAAATGAAATTACAGTATGTTAAGCAAATTTTCCTTTATACAAATTTCCCATAGGAATGCATTGAAAACAGAGTAATCCCTAATCGGAACCATTTTTATGTTGTACAGATTCACCCCATAGGTAATTCTGTTAAGCAAATTTCCTCTATCTCCGGAATTTTTTATGTTGTACAGATTTTATGTTATACAAACCATTTGTTATACAAGGGTCCACTGTATATATGTTTCCGTTCTCTCTCTCTCTCTCTCTCACACACACACACACACACACACACACACACACACACACACACACACACACACACACACACACACCTCCAATTTCAACCTATAAAACTCTGGCTTGGGTTCCATGGCTCCAGCAAAACGGATTGCCAACGAGCCAGCTATCAATTCTTGTGTAACACCGACTGGCCAAAGTTTGCGAGGAAGGAAAGGAAATGATTAACAGACGAAAGTCGCAAAGTGTGAAAATAAAATGTTTAAAACAAACCTCTTCCTCCAACAGGTCCAGTTTCGCAGAATGGTGTTCTTAAGGAACAAGCTTGGTGCCTTTGTTTATGGCACTTGGATTAGGAAACAGGATCCCTTGAGTCACCTCCGATTTTCCGTTTAACATGTATCCTTAGAAAGTATTCCCCAAAGTTCTGGCCGCTAAAACACACATTACGCGCCCCCCCCACCTCCCAGCTTTAAAAGTCCACACTCACTCCAGCCTTACATCTGGAAATCTTTATGGTTCGTGTGTGTCAGGGGAAGAACACTCAGGCTTTGAAGGACTTGGCCTGACACACACTCTCTGGTCTGCTTCGAAACGGCCGTGCCCCAAACAATGAATCACACAGAGCAAAGACAGCTTCTCCTGAGGGTCCGCCTGGCAAGATGCAACCACGGGCAAGGCAGATAGCACAGAATTCCACCTCCATTGATGGAAACTGGTGAGTGAGCAACCACGGCCACCCATCAGCCTTGGTGGCCCTCCGGATGCTGTGGACTTCAGCTGCCAGAATCCCTCACCATGGGCCACGCTGGCTGGATGTTCCTAACTTTTGGCACAACAGCACACCCATACGGCTTTACTCAAACGTTAAATCCCATTACATCCTAGGCAGCATGCTTAGTACGGAAGCCTTAACTGCAAAAAAGGGGAGAGTGAGGAAGAGAAGATCAGGCAGAGCCAAGAGGCAAAGGAAAAAGGTGAATTTGCCATCACGACCCCCCCCCAGTCAGCCGTGGATCGAGCAAAGCTCTTTGAAATGTGGCTGCTGAACCAAAAGGATCTGTCATACCCAGCTGACAGTTATTCTCTTTTACACCCAAGAAGACTCCCTGTAATTAATCTGTCATTATTGTTGCTGATTCCACAGCCACAGAAAGGTCCACATTCAAGACCCCTCTCACGCAGGCGAAGGCTTGGGCGATAATGGATTCTCTCCATAGCCCACAGCAAAACTTTGGGGGATAAATCATTTTAGCCCCGTTTTACCTGCACGGAACACCCTTTGAGGCCCATGAATTGAACTGGTTTTTTTTTATCTTGATTTGCTGTCCAGGTTTCCTCCTTTTGGAGGGCATTTTAGGTTTTAATTTTATTGGTTCTCTTTATTTATATTTTTGTAGGTGGGGTTGAATAGTTAGGTTTTAACTGCTGTTGGCTGTCCCCTGTTGTACATCAGCACTAGATGAAGAGAAAAATAACTTTTCCGAGCTTTACCTTGCAGCTTTTACCATAAATCAAAATCCCAATGAAAGCTACTTAGAACAAAGCACATCTGCACAAAGATTCGCATGCAGTAATTTTAATACCAAAAAAACCCCCCAAAAACCCTAAGCCATAATGAATCCCCATGTTATGGCCTTGAGTCCATTTACCATCATTTAACAAAGGCAGCAAAAAAAGGTTTCCTTTCTGCTCCAAGATTTAATCTGACGTGGAGCATTTGCCGCTATTTCGAGTTTTGGGGGAACTTGATGCACTTCATCTGCACTTTTTTTAAACAGGTAAGGCAGCATCTTAGCAATAGTATTTCCACTCTCCTTTTCTATATCCGAGTACAGAGAGAACTCCTAGTTCTCTGAGCTCCTTGCCCTCTGAAGATGCTGGCCACAGTCTGGAGAAACATCAGGAAGAAAAACTTCCAGAACATGGCCAAACAGCCTGAAAAACTCATCACAGCTATTTCCGCTTCCGTTGAGAATGCCCTCAAAGAACGACTCCTCTCTGTCTCTGGCCTGGAGAGGTTGATTTATTTTTATAAGTAGGTGTTACGAGTTTGTTTGTCTGCCCATTTTTCGCCATATTGCTTTAGTAATGTTTTGTATTTTATAGCGTTTTTAAATTTTTGGTTCTACTGATTGTTGTTGGGTTTGTTTTTGTTCTTTATGTCATATTGTGGAACCGATTATACACCTCTGGCCAGCCTTACACAATTGTTGTAAAGCTGGTGGAAATTATGTAATGAAACGCTTGGTGTATCCAGCAGTTGCTGCTGTTTGGATGATGAATATGTAAATAGAAACATATTGATATTCAGAATTGGAGGAGGGGCTTTTAACAAAAATGTTAGGCAATACGAGCGGCCGGCTGGCTGGCGAACTCAGTGCTGTAGGTACCAGCGGTGGAGAGTTCAAATTCCCCCACTGCGCCTCCTATAAGTAGAGCCAGCCTGTGTGACCTTGGGCAAGCTGCACAGTCCCAGGGCGCCCCCTAGAGGAAGGGAAGGGTAAACCACTTTTTGAGTGGTTTAAACCACTTTTCACTTCCTGGAACACCCCCCCCAAAGAGGCACCATAAGTCAGAATTGACTTGGCCGCACATGATTATATTTTATATTAATGTAATAAAATTAAAACAATATGAGAGACCCCAGTGTGATGGAGTGGACAGAGTGACAGACCAAGACACCTGGTAAAGCCACTGCTTCCATATCTCACATACTTTGAAAGCTCTATTAGGGGTATTTGGAGTCCATTGTGACCTGATGGCACATAACAATGATAATGTAGGATGATGTTCCAGTTTTGCAGTCATGCCACCCATAGAGACTCTTGGGTTTCTTTCATGCCTCAAAAAGCACCTCCGTGCCCAAACGATGCTAAGGCCACACACAGGATTGGTAGACAGGCTTGCAAGCATTCAAAACTATTCCCACCTTCAAAAGTGTGTCTGCACAAACTGATGCACACCCTGGTGGGGCTGCCTGTTTTCCTGTTGCCCATCGTCCGTTGGCCTCCATAAGGCATGTGCGAGTCCTTCCGCCATGATTTTAAGTCAAGATTTAAGGCGTAAGCCCTGCTTTCTCCCCTTCAGAATGTTTATCCCTTTGCTGTCATTTACGGCTACCTCGACTGCTTGTGGTGTGGCATTTACACAGCACCTATATCAACCAGGTCCATGATTAATTTCCATGCAGCGCCAACTCTGCCAACGCATTTGAAGACACTTGTGGCTTTCACAGATACACCGTTCAGGGTTGCGTAATGCCTTTAATGTGCTATAAATATGGCAAGTTTTCCAATCCTGCAGCCTGCAGGACTCTTCTTGAGGTCCTAACTAGCCACGGTGGCTCTGGGCCAACTCAGCAGATGTGAGACTAGCCAAAGCTATTCCGAAACCTAAACTCCTTTCAGTTTAGGGACATTGGGAGTGATACTTTGGTCTGGACTAATTTTGCGCCAGCGTGGTTCCTTTTTTTACTGAGACGGAGTAGATTTTGGGTCTGGCACAACTCACTTCTGCCTCCACCCATTCTCTGGCTCTTCTGCTGGCAGGTTGCAACTGATGCAGCTCTTCTGCTGGGCAGGTCCCTGTACGGGCAGGACTTGTGAGACTGACCAGCAGAAAGCAGCTTTGCCAGTAGAAGGGCATTTCAGCATAACTCTCAAGCCCCTCCAGCTCCAGTACAGTGGACCCTCATATAACAAAGGGTTTGTATAACATAAAATCTGTACAGCTTAAAAAAATTTCCAGAGATAGGGGAAATTTGCTTAACAGAATCGCCTATGGGGAGAATCCATACAACATAAAAATGGTCGCAATTAGGGATTACTCCGTTTTCAATGCATTCCTATGGGAAATTTGTAGAAGGGGAAATTTGCTTGACAGAATTTCATTGGGAACAAATGAATTCCTTTCGTGAACTGGGCAAGTACGGCCAAGAATCTGGCCAGATGTGAACAGCCACGGCCACATTTGTCTGACCCTTGATGATACAGCAATTAGTCGACTTGCAGATCATGTGGCAACCTTTGGGGAAATTTAAAATTTTTCCCCATTTTATAAATTGTGTTGCATCCAAGTGGCAGGAGATGGGAAAACACAAGCTCCTTCACCCACCCATCCCAATTGCTGGCATCCCTTAATTGCTCATGGAAAGTACTACCCATCTGCATGCCATCCCCACAGGTTACTGGGTTCAGCTGCTTCCTATGTTAGGTAGACAACAGGGGAAGCTGTTTTATGGATTCAAGGGAAGCTGAGCCCTTCCTTAAACCGTCTGGGGGTTTTGAAGTAAGCCAGGGAGCAACATGTCTTCCTGTTCTGTCCAGGTAGCGTTTCTTTCCAGGACTGAGGATCAAACTTAAGCCACCCAAACCTAAAATTTCAAACAGAGAGGCTCGTGCTGCCATTGACACCATCCTGGCCACTATGCCAGAATGGGAATATTTTACTTATAGAGTATTTATATACCACCTCCTCGTTGTTGTGTCATTACACTCGTGACCGACTCTTTGTGACCCCAGGTCCATGGAGTTTTCTTGGCAGGAATACTGGAGTGGTTTGCCAGTTCCTATTCCAGGCGCCTACAACACCCGGTATTCCCTGGTGGTCTCCCATCCCAAGTACTAACCAGGGCCGACCCTGCTTAGCTTCTGAAATCAGTCGAGATCAGATGTGCTTAAGGCATCTAGGCAGCAATACCACCTAGTGCAAACTAAATATACATACACCAAAGCTTTATCTTCCAGTGCCCCAGGGTCTGGGAGGTTCCTTCATACACCCCTTTGATATCCTAACCTGATTTAACAGCACATTTCTTAATCAAAACTGAGGTTTGATTAAATGAAGTTTCCAACTACCTGGCAGCATTTCACTAGCTAGGTGACATACAAAGGAAGAAGTAAACCATGGTCTGACCACGAAAAGGAGCAATAAGACCAGGGAAAGAAATTTAACATTGATCTCCCTTCTCCTCTATTTCTGTGTTCTTTCCAAGCATTTCTGTTGGAGGAAAAGACTAAATTAACAATGACCCCACAATGAGGGTTCTGACATTTATCTTAAATATTTCTATCCTGCCTTTCTCCCCCAAAGGAACCAAGGCAGGAAGTATTGCTTTGTTGAACAGCTTCAACATATGCTGGGGTACATCTCCCATTATCCTTAGGCAGCCTGAAGCCATTGTTACCCTGCCCCACCGCCCCAAACGTGCATGTAGAAAACTGAATTAGATAAAGACAAATCTACTCTTCCAGATTCTATAACTGGCAAATGGGATGGTAAAAGGTAAAGGTTCCCCCTGCACACGCGTGTTAGTTGTGTCCGATTCTACGGGCAGTGCTCATCTCCATATTCAAGCCAAAGAGCCAGTGTTGTGCAACTCCATGGCCATGTGGCTGGCATGGATGCAAGGAAACACCGTTTTACCTTCACACTTTTGTACCTATTTATCTGCTTGCATTTACATGCATTCGAAGTGCTAGGTTAGCAGGAGCCGGGGTTATCAGCGGGAGCTTGCTCCTGTGTGTGGCAGCACCCAGAATTCGAACCTCCGAGCTGCTGACTTTGCAAATGACAGTTTTCGAAAGCCTTAGTCCGTTAAGCCACCACACCCCTAAATAGGATGGACAAGAATTTATATAGAAATCCTTTTCTAGAATAGGCAAGAATCAAGTCTACATTGACAATATTTTTCATGTGCCTTGAGGGTCAAGTTTCCCATTTGCCACCAGCTCCGTCTGCTTTTCTTTCAAATGACAGCCACGAGAAAGAGGTTCCAGCAATTACATGGCCAAAAGCTAAGGTTAGAATTAGAGGTTTCCCAACCTCCCCATCGGCATCATCATCCTAGCCTATTTCTCAAGCCAGAGGGTGTTGTAAAAACTACACCCAGATGCAGATTAGCAGGGTGTGGTTATTTTGTGTGGTAAGTGAAACAGCGCCCCCAGTGGAGGAAAAAATATTGCATACACACACCCAAGCATGGTGTATTTTCTCAAGACAAGGATAGCTTCTTGGCTACTTGAACAGAAATTTACCATGTGAGAAAGGCAGGGGAGAGTTTATTATAAGACGCAGTCACAAGATACCATAACGCTTGCCTTTGAAGCTGCGTTGACAGCGTCTTCAGCTCTGCTATCATTCTGCAAAACAGCTTCTAAAGGCAACTTGGAGAATGCACCTCTCCAGGATGTCCAAAATGTTTTAGCTCCCCTAGGCATGTTAAGCTGTGGAATTCTGGGAGCTGTAATCCAGAAAAAAGAGGAAAAGTTATGCCGGTCTTAATTTTTTAACTGCTCAAGCAAATGTGCATACCCCTCACACTTTTGAGCAGAGCCAGTGGCAAGAAGGGGACTTTTAATATCATGGCACTGTTTGTTTTTTGTTGTTATAACCTCCTCACCCCAGCAGCCTTAAATCAGTATTAAAACACCAGTTCCATGGGATCATTCTATTGTGTTTCATCTGGATTTAATTATTTAATTCAGTTGTGTTTCAAGAGGGCACACTTTAGTTCCGTGGTTCTCAACCTGTGGGTCCCTAGATGTTCCTGGACTACAACTCCCAGAAGCCTTCACCACTCGCCGTGCTGGAAGGGATTTCTGGGAGTTGCAGTCCAGGAACATCTGGGGACCCACAGGTTGAGAACCACTGCTTTAGTTGCTCTACGGCCGTGTTTTCGTGCATGCTTGGTCCCAAAACGGCACGAGCCGCCTTCAGTACCAGTTCTCCAAAATCAAACACAAATCACAATCGGGCAAAAGCAAAATAAAAAATAAAGACAAAAACTGAGGGGCCTGTATGGCTAATTGGTGTATTTTAATGTGAGCTTTGGAGGTCAGCTCCACTTTTTCCTTCCAAAACACATCGATATTCTAGTTTCAATTGAGGTTTTAACTCCTCTGCTACTTATGGTTTTGCAATACTTTGGTATTAATTGCTCACTGATCTCGGAAAGCAGGACCTAACAGTTTTAGGTAATGGTTTTTGCTGGAGCTTAACACAGACCAGACGTGCCTCCGTGAGTCCACATTTCAGCATAATCCATCTTCCTATCAATGGACAGGAAGGTCAAAATGCTACTATTTCAATTGCTCATCTTCCCTGACCATTGGATCCAGAACTAAAGTCCCTCCTCCATGTTCTAAATAAATGGTTGGTGCGGGCAGATTCGACCGCCTCACCCCAATTCTGGCTCGCTTGCACTGGTTGCCCACTGTCACCTGAATAAGGTTCAAGGTGTTGATTTTGGTTTACAAAACCCTCCATGGCTTGGGTCCTTATTATCTGGCAGAGCGTATCTCCCGAAGATCAGAACTGGCCTGGCCCACCCGATCCTCCATGGGTCTCTCGCTCTGGGTGGCCACCCCCAGGGATGCCCGTCAGGTTGCAACGTGCAATCGGGCTTTCTTGGTGGCCGGCCCGGCTCACTGGAACAAACTGCCGAGAGCAAAATATGCCAGGCTCCTTCCCTGGCATCATTCAAAAAAGCTCTTAAAACCTGGCTGTTTGGGGACGCCTTTGGCAATCGCTTGGGTGTGTATTGTTTCCCCCCCGGATACCTGTGTATTGTTTGTGCTTGTTATCAGTTGTTTTATGCCTCTTGCCAATTACCTGTTTGTTGTTGTGTATTAATACTACTACTACTACTACTTTTTGGATTGCTTATGTCTTTTATGTGAACCGCTCAGAGTTCCCTTTTGGGAAGTCGATGTGGTATACAAATATAAATATAAATATGCATTTTTAATAATGTGGTATCACTTGAACTGCCATAGCTCCACAATGCACAATGGCCCTGGGGAAAAGGCATAGTCACCCACAGAACTCTATGTACTGCATCCAACTACAACCCCTATGATGTCTTTCGGATGGGTGGTAAAGCAGTATCAATTAATAACCACTTTCTAGTGCAGTTTTCATCAGTCTTGTCTGATCAAAGACATACCTAGAACAGGAACCATTTCCCCCACAATGGCCAAGCTGAGGATCGAGGGAAGCCAATAAAAGAGGTTGAAAGAGCTTTGGTGGTTGACCTCCAAATGACCTTTAGGAGCACACTGCTTTAGTGGGTAACACAGAGGCATCGTGCAAGATGTATACATAGCACGACACTGTGTCTTTTTGTCTCATGAAACTAAATGGAAGACACCCACTCACCCCCAATAAGTGTGGCCGTTGCTGAAGTGTTGCATAGTCCACACATACAACAGCAGAGATATTAACAGAACACGACAAAAGCCAGTTGGCCAACCCAACCCTGCAAAAGGTTCAGCAAGGAGCACTTACAGACCATGTTTACTTAGCCTTGATCTGGTTAATGATGCCAAGGGTGTCGGAGGAAGAGCAAGAGGGGAGGGTAACAAAAAAAAAAAAAAAAAAACACCAGAAGTCTGAATCGGTTGAAACACAGGACGAAAAAAGGCACATTTTAATATTTACAAAGCATAGCATTCGGGCCATCATTATACCCAACACAGCTAGAAAGTAATGTCCGCTCATTCTTAGTCACCTACCTTTTTTTATGAATGATGGTACTCACACAATTTTAAGGTCACAAACGTTCGGTTAAGGTTCCGCTTTCAAGTTAATAGAATTCAAACCTGCATAGCATCTTTTTAAACATCCAATCAGCTCAAGAAGTCACCTTTTCTAGAAGAGAATTAACTTTGCATTGTGTTCAGTCGGAGGAAGGAGGATGTATTTCTGAAAGGTTTTTTGTTTTGTTTTAAAGGGGAAAAAAATAAGAGGGTGAGGATTAGAATTGCAAACAGTACCTACCCCTTGGCTGCTGTAATCTTGTTCAAAGCAGGAAATTTAGAATATTGCCAAGAAGTTTTAAAAATGTAATACTGTTTATTTTTGCTTCAAAAACATTTCAGCATTCTAAACATACAAAAAACCAACATAACGTTTTTGCAAATTTTTTGTTTCTCTTTTAAAGTACAGAGTGTTTTTGAACTTCAGTTTTCTGCGCCCTCTCCTCACGCGATGCTGACCATGAAGAGACCTACAGCTTCCGTTTAAAAACTACCCCCCACTTAACTAAAAGGAGAAAAAAAAGATTTCATACAATTTTCTCATGCCACCTGAACTTCCCCCGCCCCCTTCCACAACTAAGAATGGCCGCAGAATGCTAATTTCACTATATACAGAAAGACAACTTTAAGCTAAATGGACGCCCACTGTAGTGTAAACAGATCTACTTTCGTAGTGCATTCCCTGAGTCACGACCCTTCCATTGGGGGGGAACAAAACCACGTCACAGCTTCCCGAAAAGCTGCTCGCTTTCCTCTCCAAGGTTATCACCGCTCAAGGCATGGACCACAAAAATCTGTCTAGTTTTTACAAACTATAGATATGTACAGTTTATAACCCAGGAGTTTCTAATCAATAACCATATAGTTAAACACCACCTTACAAATTAAAAAATAAGATGCTTGAAACATTTTTAAATGCTTTGTTACACCAACAGGAAAAGTGCACAGAGTTGAGGAGAACACTAGAGTGTATTGTTTCCACTTTTCTTCTTTTCATATTGTTTTTAAAAAGGCTTGGAAATATGTACAACTTTGTTACAAGTTTCAGGGCGCCTAAGGAAACCTATGGCCTCTTAATGGAAACCAGTTACAATGGTTTTCTTCTCTTTCTTTTTTTTTCAAGCTTCCACTTCTGGGTGTTTTTTTTTTCCTAGCACGCACTTTTAGTTAATTTCTTCCCCCTCCCCCCAAGAAGCTATGGTGAGGTCCCAATCCAAATTTGTGTCGTTACATCTAATAAAAGGGCAAATAAAACACCGTCTAAAATAAGAGGTGCAAGGTTTGTTATGTTCCGAATGTGTTTCCCCCTACTCTATGGTATTCACATGGAGACAAGTATGATACAGTTTTTCATTCGTCCTCCTCCTCCTCGTCTTCCTCTTCCTCCTCGTCTTCTTCGTCCTCCTCCTCTTCCTCTACCTTTTTCCGGGTCGCAGCGGCTGCCTTGGCTGCTGCGCTCTTTGCGCCGTCAAACTTGCCTTTCGATTTGTAATCCGCAACATCCTGCAACGAATGGGGAGAGGACAGGTTTCGTACACGCAGCACCAAGCGCTTTCCAGGGTTTCCCCAAGGAAGTCTCCCTTCCCTGCTTGAAGCCAACGGGGAATGGCTGCAGCGCCTTGGAAGGTGGAGCGCTTGGCACGCAGGGAAGCCCTCCCGACTCAATCTGGGTAGGGTTGGGAAAGAGCTTACTGGCAACCCCGGGGAGCTGCTGCCGGTCCGTGCTAACAATATGAGGGCAGAGGGACCTGCTTCGTTAGGAGACGGCTTCCTATGGGCCCGGCTGACCAGCATGCTTTGCGTGTAGCTATCGAATCATAGGGCTATGGACTTGGAAGGAATCCCTAAGGACCAGGAGTCCTCAAACTATGGCCTGCGGGACGGATACAGCCCCCTCCCCGGTCCAGAATCCGCCCCCGGGAGCAACTGCAAATCCCCCGTTCCTCGCCCTGCTCTGAAAGCAAGCAAGCGAGCTGGACTCCGCTGCTATTTTAAACTCCGCAGTGGGCTGTGCTGCTCCCTCCACCGCCACCACTTGCCTCCCCCCCGTTCCCTCAGCCCCCCACCACTACTGCAGCCACTGTTTGCCCCAATCCTCCCCCCATGGTTCCCTCCCCCCCCCACTGCCACCGCCTGGTCCCCAACAGTTCTGAGGAGCAGTGAACCAGCCCTCTGTTTAAGATGTTTGGGGACCCCTGCTAAGGACCATCCAGTACAACCTCCTGCCAACAATCTCACAACTAATCCATCTGGGACAAGTGGCCACTCAACCTGTTTCAAAACTTCCAATTAAGAGGGCAAGAGTATGACTGCATGCGCTTTGGGGAACAGCTGGCGGATACCTGTCCTTCCAACTCACTGGCCTCTGATTCATTAGACTCCAGTTCTTTCGGCAGGGCGCTGGATGGAGTCATGGAATCATAAGAGTTGGAAGGGAACTCAAGGGCCATCCAGCCCAACCCCCTGCCATGCAGGAAACCCCAGGTCCTGTGGGTTCAAATTCCGGCTTTCCCACAGAAGATCATTGGGGCGTATGAGTTGCAATGGTAAACCGTCATCTTAAAAACCCACCAGAAGCAACTTGATGGCAGTTGTTAGTTTACCTGTGAACAACGGCTGTTGAAAACATTGTCTCAACAATGACTTGGGCAGTGTGGTGTGTGTGTGTGTGTGTCAAACAGCACAACAGCCAAGTCCAAATGCCTCAGCCAGAATTAACACAAACTAAACAGAACTGCAAAGACAGCTTAGGAAAAAGCTTAAAGATCTTCTAAGCACTTGGCCACTCCGATTTATTAAATGTGTCAACTGCCCATGCCTCCCAGCTTACCAAAAATATGGATAAGCACCTCTTACTGTCTGAAGCCAATGGCAAAGGGCTGTGGGAGTTGTAGTCCAAAACATCTGGAGGGCTGAATGTTTCCCACCCCGGGTCTAAAGGCTCAAATCTTACTCTGAACAGGGAAGTCCATGGGAGAGAAGCTTCATGGGTAGTCTAGCTCTGCATGTATACATACAGGACCCTGCCTTCTGGTTCCCTACCCTTGGCAGTAGTGGATAAGCGAGTTGACTGTCTTTACACCTCTTAAGCTGAGATTCTTCACACTTAGAATTCAAAGGGGTTTTTCTATGCTGAGTCTAACACTTTCTCGTGAAATGGAAAGTTGAGGAGGGGAAAAGAAGAGGAGACGTTTTGAGAACATATTTCTGTTTTGGACAGTGCGTGGGGCCAACAGATGGGAAGCTGGGGGCAGGGAGAGGAAGGCTGAGTATAAATAGAAACATAAGAACAGCCATGCTGGATCAGTCCAAGGGCCCATCTAGTCCATTTTCCAGTATCTCACAAATGCCTCTGGGAGCACATGAGACTACACCTCTGTCTCCTGATACCACTCCCCTGCATCTGGCCCTTGAAGGACCCTGTGCCGGAATGACTGACAGCCCGGACAGGAATCTGTTTTCAAAAAAGCAGTGGAACAGATTTAATTTTTGCACTCATAGTAAAGGAAACATTCTACATTGTACAGATAATATCCTTCAGGGTTCTCCTTTGTTAAAACACTGCTTGCTAATGGAGTAAATTTTTTAAAATATGGACAGGAACCCATGCAAAGAAGTCCTTGCCACTGTGTTTGGATCAACAGTCCTTTTGCATTTTACTGGACCTCACCTTCTCATATTTCTCCTTCAGCTTTGCAGCCTTGTTATTGTAAGGCTGCTTTTCCCCATCGCTGAGATTGTTCCACATTTCGCCCAGCTTCTTGGCCACGTCTCCAATAGAAATGCCAGGGTTAGTTGATTTGATCTTGGGGCGGAACTCTGAACAGAAAAGGAAGAATCCAGACCTGCGGGGAGGCAAGAAGAAATGAACCACGGCGCCATTTGGATACAGTAGGACCCCCGTATCCACTGATTCATTATCCACTGATTCAGTTATCCACGACTGGCACAGGAAAAAATAAATAAATAATTAAGCAGCCATAAAGCATGCTACTGTTACAAAGAGCAACTGTAAAGCAAGCTACTGTCATAACACAACAGCTGTAAAGCAAGTTACTATCACAAAACAGCAGTTTTGGGGCCATTTTGGCATTCTCTCTTATCCACGGTTTTCATTGGGAAGGCTTGGAACCAATCCCCAGCGGATACTGGGGTCCTACTGTTTTTACTGTACCACACACTTAATTTTCCAGTTGGCTTCCGCTCCCCAGAAAACTACTAGGCACGATTTAACTATGGTTATGAGTGGCCCGCTTCCACAATACAACCCCACACATCCAACGTGGGCGCTAGGAGATGGCACACTTGAGAACAGCTTCTCTGGGTTCTGACAGGTTCGGCCAACTTTAGAGACGGCAGCAAAGGCTACAGGCTGCATTTAGACGCCTGTGACGAGCAATGAGGAATTCACAAACCCAGAGTTTCTCCGTCTTAGAATTACATTCAAACTAGGCCAGTCTGTGTTGCTTGTGTGTGGGTAGCAGCACAAAGGACCACAGATTTCTCACTGCTTATTACAGTTCCAAGCATTTTTGGGGACTGGTGGGCTGTGGAAATAAAACCAGCTACAATATGCACATCACTGCAGCCCATGCCAAAAGCTCCCTGGTTCAAATTCAGTTTATCATCTCACTCAGCAGGCCTTGGCAAGCCCCTAGTCCTCAACATTAGCGCCTCCCTCCTGAGCCTTCCTGAATAATGGCCTCTCCTCCCATATTGCTAAGTTTCACTGTACGCGCAACACTCGGAATGCTCTGAAGCACTGTATCAGTAAATTAGGAAATTAGCAAACCATGATCATTAAATGAAGATGGCATTCTAGGCCCTCCCCACCCCCACCCTTCCTGGAGTGACAACAACAGGGATAAATGGGGTTCCTCGCAAATCACTACTCAGAGCCAAGATTTCCAACTTGTGCGCTATCTTGGATCAATCCAGAGGAACCTCACAAGTCGCAGCATCAGAAAAGAGTTGTGCAATTATTTTAAGACATGTCACTTCCTAAAAATCTCTTTATGCACTAGGACCGCCAAATCCACACAATCAGTATTCAGCCTGGCTTATCCCCGGTTTGCCACAACCCTATATAGACCATACAAAGGCGTGGGGGCCTTTCCTTTACATGTGTATGTTGTGTGTAGGGTTCCCTCGTATACATGGGTTTCATGCCTCCACAGTAGATTGTGGAACGAAATCCTCTGTGGATACAGAGCTCGTTTTGAAGTAACACTCAGTGAGCAAAATCCAGTAGGAAATCACTAGCGTAAGCCCATGAAATCAGTGTGGGAATTGGTGAGTCAACTCTTCCCATAAATTCCACTGATTCAGTGACTTCCGTCTAGTTGTGACTTACTACTCCATTTCAGCCAACGAAAAGAAGCGCAATAGGACCCCCCTGTATCCACTGCTTCATTATCCACTGATTCAGTTACCCATGGTCAGCAGAGGAAAGAATTAAATAAAACATTTGAGCAGCCGCAAAGCAAGCTACTGTCACAAAAAGCAGCATAAAGCAAGCTATAGCAGTTGGGGGGGGGGTTGGCATTCTGTCTTATCCACGGTTTTCATTATCCACGGGAAGGCCTGGAACCAATTCCCAGCCAATACGGGGTCCTACCGTAGAAGGATGAGTGTGGGTAGATTGAAGGGGAGCTTCAAGTAGTTTCATGAAGCTTTATCAGCAGATGATTTTTTAAAAAAAATTTTTTTACAACGAATCCAAAACATCCAGGTCCTAGAAAGAACGGAAGGCATTATTAACTTACGGTGGCCGTTTGGGGGCATTGGGGTCCTTCTTCTTCTTGCCCCCCTTTGCAGGTCCATAATCCTTCATTTCCCGATCATACCGTACTTTGTCGGCTTTGGCCATCTCATCAAATTTACCCTTCTCTTTGATCGACATGGTCTGAAAAGCAAGTACAACCCACAGGTCTTACTAAGAAACATCCAGCAATGAGGGCAATGCAGCCGACCCACACAGAACCTTCAAGAGGCGTCTATGACCCCAGCCAAAGACTGTAGGAAAATGGTAACAGGTTCAACGATATTGGGCTACAAAAAAAAAAAAAGCAAAGCAGCTTACTGTTTTCCTAAAACCTGGTTGAGGTGCCTTCAGCCACTGGACGCAGATTCCGTAACACAAAACTCAAGTCCACTGAACCATTCCATGTCACTGCTATATAGTTCTGACCAAAGATCTAAATAAGAACACCAGGACTTTATTTCTAAAGCAGAATCATACTGCTGCATGTTGTTGATCCTCCCACATCAAGGTAAAGGAAAATTGTCAGCTCAAGACTTACAAAACCTCATTCAGAGCGAACGCTGTGTGTATACTGAAAACACGGTTCAATTAATTATAAAGTAGTGATTGGGGGTGCAGAAGAGTCTTCCTGAAATATCAATAGCCTAAAGTCATGTTTGTAGCCTTTATGATCTCAAAGAACACTATAACACTATATTTTATCTAAAATTATTAGATTAAAAATTGAGGGTCATCTCATACACGGAAATAAGCTGAATAGAGAGCTGTATGGTTGCAAAACTTTTTTGGTTTGGAAAAGTGTGTGGGGGGGTGCGTCTTACAGACAGAAATACGGTGCTTTAAAATATTGAAATTTTGGACAAGAGATGATTTTTAGAAGCTCTGAGAGACACCCGCATGGTTTTACTAGGTTTTAACGTGGACTGCAACCCTCTTGACACCTCCTTGGGTGACCTCATTTCTAGCACCATGTAAGACCAGGCTGCTTATTTTATCCAAAATTGTCAATCTCGATTATGCTCACTAAAAGAAAGTGTAGGTAGTGGTTTATCTTTGACCAGATCACTGGAAAACTTGGGATGAAATCTCCATGCAAACCTGAAGCTCAATGGATCATCCCAAGCCAATCACACTATATCAGGTATGTCCAAAATTTGGCCTTCTAGATGTTTTGGACTGCAACTCCCACAGTCCTTTGTCATTGGCAATCTAACCTTAGAATGGTGGGAGTTCTGGTCCAAAACATCAGGAGGGCCGAAGTTTGGACATGCCTGCACTATATACTCGGGCCTACTTCACAGGGCTGTACTGAGGATAAAGCAGGGTGGGAGCAATGTTGTAGGAATTGCATACTTCTGAGAGGAAAAGGGGTATATAAGTGTAGCAGGCGAGGAGAAGCAGCAGTGGAATTTTTTTTTTTTTGCAAAAAATTAGATGGCAACATTAAGTTGCACTAGGAGCTTAATTGTGTTTTCACTTATGTTAAACTGCAGGGACAGTGTCTCCTCACAACCTTTTCCTCTGAAGGCTGTCATTTTTGGCAAACATGACAGAATTAAGCCATTTTTTTTACCTTCCACCGCTCTGAACATTTCTTGGAGAATTCCGCAAAGTTGACAGGAATTTCAGGGTTCTTCTTCTTGTGCTCCTCACGGCAGGTCTGCACGAAGAAAGCATATGCAGACATTTTCCCCTTCGGCTTCTTCGGGTCACCTTTAGCCATTTTTAAATTCTCTGAAATATTTTTTTTTGTTTGGGGAAAAAAGAGAGAGACACACCCACCACCAAGAAGGAGGTGTAAGTTATTATGTTCTAAGCAAAACCATCTCCCAATAAAGAACAACATGAGAATGGACAATAACACGAAGGGGTGGGCACTGAGCTTCAGGCTGCTTCTAAGTCAAAACATAAGATTTTTCTGTCCAGGGAGAACTCGTGTGCTTTGAGCTGACAGGGACACAACAGCTGAATTGTGTCTATTTGGCTTATTCATGGCTCCACATCAGTTGCGTCTGTTATATCACTTGGCTACCCATCAATGCTTGCTTCTAGTTTATGCGCAAGGATGTGTGAACCAGAAAATTAAAAGGGTTAACTAACATACTTTTTGGTGTTTGGCTAACTCAACCCCCCAACTATGTCTTGTAACTTATTCAGACTTTAAAATGTGTTGCATGTCTGAATAGCTGGGTGTCATACATCTGCATGCAGCATCTGTCTTTTCATTTATACCCACATACCTACAAAATCAGTTAAAATATGTCTGAGGAGTATCCTGGATTATAGCACAAGTTATATATCTGTAGCGATGCTTCACTAACAAAGTCTGGGTGGCCAGTGAGTTGAAGTCACCAGCGACAGCTGCTAACTTTTTGGATATTAAACCCTCTCTTTCCTCTACTTTATTGCAAACTAGAAATGTCTTGTGGGGTTAAAAAAACAAGAGGAAAAGCTTTTAACTCAACCACGATGTTGTAATTTGTGTTTTTTTGCATTGTTGACCAAGTAAAAACATTTACGAGTCAAAAGTATTTTCCCCCTTTAATTCAAACATTTTGTCTTAATCCGCCCCCACGGGGGAAAAAAAACAACCCCAACCCTCTGGAAGATAAAACACTAAATAATCCCCAGCGTTTCAGCAAAAGAAAAAAAAAGCTAACGTTTTCCCCCTTCCCTTTAAAAAAAATACTATTTGTCTTTTTAAAAAGTGGTCTGACTATCGGAAAAAAGTTTCGAACAAATGAAAAAAAAATACCCACATTTTAGTTGTTTTTTGCTTTTTTGCTCCCCACCCCCAAGGTCATTGGGGGAAAAAACATCCTTTCCCCCCCTCCCGCCACCCGCTTGTTTTATTATATTAAGGCAAGTTGCTTTTAAAGAGCCTTTTCCATGCCCTAGCAAAGCCCGGTAGATCCACTATTATTTGCTGAGACTCCGATATATAGTAGGGTGGATGGGAGAGGAGAAAAAAAAGACAGGTCACCAAGACACCAATAATTCATCTTCCATTTTGTGAAACACTTCTTCATGAAAGAAAGTCCCCCTCAAATAAGCCCTTGGGCTCTCCTAGGGGGTGTCTTTGGCCAGGGGGGCCCCCCAAAAGCAGCCAAAGCTGGGGGGGAGGCAGCCGGGTTTCCTACCCTTCCCATAGCAATTCGCTATAGTCTTTCGCACTAGTGCTAAGGCAAAGGATAGGGGAGCGAAGGCTTTCCCCCTTCGCCAGCTCCATTCGCTAAAATGGCTTCTCTTGCAAAAGGCAGGGAGGTTGCTATGCCTAACAAAGCCGCCGGCGCCCGCCTGCCCAAACTCGCCCCCCAGGAGAGCCAGCCCGAGCCCCCAGCCGCCCCGAAACCAGCCCGCGGGGTAGAAAAAACGACCCTCTTTCCAACCCCGGGGGTCTGGGGGCGCCCAGGGCTGGGGGAGACCCCCCAAAACCGCTCCGAAGCAGCCCCCCCCTAGGCTGCCTGTTTAGCGCAATAGGCTGTATATCTAACAAAGGCTGGCCGTGCAGCCATTACAAGCCCAGGCGCGCACACACTCCTCCGCGCCGGAAAAAGAGGGGCGCGAAAGAGTGCGAAATACCCCAAGTCGGGCCCCAGCCCCGCGCCGAGGGCACCCCCAGAGAGAGATAAAGGCGAAGGGGCGAAAGCGAAAGGTTGCGGGGCGCTGGGGGGGCTCCCCCGCGGATTTTCCCGCGGCGTCGCGCGCCCTCCCCGTCCCTGCGCTGCCTTTCTTCCTTTCGCCGTGCCTCTCCAACGCCAGCCATGTTAATGCACAGAAGACACACACATCGGGCTCCCGTATAGAGGCAAAGCGGCGGCGGTGGCGCAAAGGAAAGAGGCGGCTGGGGGCTTCGCCGGGGTCGCAGAGGGGCGAGGGGGGGCTTTTTGGAGAGGGGAAAAGGGGCCGAGGGAGAAGCGAAAGGTTGGGGGCGGCTGGGGGGGGTCAGGTGGCGGGGGAAAAAGAGAAGCCAACATCGAGCAAAGAAAGGGGGGGCTGGACGGGGAGGGGGGCAAAAGCAAGAAGAAGATATATATGTGTGTGTGTGTGTGTTTTTCTCTCTCTCCGGGACGCGCAAAAAAAAAAGAGCTTATCGCTGTCAGATGCCGGAGCGACAGCCATTATTAATGCAGAATAAACATCAGGCACCAGCATTGCGCACGGCAGAGCAACTTTCGTGCCCCGATCCGCTTCCTTTTTTTTCCCGCCGCCCCAAAAAAGGGGCGAGCGAAGGCGAGCAGCGAGGAGACACGCGCGCGTGGCGAGCAAAAGCGGCGAGCAAAGAGAGAGATCGAGATTGAGACACAGAGAGAGAGAGGCGCGGGCTGGCATGCCCGTTCCGCGCGAAGATTTTCCCCCAACCCATGCGGGCCAGTTACTGCAAACCAGCCATATTTCCACTCCCGGAGGAAACGGAAAATCCACGCTGCCCGGCATTTACTTTTGTGTGTGTGCGTGCGCGCGTGTGTCTCTCTGTGTGCATGCAATTCCATAGGCATCATATAATCCCATCCCTATACCCTGCGCAATAAGAATTCCGCTTCTTCCTCCTCCCCCCCCCAACTCCCGGCGCCTTTATACCCCCTCCGATTTGGGGTTTGGGGTGTGGGGGACGACGACGACTCAGCACCGGCTCCATCAAGCTGCCCCCTTTCCCCACCTTTTTTTAACGGGGAAAAAAAGGATAAAAGCTCTTAAGATCTGGGACAAGTCGGATTTCCCACGCCTAGGATTTAATTTATTTTTTTAAACGGGGGGAATGGGGGGGGGACGAAAAGGCGAGGCGGGGGAGCCACGCCAGAAAGTTGATCGGAATTTAGAGGGGGAAATAACGACCGACCCAAAACGAAAATCAAGAAAACCAGGCGAGGAGGGAATGCAAAAATAAATATAAAATCATTTTAAAAGCAATTCAGCCTGGAAATGCCTTTTCACCCCCTAAAAAAGCAAGGGAATCTAAAAGGCCGGCCGAGCAGCTGCCCCCCGGGAAGAAAAAGTTGCAAAGTGCAGCTCCGAGAAACCTACCTGTATTGTTCGCTTTAACCTCCTAGTAGGCGACAAGCGAGGCAGAAAGGAAGCGAGCAAGCGAGCGAGCGAGGAGGCGCGCGCACACACGACGCGCTAAAGACTCAGCGCTAGTAGCTGGGGCTGAGCCTCGCGTTGGCTGCCTACGAGAGCGGCCTGATTGGCTGCCAGGCTCCGCCGTTTAAAACAACCTCCTCGCCCGCCCATTGGAAGGGAGGCTGCTGAATATTCAGCAGGACGCGGCGCCGATTGGCCCGGAGCGGTTAAGTCATTCATTCAAAAAGAACACCCGCCTGGCCAAGAGGGAAGACGGGCACACACCGGAGGCCGAGCGAGTTAGGCGCAAGAGAAGAAAGGACGCAAGGAAGGAAGGAAGGAAGGAAGGAAGAGAAGAGAAGAGAAGAGAAGAGAAGAGAAATGAAGGAAGAAAGAGAAGAGAAGACAAAGGAAGGAAGGAAGAGAAAGAAGAGAAGACAAAGGAAGGAAGGAAAAAATGAATGAATGCAAGAAAGAAAGAAGGGTGTGTTGGTGAAATGTGTGTGTTTGGGGGTTGTGGAGTACAGTAGTCTAATAAAGGAGCATCCACCGGACTTGCTGCGAACTCCCGAACGTCTGAATGCGGACTTTGGCTTGGCTTCTGCAACGGGAGCTGAACCCGGGTCTGCTCTGAAGCCAGTCCCGCCGAGATGGAGGGGAGCTGGCGCACCTACAGGATTTGGAGCTGACCTTTGGGGGAGGCTGCTGCGATCCTAAACGGGGCTCTCAACTTGTCTGGCGGGCATCGCCCTGGGTTTGGCTTCCCGAGTCCTCCCAAGGTGGGACGCGCATCCAGGGTGGCCGCCAGCCGGAAAAGGGGGGACTTAAGTCCCGGGCAAGGGATTTCCCCCGCAGGCAAAGTTGCGAAACGGTTTGTGTGTCTGTAGAGATTCTCAATCATCCAGGTGACCCATGTTCCTTTGTTTGAAGAACGGGGGTGTGACTTAAGAAACAGCCTTTTTCTACTGCCCTTCTTGCTTCCAACAAGACTCCTGTCCTGGCTACAACATCACCTAGCCATGGATTTTAAGAACACCATCTAACTAAAGGACTTTGAAAGTAACCTCCTGGTGAAGAACATATTTCACCATGTCTGAACTTCTGGGACCTGCTTTGAAGAACGGTGATTGACTGCACTCGAAAGCCTGCAATGTTCCTTTTTTATTTTTAATAGTGGCTTATGAAGGTATCACCTGTAACCTATTTTTGAAGGTGAGTTTATCTGGAAGTTGAATCATGACAACTGGAATTTTTTTCTTCTTGAGAGATTGTCTCTCAAGAAAGAGGTCCAGTTGCCATGACTGAACTTCCAGGAAAAAAAACAGTTTTTTGTTTGTTTGTCAGTGTGTGTTCCTCTGTGACTTTGCAAGCCGAATGCGACCGTGGCTTTAAGAAAAGAACCCCAGGCTGGCAGTCATTGTTCAACAAATGTGTGAATAAAAAGCTAAGAACAAAACAGGGCAGCTCTTTGTGGGGTTTCCCCCATTGGGTTACAAGGGGAAAATACCAGTACAGACTATTTTATAAAGCAATATTTCAATGTTTTCTCCTCAGTACCAACAGACATGGAAAATTATAATTCAGTAAGACCAATTCAGTTAGGTATGTTGTGGAAATGATTTGTTAGCAAAATTTCCAGAAATGTTTAACTTTTCTTCGTCTTTTAAAGAAGGTATGTCTACCAAGAGCTGTGATACCTGATCTTTCCTACCAAGTAAGTCCTACCAGGTCTAAGGAAGCTTGCCCCGGAATAAATTTTCAGAGCATCACAGTCTTTGCAGAGTTCATTTTAATTTATTCAGAGGGGTTAAGGGGCTATATGTGGTTCTACCAATGCCATTCTGACTGGAATCACCTTGACTTGTGGACTAGGGTGAAAAAGCAAAGCAAAGTTTTCTGCTCATATACCGCCCCATACCACTTCAAGTAGTCTCTGGGTGGTTTACAGCAAGCTGGGTACTCATTTTCTCAACATCGGAAGGATGGAAGGCTGAGTCAACCATGAGCCTGCTACCTGGGATTGAACTATGACTGACCTTGATTCCTTGGGTGAGTTTCACAGGATTCCTGTAGAAATTGTTCCGAGATAATCTGCATCCAATATTTGTTGCTATTAGTATAGACCTGTTGGAAACAATGCAATGTACCAAAATGGTGAGTAATGTGTCTTGTTCATTCCAGTAGGTTGGATGTCAACTACACTCTTTTAAACACAATGTAACTTGTGAGCAATATGTAAACCACAATGTTTTGGGTTTTTAGTAACTACAGTAATTGTGTACTGTCAGGGGAAATCCCAAGGTATGGTGCTTACCTCCAGGGTTTTCAATGCATACAGTACTGTACTCAGAAGTGTTTTCCTGATCTCTTTATCTGGTGGTGTGCTGGGTGCACACCACTTACAACAGTGCATTCCAAGGGCTGCTTTTAACCTATAAAGCCCTGAATTTCTTGGGTCCAAGCTGTCTCAAAGACTGTGTCTTCCTTTATGAGCCTGTCTGGGTGCTAAGATCATCAGAGGAGGCCTTTCTCTCGGTCCCATTCTCCTCACAGATATGCTTGGTAGAGACACCAGAGGGGGCCTTCTCTGTGGCTGCTCCCAGACTTTGGAACTCCCTCCCACAGGAGGCCAACCTGGTCCCATCATTGTTGTCCTTCCTCATGTAGGCAAATACCTTTCTCTTCAAAGCAAAGTGTTCTGCTTATATACCACCCCATAGTGCTTACTGCACCTTCTGGGTGGTTTACAATTTAATTGCGCAGGCTACACATTGCCCCCCCCAACAAGTTGGGTACTCATTTTACCAACCTCGGAAGGATGGAGGGCTGAGTCAACCATGATCCGGCTACCTGGGATTGAACCCCAGGTCGTGAGCACAGTTTTAGTTGCAGTACAGTGGTTGCCTGTTTAGGAGAAGTTTTACGATGAAATGGTTTGCATTTTGTTGTTTCTAAAAGTGTTTTAGTAATGCTTTACCTAACACTAAATATGTTGTTAATTTGCTTAATATTTGAAAAATTCACTGTTCTAACTTTGAAACGGTATTGTGATGTAATGATGTAAAGAGCATTGGGTCCTTTCTTAGGAGAAAGGCAGAGTAAAATATTTTAGATCCATAAAATATCTTGTTTGTATACACATTTTGTTCGACCCTGACCAGAATCCTATTGGTGCTCATGTAAGGCCTGTATAACTTGCTAATTGTGGCATATTAACAAAAGGCAGAATAATGATCAATGGAGGCACACTCCATCATCTTGTGAGTGAACCACAACTTGGATCAGGAGGTAATGCAAACCTTACATGAACACCAGCAGGATTCCGGCCTTTTGAGTGTTTTCCTTCCTGTATATAAATGTTATGTTTAAAATTGTTCATTTTTACTTCATTTTCCTAAAATATGTCTGTGAAGATTCTCAATCATCCAGGTGAGTTTATCTGGAAGTTGAGTCATGGCTACTGGACTTCTTCTTGAGAGATAGAAATGTTCCGCTGCTCATCCAAACAGCTTCATCAGTCTGAATACAGCTAGTGCAAATCCTATAAGACTATATGACTATAAGATGGAGGACTCGCACTAACTGTATTCAGACTGATGAAGCTGTTTGGATGAGCAACAAAACGTTTATCTCTCAAAAAGAAGTCCAGTAGCTATGACTCAACTTCCAGACATTTTCCTGAAACTATTTATATGCTACCTTTCTCCCATAGGGGACCCAAGGCAGCTCACAACAAACAGATAGCCTAAGAAATTTAAACACTATATAATCCCATTTTAAACATTTAAACATACATTAAAATGTACAGTATTAGGGAATGATACTAGATGCCCTAAGCACATCCAATCTTGCTTGATTTTGGAAGCTAAGCATGGTTGACCCTGGTTAGTACTTGGATGGGAGACCACCAGGGAGTACCAGGTGCTGTTGGCGCCTGGAGTTGGAACTGGCAAGCCACTCCAGTATTACTGCCAAGAAAAACTCCATGGACATGGGGTCACAAAGAGTCGGTCACGACTGTAATGACACAACGCAGGGAATGTTAACTAGGTCAGGCCAAAGGTCCCTCGGCTAGATGCCATGAGGTCTTCCCTCGGCCTCCCTGTGTGAAGTGCTGTTCTGGATCTGACAACCTGCTATTTAGGTGGCCCCCATCTGAAGAGCCCCTCACACATACACGTTGCTGGTGGCCTCTTCTCCAGGCAGACCTCTTGCCCTTATAAATCCTTTAAAAAGTAAATTTTGGGGAGAGTGACGAAGGAATTTGTTGCATCAGTGACCCCCATTACAAATTCTGAAGTAGAAATCGACTGGGAGGGCAGCAGAAGGTAGGGCAGAGAAGTCATCCCGTGGAGCTGAATTTCCTCTGAGAAAGGTCTAGCTAGCATCTCTCTTTTTAAAGGCAGACCTCATATTGTAAGTGGCCTGCCTACAACAGCTCACTGTGAGTTCCTCTGATGAAAGTCCTCCCTCCCTCACCCCCCTTCTTAACACATTCCTTGTTTGCCACTAAAACACTGCGAATGGAAAAGAAAAATGATCCTCAGGGTAGAACCTGCCAGGCCCCATGGGCTTAGAAAGACAGAGGTTAATCCGATTCTTATTCAAATCTAGGGGAGCCTAATGGGAGCAACAATTTAAATATCTCCCAGAACACGGCCAAACACCCCGGAAAAAACTCACAACAGCTATCAGATCCCAGCCAGCCATGAAAGCCTTTGAGAATAAATTTTTAAAGTTCAGTGGTACTTCAATTTACAAATTTAATCTGTTCCAAATGCATTCTCTTAAGTCGGGGTACCTATCTAAAAAAAAAAGTTCTTCCTAATGTTCAAATGGAATCTCTTTTCCTGCAGTTTGAGACCATTTCTCCGTGTCCTAGTCTCTGGAAGCCATGGAAAACAAACCTGTTCCCTCTTCAATGTGACATCCTTTCATATATTAAAACACAGCTTTCATATCCCCTCTCAGACTTCTTTTTGTAAGGCTAAACATTCCCAGCTCCCTAAGCTGCTCCTCGTAAGACATTTCATCCAGACCCTCAATCATCCTGGTCAACCTCCTCTGGACCCATTCGAGATTGTCAACATCCTTTTTAAATTGAGGTGCACAGAACTGGAGACAGTACTCCAGGTGGGGTCTGACCAGGGCAGAATAGAATGGTACTATCACTTCCCTTGATCTAGACATTATGGTTCTGTTGATGCAACCAAGAACTGCATTGGCTTTCCTGGCCGCCGCATCACATTGCTGACTCATGTTCAATTTGTGGTACACCAAGACTCCCAGATCCCTTTCACAGGTACTATTTCCGCTCTTAAATCGAATTGCTGTTAAATCGGGGTACCACCGTACTCTTTCACATTTGGATGAACACTCATGCTTACCATTTTTTCAGCAGGTTTCTCCCAAACACCACCCAGAGTGGCCTTGCTGCCAGATGGGCGGTATAAAAATCAAATAAGTCAATAAAACACACCTGCATTTTATTCCTAGCTTTGTTTTAAAAAAATCATTGTGAGAATGTGGTTTTTTTTTTCTCCACACACATAACCATACTTTTCATTATATGCACTAATGTGTTTTCCCCACATTTTCCACAGATGAACGCATGTTTGTGTATTTCCCCCATCATCCCAGCTGTGCATGTATTGAGTCACTCATGTTTTGGCATGATTTCAGCTAGTTCAGTGCCATGAAAGACACTCTTGAAGCTTTGCAAATGTAGTAAGTCCCGGATTGCGAGATTTCTAGAGATTAGCTTGTTACGTCTGAAACCAATCACAAGGGTAACTCGCCTTACGCCACACCAGTCTGAAACAGTGATGGTTGGGCGAGTCACCGCCAGAAGGACTCACAACCTGTTCTGGAGGAAAAGTCCATCACAAGTTACAAACCCTGATGGAGATGTGTAATCTCCAGTCTTAAAACCGGGGTACATCAAGGGCCAGATGCATGCAGGGGTGTGTGTGTGTGTTGTGTCGTTATAGTCGTGACCGACCCTTTGTGACCCCATGTCCATGGAGTTTTCTTGGCAGGAATACTGGAGTGGTTTGCCAGTTCCTACTCCAGGCGCCTACAGCACCTGGTATTCCCTGGTGGTCTCCCATCCAAGTACTGACCAGGGTCGACCCTGCTTAGCTTCCGAAATCAGGTGAGATCGGATGTGCTGAGGGCATCTAGGCAGCTAGGGGAGTGGTATCAGGAAACATATCTAGTCCCGTGCACTCCCGGACGCATTTGGTGGGGCCACTGTGAGATCCAGGAAGCTGGACTAGAGGGGCCTTTGGCCTGATCCAGCAAGGCTTTTCTTATGTTCTTATGCTCTTATGAGCCTGACGCCTTGCTGATACCAGTAGATCTAATGGAGATACCCAACACACTGTCTACTCGTTAAATTGGATCATTTTCAGGAAACACGGCCTATGGATGTGGACACTGCACTTGCACACTGCAGACACCGCCACCCCAGGTATCTCTAGGTCCTTGCCCATTGTAGCTAAAAGAGGGTCGTTTATCTTCCCTTCTTCTAAAGGAAACCATTATTTCGAATGGCCCATTTGAAAGAATACCCATTTAGCAAGTAGATGAGAAGGAGATCCTCTACTGCTGAGAGGATCATTAGGCTGGTTAGAGGGATATTTTCATGGGCTCGGTGGGGTTACATTCCCCCTACCCCCAAAGGATCGAGTTTGCAGGTTGGGGACACTCCTGGACCCAACTCTGTCTATGGAGGCACAAATATCTGCTTTGGTGAGGCGTGCCTTTTAAAAACCAGTTGACTGCAGAGCTGCATCCCTGCCTGGATAAGAAATGCCTCTGATGATACTCTAAAATTAGACTATTGTGATGCTCTCTAGGGCTGCCCTTAAAGTAACTATGGAAACTTCTACAGGCCGAAAGGGTGGTACCAGAAGATATAAACATATCTTCCATCTTGGCACATCTTCACTGACTTCTTCTTAGTTTCCATGACCAATTTAAGGTGGCTGGTCATCCACTAAAAGCCCTTAATGCTTTAGGATCTTGATATTTGACAGAACAGCTCCCAAAATTCACCCATCCCACCTGTTCCTCACGGGCCTGGAATGCTGGAAACAAAATGGGAGGCAGTCAGGGAGATACCCAGACACCTGGGTTATATTCGTCATGGTTCAAGAGAAGACAGACACAGATGTTCAGAAGGGTAGCCAAGGCAGATGATCTGGTTTGTAGACTGAATGTTCAAGGAGCTATCCAAAGTAGTGAAATCAGTTTTGGGGATATGGTTCAGCATCTTGATTATCTCCTCTAGACTTCAGACTAAAGCCTGGATTGGACTCCTCCCCAGTTGAAATATGAGTCGCCAAACTTCTGTGAAAAAGGTTTAAGATACATCACTCACCTTGGTAGGACAGGTCAATTGCTGGTGCACACCAGGGCAAATCAGATGCCCTTCTTTATGCTGAACAAATCCAGAAGAGGACCTCAGGAACACACCTCTTGCCATTCAAGCGCACCATAGTCATGGTTGCCACCACATCTGTGGCAGAGATGCTTAATCGCTCACATAGATGACTGAGGTCTTCCACATGGGTTCCAGGAGGCATCTGGTCCAAGCAGGCTCCATCTCATCGAAATCTACACAAGTGCATTCATGTGGACATAGAGCCATTCCCCATAATGGGGAAAAATATGGACAGCAGGTGGGCATTGGTAGCAAAGGAAAAAGCTCCAGGACACCATAGTAGGGTGTGAACATGGACTATTGTTCCAACCAGTTCCATCAAATGAGAAAGTTCTAGAACTTTCCCTGGTGGAAAAAAAATACATTTTGTACTACAACACCCAGAAGTCTTCCACTGGCTCGATCTGAGAATTATGGGCACGGTCATCCACAAAAGTAACCTTTCTCAGCTCTGCCATGCCCATAACAACACTGATTAAAAACAGCGGGAAGAAGGCTAGAGACTGCAAGAGAGAATTCTCAGACTTCATATTACAATTTTCAAGACCCTTTAGGAAAGAAGTGGGACAGTTAAGCTGGTACTAAACCAAAAACAGATTCGTAGCACAAATATACTCTTTGAAACAGTGCTATTGAATGTGCTTTGCTGGGGGATGAGTGGGATTATGGAGTAATGGCTATCATTTTCTAACACAAGTCCCTTTTTCATGTTTATAATGACAGGCAGAAATTCAACCGGTGCAGTTTGCCCCAGCATGGCGGGAAAACTGCACTCCCTGGATTATTACCTCACGGCATTTAAAACGGGAGGAACCATGCCAGCAACATGGTGGCAGCCATGGCCATACCAAGCTGCCAAACTCGGGCTGGTTGTTTGGTCAAGCCCAGATGCTCCGTTCCAATTAATTAGAGCCCTATTTTTAAAACACAGTTGAGCTTATTAATTAATCCTAAATCATCGAACTAATGCTTTGAAGCAGAGCAATTTACTCTGTTCAGGTTTTGGAAAAAAGGGGAATCTGTTTGGGTTTTCCTGTGTAAAGCTCTGGTTGGCTCACGCTGTCTAACTGAAGGTTCCCTCGAAACTGAGTCTGGCGTTCCTGAAGTACTTTATTTTATTTACTTATTCAATTTGTATCCCATCTTTGTTCCCCAAATGGGACTGCAAATGATCTGAATGAAAACTTGGAACGGAGAAGAAAAAGAGGCGGCATGGCTGGCTTCAAAAACAGGAGGAGGAGAGGAAGAACCGAATGAATTTCTGAAATCTGGATTTGTAAATAAAAATAAAAAAATTGCAGTTTTCTAAATTAATCCACCCAAGCTTCTCAGATACAGATTTAAAAAATACAGAAGTGCACTACTTAAGCTAGCCCCATAGGTAAGCAAAACAGCCTTCAAAATTCCACTCACAAAATGTGAGTGTCTCTTAGGTGGAAAAACCAGAAGGAAAATAGAAAACAAAAGTCAAAACAACCCAAACTGTATTGTGAAATCTCCCAAAACTGTGCAGGAATGTTGCCCATTCTAACCTTTCTTTTTCCCTCTGAGAGAGCCCCAGTGGAAACTGGTTGGTTCTGCAGTGCATAAGCTTCTTCACAAATATCACATCCATCCATCCAAAGCTATTAAATGTAATATTATCTTTCAACATATCATGGGTGCACGTAGTATCTTGGTATCCTCATTCTTGTATTAGAAGCCACTGTTTATTAATTCCTAATGCCACATATTACTGGAGGATCTATCCCAGGGCTAGGGAATCTGTGGTCCTTAGCCTAAGTGTGTGTTCACACATATAGCTGTAGCAGTTTGATACCACTTTAAATTGTCCTGGTTCTGCCCTTGGAATTTGTATATCACTTTAAACTGAAGCACTGGAATTGCCAGCAGACTCTTCTCAGTCTCTCTCAGCCGGTACTATGGCTATGTAGTGCAGATTCACTGGGAGCAGCCAACATACCGGATGGTGAAGAATGATGGGACCTGTAGTCCAACAAAATCTAGAGGGCCGCATCTTCTCCACACATTCTTCCCTGTGGTTCCTCATTTAGATCTCTCTCCCAGTATTTTGGATTCAACAATTATCCTGAACAAAATGGTAAATCATCAGACCTCAGAGATTACCCTCGGGTTTCTGTATGCACAATGGATTGATGCCTGCAAGGCAGAAATGAGGAGGCTTCCAGCCTAGCCAGTTTTATTTGGCATTAAGCTTTCTTTAGACTGCAGGCCACCTTGTGTGAGGCATATGGTGTTCTCTGAAGCCACATATGTTTATATTTATTTTTTATTTATTTTAGAATATTTTTACTCCACCTTTCTCCTTGGAAAAAGGACCCAAGGCGGCTTACAGATTGAAGAATAATATACAGTCAGTACAATTAAGACATGAACAAGGAATTGAGGGACATCTTACAGCATTAATGGACAACAAGAGAAGCTACAAGAGAACATGAGCAGTTAAAGGGAAGTAAAGTTCCATGTAAAGTTATGAGTGATGGAAACTAACATTGAAATCATAGTGTCAATCAATGTAAACCCATAAGGTTATAAGTGATTGTAAACACAAAGTCTGTGTGATCCTGTAGATTCATATAAAAGACACACAATAGGTAGGCCATCATTCAGGGAAAGATGGACTGAAGAGAAAGGTCTTTGCCTGTTTCCGGAAAGACAACAGAGATGAGGCAGTCCTGGCCTCTAGTGGGAGGGAGTTCCTTTCATGGGTTCCCACGAGATGTATCTGTGAGGGTGGTGGGATGGAGACAAAGGCATTCCTATCTATATACCTGGTGAATCTATTAGTTTTCAAAGTGCTGCAAGACACTTCTTCTTCCCTTCCCTTTGTTAAGCTGAAGAGCCTCATGGCACAGTGGTTAAATAAATGCCTGTACTGCAGGTAAAACTGTGCTCACGACCTGTGGTTCAATCCCCGGTAGCTGGCTCAAGGTTGACTCAGCCTTCCATCCTTCCGAGGTTGGTAAACTGAGTACCCAGCTCGCTGGTGGCGGGGCAATGTGTAGCCTGCATAATTAAAAAAATATATGTAAACCGCCCAGAGACAACTTGAAGTGGTATAGGGCTGTATATAAGTAGAACCCTTTGCTTTGCTTTGAAATGCATTAATAGCTAGAGTTTTACGAGTCATTTCCACAACAATTCCCTTAAGTTTAAATAGGACAGCTAAACCTACTATACTGCAAAAAGAGGGTAAAATAAGGGATGCTGGTTTATAAACATTTTTCATGTAACGCTATGTAGTGAGCACTCTGGTAAAATTCTGCCAGCGTACTTTCCCTTCCTTTTTCATAAGTCGGAGCGCTAGAACTCTACTTTCAAAAAACAAAAACAAAAAACCAAAACATATTGGAGAGGGTTCTGGAATACCCCTCAAGAGCTCATGAACCCACAATATGGCCGCTGTTCTGGCCTTGTTTCCAGTATGTGGGCAGACAGACAAATAGCTTCCACAGAGAAGTGCCACTACTGAAATAAATAACTTGGTGTCTCCAATTTCTCTTGCTGCTCTCTCTGTCTCAAAGATACATGTGCAATAGCAATGTGTCTTCTAAGGCAACAGCACTATTAATAATATCACTTATATCTTTACTGTATTTTTAAAAATCATTTAGTTTTTTTTTAAATTACCCCACCTTTTTCCATTAAAAGGACCCACAGTGGCTGACAGTATTAAAAGACAACATTTAAAGCTAAAAACAGAATAGTGGACCCAGCCACCAAGTGGGACAGACATTAAGAAAAAGAACAAGACAAAGCTAAAAACGATGAATATACAAATAATTTTAAAAAGGATCAAACAAATAGCACTCTGAAAAATGTATTCATTTATTTATTTATACATTTTTATACCTCCCGTCTTCCCAAGGGAACTCCGGGCAGTTAACAGCAACAATAAAAACAAATATCAGATACACAAAACAACAAAACCGGCAAAAGAGATAGAAGAGATAAAAATGGTCAATTCAAAGCAATAAGATGTACAATCCATTTAAAAATTCCACTCAGGCACCCAGTTCCAAAAGCCTGCCTGAAGAGAAAGGTCTTTGCCTGCTTGGAAAAATCCTATAGCAATGTTCAGTGGTTGGCAGTTTGAGGAGGAGTAAAATAATGCCCCAAGCTTTATCATTTAAATCTCTGTTGGTCAAGTTCTGGAGAACAGATTTGCCCAGTCTTTACTGTTCGTTATCAAGCAGGCAAAGACGTTTCTCTTCAGGCAAGTGTTCCCTCAGTAACTGGCTGTTGAGAGGGGTTTTAAATGGAACATAATGCCTTGCGGCTCTGAAAGTGTTTTGGTGTTGCTTGTTGTTGTTGTTATTGTTGTTGTTGTTGTTGTTGTTGTTGTTGATGATGATGATGATCCTTTCCCTATACTCATTGTTACTTAGTTAAATTCTATATTGTCATTGTTGTAAGCTGCCTGGGGTCCTTTTAAAGGAGAAAGGCGGATTAAAAAGGCTTCAAGTAAACAAGTAGGTAAAATTCTCCTCAGCCTCTCTGTCAGCTGGAAAAATGTATCAAAGCTCCATTTAGAGAGCAAAAGCTTCCTCATTGGCATTCCACAGAAGTAGAGAATGTTGCCCTGAATTGACAAGATGAGCGGCACCAAGTAATCAAACTACAAATTAAAGAATTTGTTGCATGCGAGAAGCAAGCTCAAGACGAGCAGTGTAATAACGGAAGTCAGAGCTCTCACAACTTTTGAGTAGGCGGAAACGTCTTTCAGATTATTCTGCTCGTTTTGTTTCACTCATAAATACCCATTCAGATTTCGCCCAGCTACTCCCAGCTCCTGCATTTATGAGAACATAACATGCCGCCTTGTTATCCAAATAACCACGTTTGCTCATATCACCTCATACTATCTGCTCTAAATGGTAGCATCGCTCCAGGATCTGAGGAAATGCACAGTCTTGCTTCACCAAATGTGACATCATCAGTGATCCCGTGATAATAATTGATGTTCAGGCTCTCATCATAACTGTCCCCATAGATGAAACCCAAAGGTGCAGCCCCCCTCCCAAATGCAGGCATTGTTTTTCCAAATGTGATAACTCTCTCCTTGATTACACTGAGAGAAGGGCTTCTGTAGAGCTAATGGATCTTAATTGCCATTCAAGAGCAAGCCACCTGCAAAATACTTGGAGTTATATCACAGACTGCATGCATCAATATATCACTGGGACAGGTGGTCCAAAGCGAATTTGGTCGCTGCCCACACGTACCGACAGCCACAAAGAATATACCCATCCTGGACTATGGCTACAGCTCTCTAACATAGCCAAGGATATACCAGTTGCCTAGATGCCCTAAGCACATCCGATCTCGCCTGATTTCGGAAGCTAAGTAGGGTCGGCCCTGGTGAGTACTTGGATGGGCGACCACCAGGGAATACCAGGTGCTGTAGGCGCCTGGAGTAGGAATGGCAAGCCACGCCAGTATTCCTGCCAAGAAAGCTCCATGGACGTGGAGTCACGAAGGGTTGGTCACGAGTGTAACGACACAACACACACACCAGTTGGACCCACTCATGCACTGAAAGCATGGTCACTAGACTCGGCCAAATTTATTTACTGAGACCTTGCCAGGGTCTTAGTATCTTGTGGTCAAGGCCTTTCACTCTCACACACATTGTGAACTTTATCCTAACAGAGGCCAGGCAGGCTTTTCTTGCTGGCCTTCTATTAGGAGTCATATATTTTTTTACCTCAGAGATATGACCACTATTAAATTGTATTTTAATCTTATAAGAATTGCCTGTTCAGATGGGCCTGCTTTAGTTCCTACTGTAAGCTTGCCTTGCGTCTCAGGGGGAGGATATCGGCCAGAATTTTATCTGGGTTTGTGTAATGTTTGCATGACAGGCAGTGGCTAATTGCAGCTAATTGACAAAGTGTCAGGATACATCTCAGTTATGTGCACCTGACCACACATATATGAATTCACAATGGAGAAAATGGTTGTGTCATCAAAACAAAATGACAGTTAATAAGAAGATTATATAATGTGTGCACAGCTATGGTCTCAAATACATTATGCCATTTTTTAAAAATGTGCAAAAATGCTGTTTTTCTTGCAATTAAAATTAATTTTACCACCTGGTTTTTCTCCATTAAATACATTTAAGGCTGGAATGCGATGCAGTGGGGCTCAGTTTAAGAAAGACATTCCCTCTCCTGGCTTCCAGACTACCACTCTAACGAACATTTAAACAACAGCAGAAGTTTGAACACACCATTTCCTCACAGCTGTAGGACAAGAACCAACCAGGAACAGCCTTCTTGTGTTTCATTAAGGCAATTCACATTGAAGGACCACAGGCCACAAACAAAGATTTAGTTAATTAACTTTAATAGGAGTCTGACCATCCACCAATACAGCAACAAGTGGTTGCAGATCATGTTACTGTTACAACCTGGAAAAACACCCACGGATGTAATTAAGCTATAATTAGTTTCTAAATGAAGTCTACATTTCTACGTTTGATAACAGTTTTAAACTGTGGTCCATGGGGTTTAGCTGAAGTTAAGCACTTTTAAACCCCCTTCAAGAGAAGGCAAGGAAGCACCTGTTTTATATTCCCATTAATGGTGTCTAAAAGTGCCCCAATAAGGCTGGCAAGTGCTCTCTTTTTTGATCTTTGCATTAAAATAACCTCCCACTTTCCTTTTTCATGCCTTATCAGGACAGATGTTGATGATGCTGAAACTGTCTGATAGTGAATTATTCAGGTGCATTCTTGATTCTGGCAGTGTGCATAAGACTTATAAATTCTTGCTGCCGATTTTACTTTGATTACAAACACCTGATTTTAGCATTTTTTAAAAATTTCAGTTGTTATTGGAGGGGGTCCTGTTCAAAAGATTTCAGATACACAAAACAGTGATTCAATATGACGTTGGATCATTTCATACTATCATACTATCCTGAGCATACCCAATTATTTCTGATTTTAGAAGCTAAGTAGTGTTTGCCCTGTTTAGTAACTGTATGAGAAATGATCAGGAAAGAGCAATACAGTAGTACCCCAGTATCCACTGGGGACTGGTTCCAGGCCTTTGCGTGGATAATGAAAACCGTGGATAAGAGAGAACGCCTGCCCACCTACCCCCAAACTGCTGTTTCCTGACAGTAGCTTGCTTTATGACTGCTGTTTTGAGACAGTAGCTTGATTTATGGCTGCTGTTTGTGACAGTAGCTTGCTTTACAGATGCTATTTGTGACAGTAGCTTGCTTTACAGCTGCTGTTTGCGACAATAGCTTGCTTTGTGGCTGCTGGATTATTTAATTTTTTCCCCTCTGCCAACCGTGGATAACTGAATCAGTGGATAATGAATCAGTGGATACGGGGGTCCTACTGTACCTCTGGGAAAGAGACAGATCTAAAACATTGGTGAGTCACTGCCTTTTACAGTTGAATATAAGGACAGACAAGCTCATTCAGTATGAGACAACATCCTGTGTTCCTCATGTATGCACCAAGTGTCTCATGGATATGTTACAGCAAACATATAGAAATTATACGTATATAAATTATTATTTACTCCCACAGTCTCAACAAAAAGGCAGTCCAGCAAAAACATTACTCAATAAACACGGAACTCTGTTGTCCTGGCCTTTGATCTCAAGATATATTTTATAAAAGTGGTGATGGGGATAATTTTTCAAGGAAGACATATCCAAAGAAAATGAGATGCAAACGAATATAAAAACTCTGCATCATTCGGCAAACATAAAGACGCCTTCTTGACTGTCTAAGGACATCCTGATGTCTCTCAGAAACATTAGGGATCATTTCTCCTCTATTACCGTTGTACCCCGACTTAAGAGCAGCTCGACTTAAGAGTAATTTGACTTAAGCGTGGAAAACAGTTGCCGTTTTAACTGCTGCCTTCCAAATTTTAGATATGGTCTGCTCGACTTACAATTTTTTTTCATTTTTAAAATATTTTTTTCATTTTTTTAGATAGGTACCCTGACTTAAGAATAGTTTGACTTAAGAGCATGAATTCGGAACGGATTAAATCCGTAAATTGAGGTACCACTGTATTTATGATTTGGTACTAATATATGAATGCTATCGCCCCACCATGTGATGCCAGTTTTGGATGCTAAACTGAGAGTGCTGACTTTAATAAGGATACAGAGAAATAGGAGTGTCTTTAGAATTGGGCAGGGAAGATTTTCAGTGGTATGGGGAACAGAACCTTTAAGGAAAGCCCTCTGAGCCACCTGGAATCCTATTAGTGAGAGCAAGGAAAGGTATAAACCCTATAATAAATAAATAAGGTTGAAGGAACAGCTCATTTTGAGCCTGTAGTAGAGAAAGGTAATGAGGAAATAGGTGTGAGTGGAAGATAGGCCAAGATAAATGATCATTTTTCTTCCCTTCTCCCATTTTTTGTTACATAGAAAAGGACAAATGATTATTCTCTGATATCCAAAGAACTGGAGTACACGTAGCAGGTTTAAATTATAGGCAGCCAGTTTTGGGGTGAACATTAGGGGGAAAATCTTGAAGACAGGTGCATATTCCATTGTCTATTTGTATTTTGTTTTATCTTATTATTTCAAAACACCACTTTGGAATTTTTGAATCTAAGAAGATTATAAATGCATGTAAATAATAACATGAATAAACAACGCCTACAGCTGCTAGTTGTCCTGCTGAAATTAGTAAAATGCTTTAACGAGGTGATTCTAATTCAAGTTCCAGCACCACAGTATTAGAAGAATTATCTTCTGCTATGTTAACATTTTAGTTCTATTTGAGTTTAGTGTATTGTCACATGACTCAGAGATGAAAGAGAAACTATGGTGAAAAGAAGAGCTTTAAAAGAGTGTTTTTTTTTAAAAAAAAAAGGTTTCCTTTTTAAAGGCATTCAAATGGAGATATAGAAATGGTGACATATAATAAGCTTTTGCAACTTAATATCTACAGGACCTTCTCTTGCCTATTGTATCCATGGACTCTTTCCTTTGTCATCAAACTTCTGCAAACCTTGTTTTCCCCACAACCCAGCATCTGCTGAAAACTCCAATCAAGTAAGAAAAGGGCAGGCATTGAGCAAGTGGGAAAATTAGCCTGGAAATAAAGACTTCCAATGTAATTGCTACATGGCAGATAACTCAGAGACGTCCTCATATTTCAAGAGCACTGATATTTGGATGTATTTCTGCAGACCTTCTATGGGACTACGTAAGCATGGTTGAATTTGGGTGGCCATATTTCTTAAGCAGAGTCCTCAGGAGCCCAAATCCATTTTCACTTGTAAAACAATAGCTGCCTGACCTGTTTTGATCCAATGGCAAATATTACTGAAACTTTCTCTGAGTTTGTAAGCATCTGCATGTCCATCTTCTTACCTGAATGCTTCTGCTCCGACACTTCTCTCCTCCGCTCTTCATATAGATCAAACGTCCCAATGCAGGCTTAAACGCTGACCCTTATTTGTCATAATTCCATTCAGGTGAGTTGCTGCCAACAGTTAAGAACGAGGTGGAGGCACAGGTAGAAAGAAGATTCCAGCATAATACGTGCAGGTTTTAAAAGGTAACGGGCCTGAAAAAGACTTCTCGTTAGAGTAGCTGGCTTGGGTCACTAACGAAACGGCTGGAATAACTGTCTAAATGGAGCCTATTAGATCCCTGTGCACATCAGAAGATTTAGGAGAAAGAACAGCAGTGCTTGTAAAATTTGGGAAGCAGGGGGCAAAGAGAATGACGAAACATGAGATGAATCGACTCAAGGAAAAAAAAGAAGCCAAAGCTTTGAATTTGCAAGACCTGAGCTGTTCATGACAAAAGCTTTTGGTTATCATTCATTCCAGATTACTAATGGCGAGACTTCTTGAAGGTCATTAATTCATTATCATCTAATTCATTATTTCATCAGCCATCCACTATTGTTAAATTCATTATTTAATCAATCACCTGGTTATTTTTACTTTCATTTTTGTTTCATTTCAGTTTATTGTTGTTGATTTATGCAGTTATATTTTGTTTATATTATGTTGTTTGTATTTTGGTTATTTAAATGTGTTACTTTGTTATATTGGTATCCTATGTTGTAAACTGCCCAGAGTAGCCTTAGGGCTAGATGGGCAGTATAAAAGTGGAATAAATAAGTAAATGAAATCAATTAATTCACAGGTTCAGCATGGGGAGAACAAAGTAGGTGATGAGATGAGAGGGGGTGATAGTATCACAAGGTGGAAAAAAAGGAACCCACCACTGGTGTAGTGAGAGGCTTTAACCTAGTTCTTGCCATGAGGAAATTTAAGACAGAAGTCCAATCTTAGGGTTGCTTAGCTGGAAGGAATGCAAATTACCAATCAGAGCCTTACTCAGTTGTTAGTAACCCAGGTGTTAGTTCCCTCCCTCTTTGTCTTTACATGGAGAGCAGCATAGACAAAACTGAAATACTCCTGTTGAGTTGTAATGTGTAGCCTGCATCAGGGGCGTACCTGGGGAGGGGGGCAGAAGGGTGCATCTGCCCCAGGCACAGCAATCTGGGGGTGCCTGGAGGGGGAGCAGCAGGAGGAAGCCATGCACCCTCCTGCCTCCCAGCAGTCCCCCTTTTTCGTAAGGCTTGGCGACGGCACCCCCTCCGCCGCCGCATGCCAGGCGAGCAGCAAAGCAGGCAGGCAGGAGCACGGTGGTCGTGGTGCCCTCCTCCTCCTCTTCCTCGCCTTGGTGGGAGAGGTGTAAGGTACATGCGTGCTACTGTATGCACACACACGCGCACACATGCACCCACCTCACACCTGCAGGTTTCAGCCCCCTGTTGCTGAGTGGGTGTGATGGGGGACGGCAGGAAGGGTGCCAAAATGAACTTTGTCCCCAGGCAGTCCTAATCCTGGCTATGCCTCTGGCCTGCATAAATAGTCAGCTGCCCAGAGAGCATTTTAAGCATCCCGGTGTGGTATATAAGCAGAACACTTTGCTTTTTGCTTTTGACTCTCCACATGAAGATGAGCTGGTTCGTGCTCAGGTAATGGGGGCCTTTGTGTGAGCAAGAACCTCTCCTAGAGACATGTTGCTCTTCCATGTGGCAGAATCTTAGTACTGGCACTCCACAGGGCTGTGTGCTGAGTCCACTGCTCTTTATTCTTTATACTTATGATTGTATTCCCGCCTATCATAACAACATTATAGTTAAGTTTGCGGATGACACCATGGTAGTGGGGCTTATCTCAGAAGAAGATGAGGTGGAGCGGTTGGTTGAGTGGTGCAAAGAGAATAACTTGCTTCTGAACACATTAAAAACTAAGGAGCTCATAATAGATTACAGGAAGAAGAAAACAGATCTTCAACCACTATTCACCAGTGGCGACTGTGTAGAAAGGGTGACCAACTTCCGTTTGTTGGGAGTCCATATTGAGGAGAATTTAACCTGGAGCGTAAACACCTCTGAGCTGCTGAAAAAGGCCCAACAGAGACTGTGCTTTCTGAGAGTGCTCAGAAAGAATAACATCACTCAGAGACTATTGGTGTCTTTTTATCGTTGTGTAGTAGAAAGTGTACTTGCATACTGCATATGTGTGTGGTATGCCAGTTGCACGGTGGCTCAGAGGAAATCGCTCCAGAGGGTTATCAATATGGCACAGAAGATCATCGGATGCCCACTCCTCACATTGGAGGAATTACACAGCTCCCGCTGTCTTAAGAAAGCTCAGAATATTGTAGGAGATATTTCTCATCCTGGACACTCTCTGTTTGTACCATTACCATCAGGCAGAAGGTATAGATCTATTAGAACAAGGACAGAAAGATTCAGAAATAGTTTTTACCCAATAGCAGTAACCATGCTAAATTCTGTTAAAAATTAAGTTGACAGGTAATATTAGTGTTGAATGTGTTACACATATATTGTATGGGGAATTGTGTATGGCTGTTGTTTTTTTAAATTGTAGTTTTATAGATTGGGTATGAATGTTGTCAGGTGAAAGAGTGTAGGGCTGTGTGTGTATGTTTGGTTTTTATGTCAGTTTTAAATGAGTGTAAGTGATGTTCGGCGTGTGAATGTTGGAGTATGTGTATAGATGGTTTGTTCTTAAATTGTAGATTTTACGTCTTGGATTTTTATGCTGGGTTGTGTGAATGACTGACTGGATGGCACTTTTAATCTCGTTGTATTTATACAGTGACAATAAATTCCATCCCATTCCAAGTGTGATGATAAAGAGGGGGTAGCTTAGTTCTCCTTTCTAAGTGTGTTGGAAAGATCCAGGTAAGTCATGACTGGATGGGATTCAGCTCTCTAAAAGAAAGGTGCCAAAACTAAGAAGACCCTGCCAAGTGAAACTGCTATAAAGGCCACAGTGCTGTGGAACACCACGAGCAGAGGCTTCCCATATGATTTTATATCCTGCCTTTTAGGAAAGAGGGCTCTAAATTTCAGGAACAATCAATCTGGTCTGAAAGGGCTCAAGCAATCTCCAGAGTTGTGAATGATCTGGTTTTTCGGTGCTGGTGCAGCTTGGAACACACGAAAAGCAAAAGACGATGGAACAGAGTTGACACTTTTTTTTCCTGGAAATTCAACCTGTAGAACAGCCAAACTTTTATCCTGTTCTTATAAGCAGCCCCACAGTAAGGGAAATGTTTCATTTCAAAGCACGGTTATTTTAGTCCTCCTTGGAGTGAGATCATCCTCTCTGCTGGATTCTCTGTGGAGCATGCCCATATGTGTGTGTGTGTGTGTGTGTGTGTGTGTGTGTGTGTGTGTGTGTGTGCAAATCATTCAGATGATCCATGTTGCTTTGAAGAGCAGAAAACGAGTCCTACAACTTGCCTCCCCGCCTTAATTTTTGGATTTTAAAGGGAAAACTCGGATCCAACAGGAAAGGATGAAGTTGCTTTCTCCCCCCCCCCCGACTGCCCATCCTTCCACATTAATTCAAAAAGTGAGCTAGCCACCACAGCATCTGTAAGCTGACCCACCTCCATGAGTTAAAAAGAATATGGCAAGCTATCATTTCCCTGGGGATCTTTTTCAGGGCTTCAAAGTGAACAGCTCCTGGTGCTGGGGGGGAAAACCCACTCTAAGGAAAGCTAGTGAGATATGCATTCCTAGAAAACTCTTAACTGGAAACTGATCCCTAGGATACAGCATTTATTTATGGATACAGACCTTGGAAATATTATTTTTACACAAAGCACAGATCTTGGGAATATTATTTTTACAACACTTTCCAAAGTTCTCCTGCCTCCAAGACCACAGGGGTATTCTGGGAGTTGCAGTCCAAAGGATCGACTTATTTGAGCTCTTTATCCCACTGCCAGACCATGATTTTGCCCTGCTTAATGTTGGCCACTTCAACTATGTGTGGTTTCCCACAATATTCTAGTAAATAAAAGAGATGTAAACTCAGCTGGCTGATATATCCTTCCAGCTGGTGATACCAGCTAGACGGAACTAGAGGCTGTTTGTCCATCAAAATGTGTTCTACCACTGAACTACACCACTTCCTCATTACAACAACAACATGCTGTCAAGTTGGTTCCAGCTTATGGAGACTCTTTTCCAGGGTTTTCTTGGTATAAAACACTCAGAAGTGGTTCACCATTACCTTCTTCTTGAGGCACCCTGGGACTGTACAGTCCACCCAAGTTGGTTCTTCTTCCTTGAATCAGCAGGGATCAAACACCCATGATCTGGTTCTTCAGCTACATATCTCACTTATTGAGTGATCCATCCAGCTTTGCTATCCAGACAACATCTTTCCCCATTTGAATAGGCCTTTAAAGGAAAGTGAGATATTTCAGGGTTCGTTTCTACCATTTCTCCTCCAGCAAGTTTCCATAAAGATTTGCACCCAACTCTCCTGAGTGTCAGTCTGGCACATGATCCACCATATCATACAAGTTATCACAATGTCCAACTGCTAAAAGTAAAAAATCCTACAGCCAAGAACCTAAGAAACTCAGGCTGTAGTCCCATGGGCAATCTGAATCAATCCCAGCACAGAATTTTAAAAAATCAGGTTCAAGTCATGTGATATTTAAACCAGTGGCCCCATTAATGTGGACTGCATGGAAATCAAATTTTGTCCAGTGATTTGGTTTTGTCATCTACACCATGGAAATCGGTTCATTGCCTCTCTGTTTTAGGACCCTGTTGTCCTCACCTGGATGACTGAGAATCTTCACAGACATAACCCACACACATCAATTTCACCCTCGCATCATGTTTAACATATCAAGAAACAGAACTCCAAACCTTCCTAAGAATTTGACTCCTTCCCACAAAACTCAGTGCAAAGCAATTGCTTTGGCAGAATGTCAGTACATTTTAGCGCTCAACTAAAAGAGTTCATTTGTTGACAGATTAAGACAATCGTGCAGTTGAAGGTGAAAAAGTCAAGTTTGCCCTGATCCAACTTGCTCTTATGCTATGTCTCCTCCAAGTACCACAGACAAATAGAAATAGGGGAGTGAATAAGTGGTTCTAAGACAGTAAACATTTCTTTCCACATCTGCCAGCAACTGGACACCTTCCACGGAGACTCCGCTCCCTAAAAATCTCACACATGCTATCTGCCCTGCAAAAGGCAGAGGACCTTCTCTGGTGATAGCATCGCAGCTCTTGTTGGCACCCAGTACCTGGAAAAGTTACTTATTGGATTGCAACTCTCTGAATAAGGTCACTGGCCATCTTGAATGAGGAATTCTGGGAGGTATAATCCAAAGAAGTAACTTTTCTAAGCTCTGTTGGCATTCGTGTTGCAATGGCTTCAGGCCAGCTCTGTCTGCTCTTAGAGCACCCTTGCTGATGGTGTTTGCCCATATGAAAAGAATTAAAGGTTGCCCCCTCCCCTGCTTTGTTTCATGTTGCTATTTCCCTTCCAAGCTGGCATGTTCAGAATGTATGCTCTGTATATGCTTTATATGTAACCAAGGGGTGGAAAGCTTTGAATGGATACTCATACATTTTTTAAAGACTTCATTTGTGTCCCTCCCCCATTTTTGTTCATTGAAAGCATTCCTCTGATGCCCACAAATATTTGGCAGGAGTCACACATTAGATGACAAAGAAGCGTGTCAAATAGACTCCCTGTATGGCATTCATTGTTTACATAAAGTGCAAACAATAGGGGAATGCTCACCCCAAAGCAAAATGGCTGATCTTTGAACCCAGAGCAACTTTGTCTGTTTTGGGAGACCTTTCCATCTTATGTGGGGTGGGGTCAGAATTAACTACAGTGGCACCAACAAAGATAATACAAAATAATCGACACCTATTAACTTGCTCTCTATATAACTGATGGTTTGCATGTGTCCCTGTGCATCAAAAGGGAAGAAATTATTGTTTGCAAGATAAGTGCATAAGAGAAATCAATCACGAATCAATCCTGATTATCATTTCACCATGGGGCCCATCTCTGCTGACTTGTCAACAAATAGTGAGGGGGGGGCTGTTCTTTTGCTGCCAAAGCCTGCGTTTTCTCTGGGATGTTCTGTTCAAAGAGTTGGAAGCAATGAGTTGCAAATAACATGATTACCTGGAACTACTTGCTTTGGGAGTAATGAGCTGCATAACCATTTATTCATTTACTGAACTTTCATACCGCACATGTAACTAATAGCTACCCTGGGGAGTTTACAAACCAAATAAATACCGGATTCTCCATGTATACGGCAGTATTTTTTCCCTAAAATTGTGACACTAAAACTCAAGGGGTGTCATATATGTGGAAGTAATCCTTTCCCAAGGGGTGGAGGTGGAGTGGAGGAAAACCCACACTGACTTTGCTGTTTCCTCTCCTTTCGGTGTCCTGAAGAATCCTTTGCGCTTTGCTTTTGCAAGGACCAGAGCTTTCTTTTCATTGGGGAAAGGCTTAGGAGCGGAGCAACCCATTTAGAAGTGCATTTCTGCTCTAAAAAGAAGGGCCCCATCCTGCAAGAACAAAGCGGAGAGGAGGGCAATCAAGCGCTCCCTGAGAGGAAGAGAAACAGTGAGGTCAGTTTACATTTTCCTCCACCCCATCCCCTACTGTTTACCACCCCCTGTTGTTTTCTTTTCTTTCCAGGAGCACTTGATTGCCCTCCTCTCTGCTTTGTTCTTGCAAGATCGGGCCCTTCTTTTTAGCATGAAAATGCACTTCTTAATGGGTTGTTCCACTCCCAAGCTTTTCCCCACTGAAAAGAAGGTTCTGTTCCTTGCAAAAACAAAGCCCAAAGGAGTATTCAGGTCACAGAAAGGAAAAGAGGCAGCATAGGGTGGGGTGGGGTGGAGGCAAATTGAAGGAGGAGTTATTAATTTTCTTAATTTGGGGTCTTAAAAGTGGGGGTGTCTAATATATGGCAGTGTTTTATAGATAGGAAAATATGGTGATATCCAAAACGAATAAGCAATTTTAAAAACATAAGCCTGGCAACAAACAATTAAATCACATAACTCAACAGATATCAATGTAAAAAGGGAATCAGTGCAGAAAAATAGTTACAAAGTTGCAGTAAAAGTAAGTGGAAAGTAGTGACAATGTGGCTTTTTAAGGGTGTGGGGGATACCATTGTCTAGTTCTTTTCCATATTACTTTTAATGGACATTTGTAGCATTTTCAGAGGCATGGGGGGCAGATGTTTTGTTTTCCAAAAGCAAAGGCCCCATTGAATCTGTGGAGGATTTGGTGAATCAGTTGCTCCGGTTCCACTGATTTGACGGAGCCTGCTTGGGGTGTGACTTCACAAAGCTCCACAACAGGATTTTAGCCACTGTAGTCTCCTTTGTGTTTTTATAAATATTGAAAAAGGCAACATTTGAGCTGGCCACTAGAGAGACCCAGAGAGCATTCCCTTCCATCTCTGGCCTGCAGGTTGTGGAACAATAGCATGGTACAGCCACCTCAGATTCTCCTAGAGTTTGGAAAGGCTGAGGTGACCGAGGTGGAAAGAGGTTGCATTGGCGTGGCTCGAATTTCTCCCAAGAATCTTCCAGGGGACAGTTTTGAGGGGACCCTTGATTGGTTGCAGGGCCACTGGGGTTTTTGCTTACTTCCAGGTGAGAACTTCATTTACCAGGAAGAACAAACCAGTAGAGCACTTTTTTGGGGGGGAGGGGGGAGGATGAATCCACTTTGGCTTCTTCAATGAACTGCAACATTTGAGACGTACAAAATAATGCAGAGCATGAGTAAAATGGATAGAGGGACACTTTTCTCCCTCTCACAATATACCAGAACTAGGGGACATACACTCAAATTCAGGGTTGGGAGAGTGAGAACAGACAAAAGATTATTTTTTTTACCCAGCATGTTGTGAATCTGTGGAACTCCCTGCCACAGGAGGTGGTGATGGCATCTGGCCTGGATGCCTTCAAAAAGGGGACTGGACAGATTCCTGGAGGAAAAGTCCATCACAGGTTGCAAACCATGATGGGGATGTGTAATCTCCAGACTTAAACCCGGGGTATAGTCTCGTGTGCTCCCAGACATATTTGTTGGAGCCACTGTGAGATACAGGAAGCTGGACTAGATGGGCCTTTGGCCTGATCCAGCATGGCTCTTCTTATATTCTTATGTTACTGTTTTGAAGTACCAAGAGCTGGTGTGGGACTATGGAAGGCAGAGTGTGCCCCCCGACACAAAGAGAAGGGGGAGGAAACCCAGAAATGTTAAAAATGCATCCAGTGTTCTCTTTGACATTTGCCTTCCAGCGTCATTCAAAAGATTCCTCTCCGCCGCAACAGATGCTGATGCAGCTTCTGAGTCAACGCTGAAAGTGCCAGCCATAACTCTGTTTCATTGCCAAGCCAAGGGAGGGGGTGGAGGAAGAGGGGGGTTTTCCTCTTGTGGGCTCTGATTCTTTTCAGAAGAAGACAGCCCAAAGAACAGAGGGGGGGGGAAGCAGTAGCACAAAAATAAATGACATTGTGACTCAAATGTAATTGACAGTGAACACATCGGGGCACAGTGGTTAAATTGCTGTACTGTGCTCATGACCTGGGATTCAGTTCCAGGTAGCCAGCTCATGGCTCACTCAGCCTTCCATCCTTCCAAGGTTGGTAAAATGAATACCTAGCTCACTGGGGGAGGGGGCAGTATGTAGCCTGCATAATTAAATTGCAAACCACCCAGAGAGAGATTTATGCACACTATGGGGCAGTATATAAGCAGAACACTTTATACCGTTGGATTTTTTTGCAATGCTGCATGCTGCTTCTAGTAGGCATATCTGGGATGATTTCCAATCTATTCTGCAGTAGCCAGTTTTTCCTTCCCTGCCTCTGAATTTGGAGATCCCTGCCACTCTGCTCAGTGTCCCTCACCCCCCCAAGTAGTCTGTTGGAAATAGTGAGTCTGTTGAAGTCAGCTGCTGAAAGCAGTCATGTTTGTTGGCTTTGCTGTTCAATCTATTCACAATTGTAAGTAAAGAACACATTTTTGTTCTTTATCCCACTAACATCTCAGAGTAAGTTCTGGAGACAGTACGTGTCGATGAGAAAATGATTTATTTATTTATTTATTTATTTATTTATTTATTTATTTATTTAGATATTTATCTAGCCCGAAGGTTGTTGTCAAAGGCTGCTGTCAAAGAATGTAAGTGAAAACGTGTACCACAAAGGTTTCTAAACCTTATATCCCTATTAATAATTGGCTTCCAATTTCTATCACTTTTGATGCAGAGCATGCTGGCTGAGAAATAAAGGAACTGTAGCCCAACATTTGGGAATTCAAAAGTAGACTTGGTTGCAGTAATGTCTGGCTTTATTCCATGTTCCTTTTACATCACAGATAGTACTGCTGGCTGCTCTTGAACTGATTGTCACAGGCATTTCACTTGGTGCCTTCCTTTATTCTCATCAGAATGTTGCACAATTTAACATTATGGATATAATGTGAAACACAGATAAAATTAAAACCAAATTAAGATGTTAAGGCAATTAGAGCATTGTTTAACCAGAAGCGGGCTGCTCCAATAGCATTACCTTGACCATTTGGCTAAATTTTCTGTTGTACATCTGATAGGGCATAAATTGCTTGCACATAATTGCTGCCTTGATTGAATTTCTCCACGGTCACAGGAAGATTGTCCTGTCGCCCTATTTTACTTAATTATTCTTTGATTTTCCTAGTCTATTAAGTCACTTCAAATGGCCCACCCAGAGTCTTCTTCTGGTAGGAGAAACACTTCAGCCTTCATCCATTTGGCAAGGTATGTTGTTTTAGTTTTGCATAGGTTTAGCCTAGTTTCTTCTATATAGAACCCGTGTTTCCCCTATTTTAGCCATTTCCCAGGAGCATGGCACTAGGTGCTAAAGGGACAACTTTCAGGAGGGATTCGCTTGTCCTTGTCCCCACCCCTACCTCAGCAGGGCTGCTATGTTCACAAGTGTCAGTGAATTGGGTTGCCAACATTATTCGCCTCTAAGCCCTCCCTGTGCCTTTTGCCACAAACATCTGATTTCTTGCCACACGCAACCCTTTGTGCCAACCTTGGAATGGAATGGAGAGGAAACCTTTTGAAACATATGAGCCATTCACCACAAGGAGAGCAAAAGCCCAAATTTCGAAAGGACAGCGCAAACGGAAGAAAACCAAAGGAAACAGGCAGACATCCCTCATGAAGTAGTTGCTGCAGTCTGGGTCAAAATGAGTGGGAACACCGATGCAGGCCTGGCGTTTTGGCCAAAGAGAATCTCTTGTGGAGGGTTTCGTCCCTCCTTATTTTGCTAGTACTCTTGCCCTATTGCCCTTTTGCCCTTTTTCTGTATTTTCTGTTTTAACTGTTTTAATTGTAAACCGCCCAGAGTTCCGTTCGGAAGATGGCCGGTATAAAAATATAACAAATGAATAAATAAAAAAATAAATTTTCCTGCCACGTCCTTCACGATCAAGAGAGCTACAACGTGCTTCAACTGATGGCCAATTAGGCTATTTTCAGGGTGACCTTTTCCTGCCCTCAGTCTTGCAAAGAAATTGAACTTTTAGCTATCCGTCAGCTCCAATATAGCTTTCTACCAGTAGGGGTCAGATTACTTATTCTACATCACATTGCCCTGCATTGCTTGTTCTTTTTCCAAAGGGGGAGGCTCTCTCCTCCCCCACATTCGGTTGCTCTGAACATGCCCAGCGCTTGCATCCTGCTGCCATTACGACTATCCTAAGCATGTTCAGTAGAGAACAAAACCCCACCGTATTCAGTGTGAGTTACTTCTAAGGAAATGCACTTAACACGGCACCACCTCCCTTGCAAAACTATCCAATATCCTTTCATTTTCCTGATTTCTTTGTTCTCGCTTTAATAACGACAAACTTTCTGTTTATGTACACCACCGTCGACACATTTTGCAGAAAGGCAATTCTTGTTGTTTTAAAATGTGTCCTTTTAAAGAATGTGAGGGCAGATCTATTTCTCAGAAAGACCACTTGCGGATTCGCTCAAACTTTTATGCTCCCCCACCCCACTTCTCTGTTGGGGATAAAAGTTCTGTATTTTGTTTCTTAAAAATAACCTGAGAGGAATACTGTTAAATGGATGGCAGGTGTCCTTTTTTTTAAGGGAGAGGGCATTCCTCTCTCTTTCTGAAGCTACCAGACCCCTTTTGGATAGTAACCTCAATTTTAAGGGTCATCTAGTCCACGTCAGATTTATACATTTTGTGCACTAAGTACTGGAGATTGATTTGGAACATTGAATTTGCTTGTCTACAGCTAACAGCACAAGGACATCCAACAGACCTGCAGGCGTTCTGATAATCTGGACATAATCTTCTCCTCTCTGATATGATAAATGTAATTTTGTTTGAATTAGATCATCTAGATAGAAGATCAGATTTATACATTTTAGATAGATAGATATAGATATAGATATAGATATAGATATATAGATATAGATATATAGATATAGATATATATATCATTGACATGTGGATGGAGGAATGAGCATATGGCATTTAATGCGAGGGGCTGCCTTTTTAATCTTCTCTTCTGATGCTCCCTCAGTAGCAAGCCCCACCCCCAGAGCCACAACTAGGGTGGCGCAGGGGAGGCATGTGCAAAATAGTATTTGTACTATTCCATACCCCCCTTGCTGGGGGTGGGGCACAGCATCCATGTTTGTCCTGCATGACATAGACTGTAGTTGTGGCTGCATCCACCCACCCATCCCCTGTGGTGGGGCAATGCAAAGGCAACAGCATCTTGTCTACAAGGTGGCCACCTGCTTTTGTCTGGCTACAGGAAGGTCACAACAGCAAAAGTTCTCCTCCCCATAAGCACCACCTTTGGCATTCAGAGGTATACTACCTTTACATATGGAGGTTCTGCTCAGCCCTTGTAAGTTCTTGTTCTTCTTCTTGTTGTTGTTGTTGTTGTTGTTGTTGTTCTTCTTCTTCTTCTTCTTCTTCTTCTTCTTCTTCTTCTAAAAAAACAAACTACAACTCCCATACTGTCTGAGGAATTCTGAGCTGTGTAGTCCAAAATAAATAAATACAGTAAATAAAACTCTGGCCCCACTTAGCCATCATGGCTGAAGGCCACTGATAAATCTCCCACAGGTTTGTTTAACTATCTTGAGCATTGCCTTAATAAGATACCACCATCCACACATTGGGTGCCAGTGATTTCTGTTTTTCAGTTGTGGTGCATATAATAGTAAAAGCAAAAGCTACTGCACAGTATTATGGCCGATTTGGTACATCTGGCAGGCCGCCCAACATGTTCAGCTCTTTAGGTGTTCATCTGAGGATCTCTTCTATACCACAACATAGAATTTAAGAGCTGGAAGGGGCACAAAGGTTCATCTTTAATCCATCCCATTTTCAATAGAGAAATAGCTAAAGCATTTCTGACAGTTTTCCAACCTTTGTTTAAAAACCTCCAAAGAGGGCATGTTCCCTTCTGATTTCTCCACCTGGATTCTCCTGGATCACGTTCCCCTGAGTCTTCAGGAACCTGTCCTTGGGAATAGGTAGCTAGAGATCTTTCTTGTCAAAGACTACTGAACATTGTGAACTTTGACTAGAGGGCAGATGGAAGGTTAGGGGCGAATATAATGTCTTTAAAGGGCTAGGTGTGCTTCCCCATAACTATAATTTCATCTGATACTTTAATGCAGGTTGTTCTTTTTTGCACTTTTCATTTTGCCATTGCATTGCACTGTGTCAGAAATTCATTCCTTTTCCTTTGATTTCTCTTATCTTGTGTGTTCATTTTGTAGACCCCATTCCCTGTTTATCTGATGAGATTCAAATAAATCCCCAGATTAATTGCAGCTGTGTACCTCAGATCATCTTTGGTTACCCCTTTTGCCCACTGGGGCAAATAAAGGCCCTCATTTTTCAAAAGCCTTCTGAAGTAGTCTGTTCTCCTGTCAAAAATCTCTAACCACCACTAAATTTCTCCTCATGCCACTTTCTGGAGAGAGCTGCATGATGGCTGAAGACCAGGCGTTATCGGTGGGGATGAAACAGATCGGATCGACATAAGACTCCTTCTGATAGACTTCCAACTCCTCACCTTATGTGCCAGCTGAGGACTTTTCATTTTTGAAGGAAGCACACAGCCAAGCTGACTGGACTTTCTGTTTGATATTTCGTCCTGCTTTCCTGCTTTACAGCTGCAGATACTGACACAGGACTGCGAGTAAGCAACACTTGGTCCCTTCACTCAAACAACTTCTTTCTGACAATTGTAGCCACATTCATTTTTAAAAGTATCTCTTGGCCAGTTTTGAAACTTTTAAGCCAAATGTTTGCAACACAATTTAAAAGAAATCAAACAAAAACAAATAGTAACAAAAACAAGTTGGACTGGATGCAACTGTTGCCAAAGTTTTTACAACATGTAACATTTAAGGCCTTACTTTTATTCTTATTCACACCCACATTTTTCCTAGCCCTGGTTCCATCTAGTACCTAAACTGAACTAAAATGTACCTCTTTAAAGAGGATTTTGGGGAGTTAGCAGGCAACTGAGATGTCTGTGTGAGAACTTTTAAAATCTTATCTATCATTTTAAGCTAAATGATTTAAATATTTGTATATATAGTATTGATCATTGATTATTTGGACCTTAAATGGCATTAATAAACTGTTGACCTTAAATTTTCATGCACCACCTTGGGTCTTCACTGGGGGATGATGATGATAATAACAATGATGATGGTGGTGGTGATAACGATGCACAAATTGCAAAATTAGACATTATAAAAGGACAACAGGCAAGTTATATTTTTTGCAAAAATCATGCAAAAAAATATAGCTTGCCAACCTCCAAAAAAAAAAAAAAACCCATAGGAACATTAGGTAAAAAAAGTATTAGTAAATGATGAAGTCAAGAATTTCCAGATCCAAACTGAAAGACACCTTGGACGCAGCATACCAGATACATGAGTAATAGAAGGAAGAAGTGTTGGGATCATTGACATTGCAATCTTAAGGGATGCCAGAATTGAAGATAAAAACTGGAAAAACTAACAAAATATATTTTATTTATTTTATTTATTTATTTTTACAACTTAGATGCCACCTACTACCCAAAGGTCTCTGGGCGGCTTACAATAAGGAATTAAAACAGTTAAAACATCAAATATCAATAAATAATTAAAACAACAACAAAACCTTATACTAAAATCATCACACTAAATTTGCCATCAAAGGACCCACAGTCTATGTTTTTATCAATTAAAAAACTTCTGGAATAGGAAGGTTTTTACCTGGTGCCGAAATGTCATCAATGTTGGCGCCAGGCGGATCTCACTTGGGAGGGCATTCCATAGCTTGGGGGCAGCTGCCGAGAAGGCCCTGATCCTACAAGCCATCCCTCTCACCTCCTTGAGGGATGGCTCTTTCAAGAGGGTCCCCTGGCTCGATCTTAATTGCCAGGTAGGTTCATATAGAGACCCCGAAACATCTCACTTGTGGATGAAACATACTTCAGTGGTCACCATAGTCATTGCTTGGGGACAATGCCAGAAAATTTCACACAGAATTATGAGCGTTTGCAGATCCCCAAAATAACACCATCAGAGCTACAAAAATGGTATTATTAGGAACTGCGTACATATTATGCCAATATTTATCAGATACTTGGGCTTTTGGTGAAAACTTGTATCTGGTATGTTATACCTGTCATTTTTTTTTATAATTTTGATTGACTGTGCCTGGTATTTTTAAAATAATAATAGTAATGATAAATGTAATAATAATATCATTTATAGATTGCCATAGCATGAGATTAAAACATGCCGAAAGAAGTGGTGGTTAAATGGTAAACCCAAAACTTGGAAGAGAATTCCATAGTACTGCGTACTGTACCCTAGTACATTCCATAGTACCTGCGTACTGTATCTTGCATTTTCCGTTTCTGGTCCTGAGGGCAATCCCCCCCCCCTTTGCCATTTGCATTTTATTGTTGAGTGGGGCTGCTTGAGAAGGTTATGGCCAACTTCCAATGGGAAATTTATGGCATTGTAACTGCAAGGAGGTGGTGAGCAGCCACTAATTAAAGAGCTACTGATTGAATCTCTAGTCTCGCACCAACTGAGTGATTCAGCACAGGACCAGGAATTCAGCTGGGGACTTGTTAATTGTAGCTCTTCGCCTCTGAGAGTTATATCACTGCACTTATGCTGGTGTAAATATTCAGTTGGATCCTGACCAATATTTGCATGAAAAAGAAGGGTAAATTAAGTATCAGACTTCTGAGCGCACAGAAGAGCATTCCCTTGTTTCCTTTGGACATATCCTCTGCAGGGTTCCTCAACTCAGAGATGGCCCAAGATAGTTTGCTGCCTGAGGCGTGGGACAACATAGTTGTTCCACCATTCCATATACAGCAGTTAACCGGACTGGCTTACGCCTTGTTTTGTGGGTTATTCTGAGAGGTGTAATGTTAAAAGGGTGATAGTGGCTTGTGTTGTTAGAAGAGTCTTGTGGCACAGTGGTTAAAACTTCTGTATTGCAGCTGACACTGCTAGCATGACCTAGGGTTCAATCCCAGGTAGCTGGCTCAAGGTTCACTCAGCCTTCCATCCTTCCTAGGTTGGTAAATGAGCACCAAGCTGGCTGGGGGAAGGGGCAATGTGTAACCTGCATATTACTTGTAAACCATCCAGAGAGTGCTTTAAGTGTGATGGGTCAGTATATAAGCCGAACACTTTGCTTTGCTTAATTATCCAGTTGAGTGCGATAGTAGTGTAGAGTACTACATGCAAGTTGCGTAACACTTACATTTTGTTCTCTACTGGAGAAGGATTTTGAGTGGTGGGCTGCCATCTCCAGCAGCTTTTCACTGATGCAGTTGCCTCTCTGACTAAAGACATGACCAACTCTGCCCCAGAACACTGGCCCAGATCTGGACTGGTACTGTGTAAAGAGCTGCAGAGCAAATAAGGAATTTGTTCCATTGACGAGTACCAAACATTGTTGGATGGTGGATGTACCGCAGTATAAATACGCTTGTCTGGTTCCTTTCAGCATCTACTGTGATGATCATCATTGTACGTTGTGTTGTTAAAGCCATGGCATGTTGCTTAGTCCACCTAACTATGTTTCCCAAATGCAATTTCTATTAGCAGGAACAGCCCAATATATTCTGTTGTCTGGAACAAATAGAAAAAACAAAGTGTGCTGCTTATATACCAACCCATCATACTTAAAACATTCTCTGGGAAGTTTACAAGTAATGATTGCACGGATGAATGCATGCACATGCATGCACGCGCGCGCGCGCGCACACACACACACACACACACACAGATAGAGAGAGAGAGAGAGAGAGAGAGAGAGAGCAAGCTAGGTACTCATTTTACTGACCCTGGAAGCATGGAAGGCTGAGTGGACCTTGAGCCGGCTACCTGGAATTGAACCCCAGGTCGTGAGCACAGTCCTAGCCATTTAGCCACTGTGCCATGAGGCTCTGAAACAAGACACCACCCCTCTAGCTCCATACTGGTGGAGAATGATGGTTCCCATTTCATGGTGGGAGTGAAGGCTCCCCAGCCTTGAGTCCCAGCTTTACAGGTGCTATCCAAGGCATCTGGAGATAAGGTTCAGCACCCTGGATAGCTCTCCAGATGACACCAGGCAGATTCATTGCAACAGCCGGGAGAGACTACTGTACTGTACAGTATATAAAAGCCAAGAGTCACCAGCTGCACTGGAGACTGGGTTGAAAATGCCAATGGCAGCAGCCTACCTTAGACATGCAAAGCAGGCTGCATGGAACGTTGCTGTCTCCTGCAACTCCTGGTTGCCACCTCTTGGGGTTTGCTGCCTGAGGCCACTGTCTTATTCTGCTAAATGACTGGCCCTGCTTACTGGCATTTATATCCCAGTGAGCAGCACTTTAGAGCACAATTAACCATGGTTAAACACAAGCCTACTTGGTAATATATGAAGCAATACAGAAAAAGAAAGGTGCAAATTGTTTATCTTTTAATAAAGGCTCCCATTCCTAGTTGAATACGGTCTCACTGTACAAGCAAAGGTGGACAGCCATGGATTGCATCCATCCCCTTCACTAATGCAATACAGTAAAGTTCTGTGGGGATATTTGCTTCCGATGGATGCATCTTGCAAACACAAACACAAGTCAGTCGAAATTCTCCATAGCACAGGAGAATCCTCAGAACCCTAAACGAATTTGGCAAGGGTTTCAGCAGGCTGAGAAGCAATAGCAGCTCTGGCTGCTTCACTTCTCTTGCTCTTTCTGATTCAAAACTCTTAGTCACAGCCCTGCTCTTTCTTAGTGCAACTTCTTTAGGATGGATCACAGTTTCACGAGGGTTGTTCTCATGCTGCCGGTGCTTCGAAGGGTGCTGCTACTTCTCCAAAATCAGAGGGTTGCTGCCTCAAAACCCATGGAAGTATCCCTTTTTAAAAGGCCGAAATGAGCCTCCAGTTCTTTTAAGACTGGGAGATTTGGGAGGAATCCAAAGGATATAAAAGCCACATGTGAGGGGCGTGTGAGTCACAGAATTCCAGTCCCCTCTTTAGACTGCTCTGAGTTCTGACCTGAACTTATTTTGAAAATCACGGGGTAACCTTGTATTCCTCCTTATCTAACCTACCTCACAGGGCTGTTGTGAGGATATGTTCTTGCATGTGCATGTGTGCACATGCACCTATTTGTGCATTACAAGACTGGGAATGAAGCTTGCAAATGTATTGAGCTGTACAAAATAATGCAATAAATAAATGCAATTTCCTGGCAAAGATGAATTCAAATATGAGTCTCCGCCTTGCCTCTCATCAACAGATCTAACCCAGCTTCAGGGGACCCCTTGTCATGAACCCCTTTGTGGTTCCTCTGGTTTGGTTCGGCTCCTTCATTTTTAGCAGTGACCAAATTCTGAATGGCTAACAATAGTCACCGACAACCCACCCCACCCCACAGGTCATGGTACAGAACAGCGAGCAATCTGTTTTTGTGGATCGTGTCAGCCGTTCTTTTCAGCCAGACTTTTATTTGCCCAGACGTGCCAGCACGCATCTGACTCTGGTTTAATGGCCTTCTAGGGCTGTTGAACAATCCTCGAAAGCTCTAAACACACACACACACACACACACACACACACACACACACACACGTCTATTGACATGCAAATGGATGCATAGAGGTTACAGGGGCGAAGCAGACAGGAGCAATACAAATGTCACCCTGCTAGTTTTGGTTAGGCTGAGCTGAATTGTTCTACACACACACACACACACACACACACACACACACACACACACACACACACACACACACACACACACACACACACATTTTCATAAGAGAGGGGAGAGAGAGAGAAAGACCGAGACAGAGGGAAAGATGAAAGGAAGACAGCCAGAGCGGTACACTCTAGCCGCACCGCACTCCCGTCTCCTTTAGACTGGCTGATCTGTATTCCAGGGAGTTCCCACCGCTGCATTTCCTCTGCCACCATCAGCATCTTTGAAGCACCGCGCAGCCCAAGCTGCTGCAAAGCAAATGAAAGGTATTGCTGGCCAACAAACACCCTGCCTTCTTGTGGTGCCATTCCCTCCCATGCTGCTGCCCACCCCCACCACCCCTTTCCCCACTGCCTTCACATCCACACATGTTGGCGGAGCCTGGAAGTAACACAATGCAAGTGACATTGTTCCATGCAATGAGCTTCTTTCTTGTCTAGTAAGGGAGCAACTGCATTTCTCAGTTCCATTTCAAAAGTAACACATGTGGAAGTACTGTTGCTCCCCTCTCCTGCCACCTCAGCCAATCTAGCTGCAAACTTGGCCCAGTCCACCTGATAAAAATAAGAGCAAGGAAGGGAGCTGATTCAAAACCTCAGAACGGACAGCCACATACTTCTCAGTGGCAGGCACCAGAGAGAATTAGTCTTCTACCACGCAAGACTACCCTAGAGAACACTTTCAATGATGGGACCCCAACATTAAATCCAGTAGCAAATGATCCACATATCTGGTCACAAACAAAAGATCTGGATGCAGGAGAAATAGGCACCTCTGGAAGGAACCCAGCACTTCAGAACAGGAAGGTCCCTACTACACAGCTGCAGATCTCAGTGGAAATAAATCCCCTACTGAATAAACTTGCTCCAAAGGGAGACATTTGTGATTTGATCCCTACCCCAAAACCAGAAAGCGTGACTTCAGCCACCTGGACCCAGATGAGAGAACTGGGGGATGAGGAAATCGGTTCCCCGAGAAAATCACTAAGAAGATAGGCTGCCCAATTTACCCCGCCTCTTCTGTTGTATCCAATGTAAGTGTATGGAACTCACCAGTGGAGCTGATTGAACATGCAGAGAAAGATATAGTCTCTTGTGAGCCACCTAGCAGGGAAGAGTGGATCTCAGGAAGAAACAGATTCCCATCCAGCGAGAGGGCAGCAGCCTATTGTTTAGACACTGCTACTCGAGGGGACAACTGTCCAACTTTCCAGCACGCCTGCCCTACACACATAAACCAAACAGCTATTCCAGGAAGTGATACCCTCCTCAATTCTGCTGCAGAAAAGAAAATATTCATCTCTGATCCATCGACGTCCAGATGACCATTGATAAATCAACAATACCCTACATTGACATTCCTTTCTTGGAACATTGCAGGTTGGCGAGGGAAGGTAGCAGATCCTTCCTTTCAAAAGTTTATTAGGGATCATGATATAGTACTTCTCCAGGAAACCTGGGAGAAGGAAGAACTGGAGCTAGATGGCTTTGCAAGCTATTTACTAAAAGCTGACTCTAGCTCCAGACATGGCCGTCCTAAGGGAGGCCTTGGGATCCTGGTTTCCACAAAGCTTAAAGCCAACCATATTAGCTTAGTTCCAACATCTAATACTATACTATCCCAGGTGACCCCCTCTAGGTTATATGTAATTGCTTGCCATATTCTGTTCTCTGAATTCTCCTTGCTGATAGTCAATGTATATATACCACCATGCTCAAAAAAAGTTATTATTAGCAATATATGGGGTAGAATTGATGATTATGTAGAACAACTTGAATGGTTATATCCTAAGGCAATATTTATCATAGCTGGAGATTTCAATGCACGATTAGGTATCAACGATGAAAATTTATATACCCACTTCCATCAGGTATTGGATACAGATGACTACACATTGAGGGGAAAATGTCGAACGTCTAAAGATAAAACATGTAATTATGCAGGGTACTGTTTTGCTCAGTTTACAAGAAGGAGAAATCTCTTAATACTAAATGGGTCAGTGAATGGTGATCTATTGGGAGAATACACTCATTTCACCAAGAGGGGTGGTAGTGTAATCGATTACATAGCAATCTCATATTCTGCATATAACTATGTCACTCAATTTGAAATCGGTAATAATACAGAAAGTGACCATCTACCCCTGTCAATGATGCTAACGCATCCAACACATAGTAACCCCGATTAGATTTACATTTGTACCCCAACAAAGACTTAGAAATGACTAGTAGTAAGAGAATTAAATGGTCCCCAGCAGTGGGTATCAATCTGACTCAGCTACTGAAAACCGAGGAATATATGAACGACCGAAATGCCATTCTCAATGCCAGTTGTGACACTGAGGCAGTAAAACTTTTTCAAGCACTGACCGAAAAACTAGGAGCTAAACTAAAAACAACGGTAACCAATGCAGGCCACCAAAGAGCTTTAAAAACTCCTTGCTGGTTCGATAATGAATGTAAGCAGGCCAAGAGCCAAATGAGGAAAATATATCATAAGTATAGGAAAACTCATTTACAAACTCTATTAAATGAGTTTGTAGCCCTTAGACAAGTATACAAATCCTTGATTAAGGTGAAAAAACAGCAAGCAACCACAAGGGCATGGCAAATTTTGCTAAAAGCCTCTAATGATAAAGACACTAGTCTCTTCTGGCGAACAATTACAGGCTTAATGAATAATGGTTGGTCAGATCCAAAGTGTGTTATAGGGCCCAAAGAATGGATGCAACACTATAAGGCATTGTTCTCAGACCCCACTTTTCAGGACACCCAAACAACAGTAGCAACAGAAGAGCTCCTAAGTGGCCACCAGTCTTAGCAAAGGAGGTTGAAAGTCTTATCCAGCAACTTAAAAACAACAAAGCCCCTGGAATTGACTTTTTGCCCCCAGAACTTATAAAATCCAACATCACCTGGTGGACCCCCCTGCTGGCAGTTTTATTCACATTTATTGATCAAACAGGATTGTTACCCATGGGTTGGAATACTTCTGTAATAATTCCCATACACAAAAAGGAGCTAAAACTGACCCTGCCAATTATCGACCAATCAGCCTATTATGTGTAATAAGTAAGCTATATGCTAAACACCTCTGCAACAAGCTAACTGATTGGATTCAAGATGAAAATATTATGGCAGTAGAGCAAGCAGGATTCAGTCAGGGGCGATCCACCATAGACCATTGTTTTGTACTAGATCATCTCATTGATAAATATGCAAAAAGAAAAGGGGCAGGTTGTATGCAGCATTCATTGACCTCAAAGCAGCATTCGATTCCATACCTCGAGCGCGATTATGGGAAAAATTAGCCTCTACAACTATAGATAAAAGACTGCTTTTTCTAATCAAATGCCTTTACAACAATACCTGGCTGAGGGTACGCTGCACCATGGATGGGCATCTAACAGAACCAATGCTATCTAAAAAGGGGTAAAACAAGGGTGTGTCTTAGCTCCAATCCTGTTCAATTTATATCTGAATGATATTGTAGAGCATTTATCATCTCCAACACACCATGCTCCTAAAATAGCAACTAAACCCATTTCAGTCCTCCTATATGCAGACGATGCAGTACTTCTATCTCAAACTAAAGTGGGTTTGAAAAGACAACTAAGGGCATTTTCCAACTACTGTCAGAAGGAACATCTAGAGGTGAATTACAGTAAGACCAAAATAATGGTATTCTCAAAACACTTCAGACTCTCTAAGTGGTCCCTGGACGGGCAACCAATTGAACAGGTCAGAGTCTTTAAATACCTAGGTATGGTTTTTCAGTCATCAGGAACCTGGACAGCTCAGCAAGAATATGTGGTAGAAAAAGCCTCACAAACTATAAAAATCCTGAAACAGTTTTTTTACACTAAAGGTCACAATTTCATACCAGCAGCACTAGAAGTGTACAGAGCCAAGCCACTAGCGCAGATGCTATATGGGATTCCAATATGGGCCAATAGAAATCTAAAATCATTAGAAATTGTACAGTCTAAATTTCTTAGACAAATATTTGCTGTCCCTAGCTGTGTCCCAAATGCCACATTAAGGTTGGAAAGTGGCCTCCTCTCCGTGCATACACAGGCTTGGCTCAGGACACTAAATTACTGGCTAAGACTGAATCAAGCTCCCTCTGGTTTGCTTCCTTTTGTCATGAAGGATTCTCATGAGAGTAGATGGATGAAAGATATCAAATCCAAGGTATACTCTCTGGGACTGTCGCCCGATCATCTAGTGACCACTGGGTATAGTAGGGCGAGAAGTTTATTAGAGCAGCGTATACATGACATTGAATATCAAAATAATCTGTCTGTCACCAATAAATTATGCCCCTGGTATGACAACTCAGCGTTAAGTCATCCAAAAAAAATGGCACAATACCTAAATGTGCTAACAGTTCAAAAGCACAGAAGGGCCTTTTCATGTGCACGATTTAATGTCATGCCTTCAGCTATGCTAGAGGGTCGCTTTAAAGGAACACCTCTACAAAACCGCACATGTCCATGTGGTGAAGGTGTTGAAACACTTGCCCATGTGTTACTGTTTTGTTCCTTTTATAGAGAGGTGCGGCAAGAATTACTTTTTCCCATGTTAGCAAAGAAGCCAGGTCGTTCATCTGACTTTTATATATCATTACTCCTTGGAGACCGAGACAATCAGGTGACACTGCTGACAGCTAAATTTTTAGCAGCAGCAATTAAAATGAGGCCAGCCATGATTTTAAACTAACAATCATTTACAGATTATTTGTTCAGATTCTGTACAGGAATGTTGCAAGTATATGTATTTACTTCTATGTATTTACTTTTATGATTTGGTATGTCAATTTTATATCTATTTAAATGTTGTTCTTTTTTGCTAAGGCCATGGCTAATGCAAATAATTAAATAAACTAAACTTGGCCCAGTTTGTTTATTTATTTGTTTGTTTATGAGTATTTTGACCTTCCCTTTCTCCTTGGAAAAGGTCCCAAGGCAGCTTACAGTAACGAGACACAACATACACCCCAGAATATTTAAGACATACAGTATTCAAGTTTGAGAACGGGATTGAGAGGCAACATTAAAGCTAAAAGAGAATGTGAGCAGCTAAAGAAAAGAATATAAATTCCATGTATTTGTGACAGACGCCCGGATATTTGACTACCCAGCACGCACGTACACGTGGTGAAACTACAAACTCTTCTTTGTTCGGTACTGCTGCCACCAATTAGTTATTTAAATTCCTATAGAGATGAAACAGGACTGACGAGGATGGTAACATTGCAAATAACAATTAAAGTTTATTGAAAGTTAAGGTAATACATAAATAAAGGTCTTCTTTAATGTTGCTTGCTTTACTTTTTAGTTACAGATAAATAGATTCAGTCCCTATTGCCCTGAAACAAGTCCTAAACAGTTTCTACATCTCAAACACTGTTTCCCTGCTGCCAACTACTAGTTTTCTCTCTTCTCTTCTCTCTAGTTCTGCAGTTCTCTCTTGACAGTTTACCTGTCACTCCTTATATCGGTAAGGGGTGTGTGGTGACTCAGCGGACTAAGGTTCTGAAAACTGTTGACTGCAAAGTTGGCAGCTCGGCAGTTCAAATCCCGGGTGCCACACAGTGGAGCAAGCTTCCGCTGATAACCTCAGCTCCTGCCAACCTAGCAGTTTGAAAGCATATAAATGCAAGTAGATAAATAGGTAAAGCAGTAAAAAGCGGGAAGGTAAAACAGTATATTTCCTTGCAGCCATGCTGGCCCCATGGCCATGGACTTGCACAACGCTGAATAAGGAGACGAGCTCCGCCCCTAGAGTCAGACATGACTAGCACACACGTGTGTGTGGGATCTTTACCTTTATCTTATATAGGTACCAGCCCCGCCCACATTCAGTGGATTGGTCACCTATTTACATATTCATGACCATGCCTACAAGGGTTCCGTCACAGTATTCATGTACGGTCGACCATCTAAAACTGGTTCTCAACCTGTGGGTCCCCAGAGGTTCCTGGACTGCAACTCCCAGAAGTCTTCCTCACTAGCTGAGCTAGTGTTATGACCTAAAAGTGATGAGGGATGGGAACTAAAGAGTATAAATTCCATATATTAATGTCTGGTTGACCATCTAAAAGGTATGAGGGATGAGAACTATTAATTGATAACATAGTGTCAATGTAATCACACAAGAACAGAAATAAACACACAGTCAGGGACGGCGTGTCCATTAAGGCGAACTAGCCAGTTGCCTAGGGCGCCAAAATGGAGAGGGCGCTGGCCAGCCTGCTGCCCCCCCCCGCCGCCGCCCCCACTGCTGGCCACCGCCATCCGTCACCTTCCGCCCCCGCCCCCATCGCCGCCCACCCCTGTGCCGTCCGCCCCCCGCCTGTCACCCTCCCCCACCATCCGCTGCCCCCTGGCCCCCTGCCTAGGGCGCAAAAAAACCTAGCGCCAGCCCTGCACACAGTTATAAGTGGTTATGAACACAAAGTCTGTGTCGCCATGTATGATTTGCCAGCTTCCAGCAGCTTTTCAACTGATTTCTCCACTCCTGATGGCAGCTGAGGCTTCCCTGCCCTGCCCCTTTGTCTAAGCGGGCGAGAATGGGGACTGTAAGATCAGTGGAGAAGCTGCTGGAAGCTAGAAAACTGGGCCAAGTTAGTGGCTGTGGAGGCGGCTCCTGCCTTTACAAACCACTTTGTGCCCATTTCTAAATTGAGACTCGATGGCTGGATTGCAGAAACACAAAACATATTGACAAACACTGAACAAAACAAAATACTGTGGTACCTCTTCTTATGAGTTTAATCCATTCCGAATACATGCTCATAAGTCGAACAACTTATAAGTAGAGAAGCAGTATCTAAAAAAATAAAAACAAACACATTTAAACATTGGAAAAAAATTGTAAGTAGAGCAGACCGTATCTAAAATTTGTAAGGCAGCAGTTAAAACACCAATGGTTTTCCGCTCTTAGGTCAAATTGCTCGTAAGTAGAGCCACTTCTAAGTAGAGGTACCACTGTATATTGGCCAGATTCTTACTGGAAACTTATGCTTGCATAAAGAAAATCAAATTAGTTACAGCAGCAAATTCCTGTTCATTAATAAGGTGCTGGCTGCATTCCTGTAAGTGTGCTGGACTACAAAACTAGTTGTACAGCCAGTTATAAAACCAGCACCTCATTAATAAGCACATATTATCATAGAATCATAGAATCATAGAGTTGGAAGAGACCTCAAGAGCCATCTAGTCCAACCCCCTGCCGTGCAGGAACCCCCATCACAATATTTCCGACAGATGGCCATCCAGCCTCTGCTTTAAAACCTCCAAAGAAGGAGACTCTACCACCTTCCTTTGTGGCAGCATATTCCACTGCTGAATAGCTCTAACTGTTAGCCACCAAGACGTACATATTTCAAACTGCAAACGTAGAAACCGCTACTAGGATTCTGGCCACTTAGTATTTAACCACGCCTGAAGTACAAATCTGGTTTAAAGCAGTGGTTCCCAAATGTTTTTGACTTGCAGCTTCCTTGGTTTACCGGCCACTGGCCACAGGTCTCCCACTACTATGGGTTGGGGGGGGAGTGAGGCCCAAGTAGTACTTTCGAATATTCTCTGGTGCCCTTGCTTGGTTTGAGTGCCACGATACACACTCTGGGAACCACTGAATTAAGACAAAGCTTAAATTAATAAGGGCTTGTGAGGAACATCCCAAAAGCTTTTTAATACATGAAACAGCATTAAATTACAAGATCATACTACATATTGATTTACTTGCAATAAATGAAACAGCACATCCATTTTTTCTCTGTGTAATAAATCAACTTTTCCTGCCTGTTTGCCATTGAATTATGTTGTCATTTTCTTACATGCAATCTTACTAAAATCTTATTCCATGCGACAACAGAAGGATGATGAAATTGAAATAGTAAAGATTATTGCAATATCATAAAGAAGCAGCTGCTAATAATACTGTATTTTCGATCTATGACACCACCTTTTATTAGATGCCCCCACTTTTTAGACCCCCAAATAATAAAATTAATAAATCCTCCTTGAGGTCTCCTCCACCCCCACCAACCACCACTATTACCATTAATTTCCCCATTCTAAACACCCTTCTCTGCTTTGGGGTTTTTGTTTGTTTGTTTGTTTTGCAGAATCAGCAACCCATTAAGAAATGTCTCAGGAAGAAAAGAAAAAACAATGTCTTCAAGAAAAGGCATTTCTTAATGGGCTGCTGAATCCCTACTGGAGCCTAATCCTTCAAAAAATAAACTCACCAAAGCTGAGAGGAGTGCTTAGAATGAGGAAATGAAAGAAAACAGCAGGGGTGGTGGGGGTGGAGAACTAAAGGAAAGACGGAGCCCATCATGCAAAAAACAAGCTACAGAGGGGGAAAGCAAGGTGAGTTTGGGTTCTCCTCCACCCACCCACTCTGAAAGGCTTACTTCTGTGTATACCACACCCCTTAATTTTTGGCATCATGATTTTAGAAAAAAACTAGTGTGGTATGCACAGAAAAATACGGTACTTCACCCACTACAGCAGAGGCTTATATGAGAGTTCCCAAACCTTCCTTTCTACTTCAGCCAAACTTCAATAATCTCTTCTGGGTTTTTTTAACAAGACCTTTTAGGAAAATGGTCGTACCAAATTTAGTTCTGGGCACCCCAGTTAAGAAGGATGTAGACCACAAATGGACCATGTTCAGCTCTGGAGTCAAATCTGGCTGAATCTGTCCCCCATGCCTCCAGATATGCCTCTGATCCTGGCCTTCTGGACCTCCAGATGGTCTGGCTCCTTTCTCATAGTGGTAAGAGAGCACTGACAACACAGCCCTCTGCCCATTTTGAAGTGACTCTCCTATGGGTCATTATTGGTAGGAAAAAGGCCAAGCTTTGATCCTCTGGTCCCATCTGCTACTGAAATGTATCCCTTGAGGTCCTTTCTGCAACTGGACGTTGCTTTGCCGATGCAGACAAACTGGAGTGATGGCCAGAAGAACAGCCACCTGGCTGATCTCCTTTGCTTTGTCTTCCTGCATGGAGGAGGGGGTTGGACTGGATGGCCTTGTAGCCCCCTTCCAACTTCACTGCAGTAGGAGGAGCTGCTGACTCTGGTTTCAGAGTGTGAGGGAATCTATTTGAGGATAAGTCTTGGCGATTTTGCAAACAGCACTGGAAAGTGCAGAGATGGCCCAACTCCCAGACATAAGAACCTAAGAACATAGGAAGGGCCATGCTGGATCAGGCCAAAGGCCCATCTAGTCCAGCTTCCTGTATACACAGTGGCTCCACCAAATGCATCTGGGAGCGCATAAGACTAGATCTCTGTCTCCTGATACCACTCCCCTGCATCTGGCCTTTGAAGTATCCTGGTTTTAACCCTGGAGATGACACATCTCCATCATGGTTTGTAACCTGTGATGGACTTTTCCTCCAGGAATCTGTCCAATCCGCTTTTGAAGACATCCAGGCCAGATGCCATCACCACATCCTGTGGCAGGGAGTTTCACAGACTAACAACACGCTGGGCAAAAAAAAATTTTGTTTTGTCAGACAAGAAGACAGCATGGGGATTATTCCACCCATGCTTTTAAATCAGTGGTTCTCAACCTGTGGGTCCTCAGATGTTCCTGGAATGCAATTCCCAGAAGTCTTCATCACTAGGTGAGCTGGCCAGGTTTTCTGGGAGTTGCAGTCCAGGAACACCTGGGGACCCACAGGTTTAAAACCACTGGTTTTAATTGATGAAACCTGCCCATGGCCCTTTCCCCAAAAAGGATTAAAACCAGGGTGAGATTGCAAAGACAAGGAACCCTACATCTCTTGAAGTGAACCCCCATACCTACCCCAACCTTCAACTGCATTCACAAAGATGAACTCTGTCATGGGACGTACTGTGAATGAGAGAGATCGCTCTCAACATCTGGCTATGATGATTTTGGGGGCTCTTATTAGTTCACACACATCAAGTCCTGCAATGTCCAGCCTGAGGTGGAGTCTTGCAGGACCCAACCCTGGGACTGTTGGAGAGATTTTGGTGATCTTTCTTAGCAAGTATCACCCACCTTCACTTTTAGATTCAGTCCAAGAACCTTAGGAGAGGCGTTCCTTCCCTTTTTTTAAATTGTAGTCTTTCATTATAAATTTGCAAAGGGGGCAATTTGTATAAGGGTATACAATCAGGACCTGTGTTTCTTACATTCTTCCACTCCACCCCTGCAGGTGTCTTTTTGTTAACAAAAACACAGCATGGGCATCCATGTTGCATCTGGCTTATGTCAGACAAAACTCCTTAGTCTTTTAAGATGTCACAAGCCTCTTTTTTGTGTCTGTGTCTGGAAAATGTCCCGCTTTGGAGCGTGCAAAATCCAGGGCCTGAGGCAGAGCAGCAAACGGTGCTCCCAACCTACTACACAAGTCAGAAGGCGTCACATTTAATGCGGCCAAACTGGCTATTTCAGCAGGATGCAAAAATAAATAACGAAAATCCCTTAAGGGTCTATTTTACGGACCCGCCGCCCACGAAAGCCAAGGCTTTGTTGTGGGAGGTGGGCATCGCTACTCCCGGCGGCCCTGCCCGAATCCCGGCTCGTTTCTTTTGCTTCCCGTAGGGAACAGCAAGGTGGCCCACCCGGCGCGCCCCTCCGTGGCTTGGCTCTCGTGCCACCGGTGGCAGCGGCGGGGTGGGGTGGGGGGCCAGAGATCGGCACTCCCGCGCCCTCCGTCCGGCTCGGGGGGGGGGGAACCGAGGGTTTGCCCACCCAGAATCCTCCACGCCCGCTCCCGGTTCCAAAGGGAGGGGAGTGGGAGACGCCGCCGCCGCCGCCGTTGCCAGCATCTCTGGGGCCGCGCGCAAGACAAAGCCGGCGTCTGCCCGCGGGGGCCGTTTTGGGGAGCCTTCTAGCCGGTCGGGGGCTTCTCGGCAACCCCTCTCCGGTGGTGCCCGGCAGGCTCAGCTCTCTCTTATCCTTGCTGCGACTCGGGCTCCCCTGCCTGCCTGCCTGCCTGCCTGCCTGCCGCCCCGTCCCGCCCCCCCCCCTGCCTTCCCTCTCCACGCGTCTCCGGTGCGCGCTCCGCCCCTCCGCGTTGCTGCTGCTGCTGCTGCTGCTGCTGCTGCCGCTGCTGCTCCTGCTGCCGTTTGCCGCCGCTGCCCGTCCTCGGTTGGCGGCAGGAGCCGGAGGCTTTCCGCGGCCGCGGCGCCTCGACCCGAGAGCCTCCACCCCGCACCCCCCCGCGCCTCGCCGCCCTCCAGCCGAGCCGTGCGCCCCCAGCCGTGCGCCCTCGCCGCCCCGCCGAGATGGCTGAGAAAGCCGGGCGCCGCCTGCGACTCCTCGTCCTTCTCGCCGTCGCCGTCGCCGTGCTCAGCGGGAGAGGTAAGCCGGATCGGGATCCCCCGCCGCCGCCGCCGTGTCCCCTGTCCCCTGGGCCCGGCCCGGCCCGGCGCTCTCCTGCAAACGGGCAAGGGTGTGTGGGGGGTTCCCTTCTGATCCCTCCCGGCTGGCCCTTTGTGCTCGCCTTCGCCGGCTTATTCTTCTCACGTCCCCATGCTTGGGAGTGTGGGGGGGGGGAGAGAAAGGGGTCTGGGTGTAGGGGGGGGCGGCGGCGGGGGCGCGCGCGGGGTGTGCAGTTCTGTGCCATTCCTTGTCTGGGTTGGGCTGTCTGCATCATTGCGCATGAGCTCCCCTGCGCGCCCCCACCTACCCGCCCCGCGGCGTGGTGGCTGGATGCGGCCCGGCCTCGCCGCTGGGCGTGCGCGTTTGTGTGTGTGTGTGTGCGAGTGTGTGTGTGAGTGTGAGTGTGAGTGTGAGAGAGCGAGCGCGTGGAGTAGACCCAGCTGAGATCCATCTCCTCCTTGATGAAAAAGACACGGAGGCGCGCAAAGGCGCTTAGGGCAGGAGGGAAACGGCGGCGGGCCCGAGGGATTCCTCCCTAGTGGGGAGGCAGCGCCTTCCTCGCCACCCCCCTTCCCTCGCCCTCACCTCCATTGTGGCTAGCAGCGTGTAATGCCTAGGAAGCATAAAAAGAATGGGCGATCTGGACGCGGCGGGTGGGGAAGGAGGGCGAGCCGAGGGGCGGCGGCTGCTCAGTCGCCAGATTTCCCGCACGGGCGAGAAGGGGGCTCCTTGCCGGCTGGAAACCCTCTGAAAAGGGCGGGGGGCAAGCGAGCATAGGTGGGGCGAGGTGGCGGGGAGGTGTGACAAATCAGTCGAGACCATGGTGGCGAGGAATGTATCCAGACCTGATGCAGAACCTGCAACGGGGCGGGGGGGGGGAGGCTTTTGTCTCTTTGATTCTCCTGTGCCCTACGGTGCCTGCAGGCTCCTCTCTCTCTAGTTCTCTCTCTCTCTCTGCGTTTTTGCTTGTGCCAGACCTGAGCTTAGGAGGCTAGCAAGATTGTCTTATAGCCTTTGGGGAAGGGAAAAAGAGGAAACAGGATTTTGTCTCTGGCTTGAGATCCTCCATCTCCCAGAGAACAATAGGAGATCCACCATGAAGCTGGGATGTGACCCTCATAGTCTTAGGTGGATGGGCTTCTCTGAGTGAAGAAGACCCCCATGTTTTGCTGCCCCCTGCTTCTAATCAAGGTCCAAGTGGAGCATCATCCACCGTCAATATGATTTCAGTGAAATGAGCTTCTCAGCTCCCACTTCCATGTTGATCCCTTTCTCTTGCATTTCCTATTGCTTTCGGCCTTAGAAGTTGAGAGAGGCCAAGACACTTAGACTTGCAACCTTCCTTATTTTAAATAATTGAGGCTGATGCACATGAAAAATGTCTGAGCAGTGGTGCAATCTCTAGTATCCTTGCAATCACAGAACTAGAGTGCATTTGAGGATCTGTAATTGACCTGATCCGGCCCTGCATCAGTCTCCTCCAGTGTACCAAATATGTTTCTCTAAATCATCCATGTTGAGTTTTTTCTTGGCATAAGCAAGAGCTCCACTGGATTGGCTACCTGGTTAAAAAGCATTTTGGGTTGTGTTCTTAATCCAAAGCAAAAGAAAGTCCTTATGCTATGTTAGGGCCTGGCAAAGAATGAGTGTGTGTGTGTGTGCACACCAGATGATTCTGTACACCAGATGATTCTGGTGAGAATGGTTCACTTTTTGCTTAAAGGCAGAAACAGCTTTAAGAAGGAGGATATTGTAAGCAGAAGGTACATGGCTGAATGTAGTTACAGTGGACCCTTGTATAACAAACAGTTGGTATAACATTAAATCTGTACAACATAAAAAATTTCAGAGATAAGGGAAATTTGCTTAACAGAATCACCTATTTGGCGAATCCATACAACGTAAAAATGGTCGGGATTAGGGATTAACCCATTTTCAATGCATTCCTATAGAAAATTTGCTTAACATGATTTCATTTGGAACGAATTAATTCCTTTATACAAGGTACCACTGCATTTGTTTTTGCTATGTACATATGTAAAATAGTACACAGTGCTCTGCAGATGGAAGGCAGCTATTGGCCTGGTTGCAGTTCTTAGGCTAACAGAGAAATCACTCCTGGCATTTTTCCTAACACCACCCTCTTGTAGAGAGAGAGAGTAATGACCAAGGTGAAAAAGGTAAAGATTCACACACACACCCGCCGCTGCCGCACATGCGTGCTAGTCGTCTCCGACTCTAGGGGCCGTTGCTCCTCTCTGTATTCAAGCCAAAGAGCCAGTGTGGAGACCAAGGTAGGGTCACTTGAATTGTGCTCAATGTGCCAGATGAGAGCTGTCTGGATAACTCAGTGAGTTAGGTTCTTTGGCCATGGAGCCAGGGGCTGGGAGTTTTATAACCTCACTCTGCAGCCCATGATGCTGCACGCTGGTCCCAGGGTCCCCCAAAGAAGTGAATACTAAGCCACTTCTGAATACTCTCTACTTAGAAAACCCAGACACAAGTTGCCATGAGTCAGATTTCACTAGACAGCACACAATTATTATCAGCAAGATGAAGATGGAGGATTAGATTCAAGATCCTCATGCCCTGTTCTCCCCCCCCCAAAAAAAAATCTGGATGTAGATCCTCTACTGTAGTGAAAACCAACTGATAGTGGTTCCTTTTTTTGCTCTGTTCTGAAATTCCTCCTCGTCGACCATTTGTCAGTGGGTGATCCCATTATCTGTCGCTGTCCCATCGTCTGTTTCTCTCCTTTTCTTGACCTGTAACAACGTTCCCCAGCATGGCACCCTCCAGGAGGGTTGGGTAGGATTTGAACATCATCCCCAGTGAGTCTCCTAAGAAATTCTGCCCCACTGGTTCCACCCATGCTTCTATACCAGTTGTGAGTTGGTGCACCTGATGTTTTGAATGACAGCAGGTGTTGACCAATGGCCGTGCTTTTTTAAAATTAAAATTTGTATTTTTTATTGATGATCCACTTAAGATAATACATACCATCCAAGCTTATTATACAAACAACACTGACTAACACATCAAATTAAACACGCTTAAACTATCCAACAGCCCAATCCATATTCTGCTTTATCCAATTTATTTTTTTTGTATAACATCTGAGGTTAATAGAGGTTGCCATATATTCAGAAATGTATTGTGTTTTCTCTCTCCCCTGTATAGTTTAAACCTACTAATCAGTTTTTCCATAACTGCAACTTCCCATATTCGGTTTACAAATGTTGTGAGTGAGAGATCCTGGGCATATTTCCAATTGCGAGTAATTTTCATTGTAGCCACGCCTATAAGAATTGCTATTAATTCTTTATTAGCTACTTTTTCATTTTCCTCAGTAAATAATTAGAATAATAATAACATTTCATTTGGAACTATTTTCTTTTTAGTTCAATTCTCTATCCAGTTAATTACCTTATTCCAAAATGTCTCTATATTTGGGCATGCCAACCACATACAGTATGCTCTAAAGAACCTTTACACCCACAATTGTGCCAACGTGTGTCAGAGACTTTTCTGTTAATTTTATGCAATTTTGTGGGGAAGAAGTACCATTGTTGTACTATCTTTAAAACTGCTTCCTTAGCTTTTGATGGGATTGATTTATAAGGGTACCCCATGGCTCCCCCATGCTGTGGAAAGCACAAGAACAGATAAAGAAATAAAATGAATGTCATAAGAAAAGTCAATCAAAGGAAATTTTAATGGAGCTAAAAAGAATTAGATCCGAATGAGAGGCTTGAGACCCAAAGGTTTCTGGGCGACTTAACAAAGAAGAATTAAAACAGTTAAAACATTAAAAAGTCAATAAATAATTAAAACAATATTAAAAATATTACACTAAAATTGCCATCAGGACCCACAATCTATATTATGTTTATACCTGGCGCCGAAATGTCATCAGTGTTGGCACCAGGCGGATCTCAATTGGGAGGGCATTCCATAGCTTGGGAGCAGCTGCCGAGAACGCCCTATGTCTACAAGCCATCCTTCTCACCTCCTTGAGGGACGGCTCTTTCAAGAGGGCCCCCTGGCTCAAACTTAATTGCCAGGTAGGTTCATATGGAAGGAGGCGGCCCTTCAAGTATCTAGGTCCTAAGCCAGTGATGGCGAACCTTTTAGAGACCGAGTGCCCAAACTGCAATTCAAAACCCACTAATATTTTTGCAAAGTGCTAGTACAGTAATTTAACCTGTATACAGGTGGCTATGAAGGGGTGATGTCAGGTGCCCACAGAAAGGGCTCCGAGTGCCACCTTTGGCACCCGTGCCATAGGTTTGCCATCACTGTCCTAAGCCATTTAGGGCTTTATATGTCAGAACAAGCACTTTGAATTGGGCTCAGGCAGCAACTGGTAACCAATGCAGGTTACGCAGAACCGGCATGATGTGGTCCCTGGCAGCCCCACCACTTACCAGCTGCACCGCACGATTCTGGGCCAGTTGCAATCACCGGACCATCTTGAAAGGCTGCCCCATGTAGAGCGCATTGCAGTAATCAATATGGGATGCTACCAGTGCCTGCGTAACTGTCAAAAGGCTGTGCTCTTCCAGGTAGGGGCGCAGCTGGTATATTTTCCGCAGCTGAAGAAAGGCACCTCTGTTCACCGAGTCCACCTGGGCTTCCAGAGTTAGACCGGGGTCCAGGAGCACCCCCAAGCTGCAGGACACAGGAAGCTGCCTTGCCTGACTGGTGACCCAAGCTGTAACTCCTGTCATCCTCAGAACGCTGGGACTTGCGGTGGAATCCATTTCTAGGGCATCTAGCAACTAATTACAACAACTTTTAATGTAGGTAGAGAGCAAGTCCCCATTCTTGCATATCAGTATGACTTCAATCTAAGAACTTAAGGGGCAATGATTGTTCCATTCTGGCAGGCCGCCCTTGGCACCCAGTCTTGCTTCAGAGAAAGAGTGTTGTTGTTTTAGCTTGCTTTCCACTGAGTACTTTTCAAGTGTTTTGATTCAATTGGGTGTGTGCTTTAATGTTGCCCCTTGTACGTTTTTATTTGCATCGGTCTACAGATTGCTTTGTGAGCAGCCTGTTAGGTGGGGATACAGATCAGATGGACAATAAATGAATAAACCTTCTTCAGGGATTCAGACAGGATGGCCTCCCAGCTCTGCCTGGAGATGCAGAGGCACAGCCAAAGATCTTTCAAGCTCTTTAGCTACCGAGCTCTACAGCCTTTCCTCTAATGATTTCACACCTCTGCCCAACTGGAATACGGTCTCTGTTAACATCTCTGCAGGCTAGTATGAGAGGTGAAGAATGGAGGACCTCTTGATAGACATCACAGTTGGTGCTGGCCTTCTTTTTGAGCTGCTGTGACCAAACACACTTGACTGCACAACCGCTTCAACTTCATTCAACATAAGAACATAAGAAGAGCCCTGCCAGATCAGGCCAAAGGCCCATTTAGTCCAGCTTCCTGTATCTCACAGTGGCCCCACCAGATGCATCTCGGAGCACACAAGACTAGATCTGTGTCTCCTGATACCACTCCCCTGCATCTGGTCCTTGAAGTACCCCGGTTTTAAGCCTGGAGATGACACATCTCCATCATGGTTTGTAACCTGGGATGGACTTTTCCTCCAGGAATCTGTCCAATCCCCCTTTGAAGGCATCCAGGCCAGATGCCATCACCACATCCTGTGGCAGGGAGTTCCTCAGACTAACAATGCGCTGGGTGAAAAAATATTTACTTTCGACTGTTCTTACTCTCCCAGCCCTCAATTTGAGTGTATGTCCCCTAGTTCTGGTATTTTGTGAGAGGGAGAAGAGCGTTCCTCTATCCACTTTACTCATGCCCTGCATTATTTTGTACATCTCAATCATATGTTTGAAGCAGGGGCAGGGTTTTGCAAATGGATCCGCCCACCCTATTTACTGGGTAGATTTTGTATTTATCAGATTACATGGGTTGTTAGAAGGTAGACTCCCCTCTACTCTCCACACCTGGAAAACAAAAGGCTAGATAATATGCAGGGAGAAAAATTGTACAGATAGCCATGGAATCTCAGGAATTTGCCAGTTTTCCATCTTCTTAATTAATATATTTCTGGATTATCTCTGGATACACAGGAGCTACTAGAAATTAATACCAACCTTGGTGCCAATCATTTAAAAAAATGAACAAAATTTGTGTCTTCTTTTGGTCTTTGCATAGTTTTTCTGTTTCTGCACAAACTTGCAATGCACAAACTTCCAAAAAGAAAGCCTTTTTAATATCAGAATTTATTTTGAGGTATAGTATGCAGAAAGCAACAGGAAGTGGATACAGAGATATAACTGTAATAAGGAAAGTTAATTAAACTAATGGCAGCCGGGGCATCTCTTGAACACTTATAAAACTTACCTCCTGCAATTCCACTTACAAATAGAATTACACGCAGCTCACAGTGGATCAAATGTAAAATTCACATAACTGAAATATAGCAGCTCATCAATTAAAGCACATGCATTAGACATTCCCATAACACACTGAGTAGAGTACTGACTGGTTTGAACTGAAAAGTAAGGATAAAATGTAAAATAAATGCTTTTATTTTGCTTAGCCTAATTCTATGTGTTGAACAAGTCCCCTGAAGTTGTTAGATCACAAAACACAAAAACACATAAGAAAAGCTTCCTGCATCACACCTGGCATGCGTGGCTGCATGCAAAAAGTGTCTTGGAATCCTGTGTCCTGGGAACAGGTAAGAGAAGATAAGAACCTGTATTATTCAAGGTAGAGGAGACATTCCCTGTGGTTTCTTCACACACTGACTCCTGATGAAAAATACGTCTATATCTGTCTAACTGCCCGGAAGCATGCATGTTAGTTGCAGGGGCAACTGAGCGGCTGATTGTTTCCAGTCCCAGCTGGAAGGGTAGAACGGAGAAAACAAAATATCAACCCCAGAGGTGGGAAATACTTGCATGGTTCTGGATGGCAATGAACTAGTTTCCCATCATTCCTCACTGTTGGACCGGGAGCTGGTAGTAATTTGTGTCCCAAAAATATCACATTGCCCAGACTTGATCTGCTTAAAGAGGAATGTGTTGTCAGAAAGAGCCTTCCATCTTTGTGTTTTGGCGGTGCCAGGGGAGGGGTTGTGCAGGACGCTTGGGGCAACAAAACAATGGGTAGAGTTGGGCATAGCTTCCGGTTTCGCCTGAATCAGCAGCTCATGCTCACGCTCATGCCATCTGCTGTGAAAGGAGAAGTTAGACGAACCTGGTTTTTGTCTCTGCAGCAGAGAACTACACAGAATCTGCTACCGCAGCTGTAATACTAATAGGAGCGTGGTTTTGTTTTCCTGAATTGCATAAGGAGAAGAGCAAGAATGGTTCATTGACTGTACTTGACTCTGTTTCTTTCCCACCACTAGTTCTCTTTTGTTTATTTTTATTGATAAGAAAGCTTCTGTCCCCCTCTTCTGCTTACTAACACAGTGGCTAGGATGGCTGAAAACCCACTAGTCGCCATTACCTCCTGCCCAGCAACCAAGGTAGGGGTGTTATCTGGGGAATGTGTTCCATTAATGGATGTGGCCAAAACAATATAAGGTGGTGGCGGTAACAGCTGTGGAGACAAAATCCTCATTCTCAGTGTATTAAGCCTTGAAGGGCACATTTCTGTCTTTCTGGATGGGAGGAAACCCAGACAAAAATGTCTTTTCCTCCAGTGATTTCAACTTAGAGTTCATGGTCCTTCTACCTTTTGCATCGTCACAACAAGGTGGAACAGAGAGAGAGAGAGAGAGAGAGAGAGAGAGAGAGAGAGAGAGACTAAACCTGTGTTTCCAGAGGTTTTGCAATGCATTGGCTAGTCTGTATCCAGTCAAACAATTGTGCCTCTGCCCAGCAATTGGAGGTTGGGACCTCAGGAAGGGAAAGATGGAGGTCCAGGACCTGAAGTTCCCCCTACCAGCCTTAGAGGTCTATTTGGTGTGATTCTCTGAATGAACAGCCACACCCATCCTTACTATTCCCTGCTGGACCAGTTGCAATGTCTGAAGGTTCTTCAAAGGAAGTCCCATGCAGGACAGATTCCAGTAGTCCAGTCTGGATGCCACCAAAGCATACACTACTGTCACTTGGTTTGCCCATGGAGGGGGCATCGTTGCTGCGCTGGTCCAAACTTGGGCAGAGGCATTAACCATCTCTGAACCATGAGGAGGCAGCCTACCTATCATCTTATGGTGTTCCTATTGACTCAGGGGGTCAATCCTGTAAGCTCCTCAGGGTTTCCCATTGGCCACTGAGGGTGTATGAATCCTTCAGTGTATGAATATCGGTGGAGCTAGCCATGTGAAGGTGGTTTAGGAAGCAGCTTTAAAACCCAAGTGTACTTTCTCAGCCTGAGAGATGGCCCTGATTTCATATATGCCTTTTGGGGTGGGGGTGGGGATTCCTTCCAGTAGTGGGTGGGGCTCAAGATAGAAAGTGGGTACCAAAAAAGCAGTTTAGTCTAAAGCTCTTATTGCCAGTAATATACTGTAGCCTTAGGAGAGACATTTCAAAATTCTGGAGTGAAAACAAAAATCCACCCAAGATCTGGGATTTGTCCAGATGTGTCATGTTAAAGGGCAGTCCACTAAGACCTAGAGAGCTGGATTAGGGCCAAAGGAGAGATGGGTTTCACCATAATCCATAAACACTCACACCTCTACCTAAAATTCTGGCATCCTCCCACCTACACCTTCTTTCCTAACTGGATTGGCAGTGCATCCCACTTCCATTGCTTATCATCTTATTTTAAGTCAACAAGGGCAAATTACTGTGTTCAGTAATTAAGACCGAAGTCAACCAAGTCTGTTTCTAACTGCACAGCAGAGCCACTGGGTTGACACTTCACCTGGACATCTTGCTGCTGTATTTATAGCACAGTGTGACCCTGGCTTCCCAGGACAAACACTGTGTGGTGCAAGAAAACAGAGCAAGGAGTTATATTTATAGAATGTTCAACTTCTGCTCTTGGGTGTCTCAGGCAGAACAGTTTGCTCACTTAAATTCAAAGTGGAGAAATGGACTGGTTTGCAAATAAGCACGCAGAAGATAACAGAGTACAAATTTATTTTATGATGCCTGACTGTACATGCTTATATCAGTCATTTATCATCATTAAAGGTGAGGGAGGCAGTGTGGTGTAGTGGGTAGGATATCAGACTAAGAGACAGACCTGGGTTCATGTTCCTGCTCAGACTTCAAAACTCTATCATCTTGCATACCACACCCTATGGATCCTTCCACAAGTCAAAAAAAAGTGGCTGACTATCTTTACAGAATTTTACTCTCTTCCTTTCTTGCTTAGACACTGGCTCTGTCTGCAATCATGAGCACACAAGGGGGGCTCTTTAAGACTGCCTGCATGGGGACTGTTTTGGATGCAACACAACCTGGGTGTTTAACATTGCCAACATTTCTCAAGGATTCAAATGCCATCCAACATAAAGGTCCTTAGTTCAGTGGAAGTTGTTGCTAATACTTTTAAAACATGTTTTGTTTTAAAAATTGATGTTTTTAAAACTGATTTTTTAAATGCTGCAATCTCTTTGGTACTATGCATTGTGTATTTGTAAAGGCTTGTGGTCATAAATTGATTACTGCAATGCGCTCTACGTGGGGCTGCCTTTGAAGACGGTCCGGAGATTGCAACTGGTTCAGAATCGTGCGGCGTGGCTGGTAAGTGGTGGAGCTGCCAGGGATCACATCACGCCGATTCTGCGTAACCTGCATTGGTTACCAGTTGCTGTCCGAGCCCAATTCAAAGTGCTTGTTTTGACATATAAAGCCCTAAACGGCTTAGGACCTAGATACCTGAAGGACCGCCTCCTTCCATACGAACCTACCCAGCGATTAAGATCGAGCCAGGGGGCCCTTTTGAAAGAGCCATCCCTCAAGGAGGTGAGAGGGATGGCTATGTAGACAAAGGGCCTTCTCGGCAGCTGCTCCCAAGTTCTGGAATGCCCTCCCTATTGAGATCCGCCTGGCGCCAACACTGATTACATTTCGGCGCCAGGTAAAAGCCTTCCTGTTCCAGAAGGTTTTTAATTGATACAATATAGATTGTGGGTCCGCTGATGACAATTTTAGGATGATGATTTTAAAGAAGGTTTTTATTACTGTTTGATGATTTATTGATATTTTATTTATAACTATTTTAAATTGTTTTAATCCTTTGATTGTAAGCCGTCCAGAGACCTTTGGGTAGCGGGCGGCATATAAGTTGAATAAATAAATAAATAAATAAATAAACAATAAAGTTTTTGATTGATTGACCTCCCCTGTCAGAATGGCCACAGTGATGGCCATTCTTTGGTAAGAGAGGAACAACGAGAAAACCAGCAGAACCTTGTGCTGATCTCTGCTTGTAAAGCCAGTGTGCCATGGTGGAGAGCTTTGAGCTAGAGAGACTTGGATTTAAATTCCAAAGTTCCCTCAGTACAAAACCATGTCGGCTTTCGGAGTAGAAAGGGTTAGCAGGATGGGAGAAAGTGAAGGCAAACACAGAGGGTTGGGTCCTTATGTTGTTACAGGAAGTAATGCAGACAAAGAATGGGCAAGTTGAAATTTTTGTGCATCTTACCTTAGAGAATGTAATGTCCCATTGCCATCTAAAAGCTGCACAGTTTCTCTAATAGCATGCAGACAAGCATGCAGGTGTCTTGAGCCCCCTGATTGGGTGAATGGTAGGCTATAGATGGAATTAATTAAATAAACAAGGACATAGGATCCCGCCTCCTTTTTGCACCTGCCACAATGACGGGGCTCTCTCAAAAGCTTGCCGAGTTGTCTAGGATAACTGAATTGGATGGGGTCTATAAGACCATTGAATCCAACTCTGCTCAATGCAAGAACTCAAATCAGAACGGATTTGTCAAGTGGTGGTCCAGTTTTCTCTACAATGCCTCCAGCCTTGGAACCTTCGCGGTGATTGGTTCCGTTGCTGTACTGCTCTAACGGTTAAGAAGGTTTTTCTTTGTATCCTTTTTGTGCCTTTGGGTTTGCCCTTGTTATCTTGGAATTTGTTTTAAGCTGTACGGTTTTCCAATGTCTGTCTTGTGGTTAATATGTTCTAGGGTTGTCTTTATGTTTAGCAGACTGGAGATGGGTAGCAAGAATTCAATATCATAGTCAAAATATTGCTAGAAAAATAGGTTGCTAGTGCTTATAGAGAGAGCCTGTATGATATAGTGCAGTGGTTCCCAGTCTTGGGTTCCCCAGATGGTCTTGGACAACAACTCTCATAAATCCTGGCCAGCACAGCTAGTGGTGAATGTTTTTGGGAGTTTTGGGCCAAGAACAATTGGAGACACAAGGCTGGGGACCCCCTCCTTTTTATGTGCTGGAACAGAAGTCAGAAGATCCAATGTTCAGATCTCAATTGAGTCTTGAAATTTGATAGATGACCTTGGCCCTGTCTCTGTCAGACACTCTTTACCATACAGAGTATTGTGGAAACAATGTTGATTGGAAGAGAGGAGTAGTATATGTTGCCTTCAGCTTACTGAATTAAAAGCAGGGTAAAATCTGACTAATAAAGCATGTCTGCAAAGGTAAACATCATAGAGAAGTCTGATGCATGTCCCAAAAGCTTTGGAGTTGAGCAGGAAAACTGGGGCATTTGCTGGGAACTGAGTCATTGGCATCTTCCCGAACTCTTTCATTTTCCAAAGCAGTTCAAGACCATCTGCAAAGGACTGGAGGTTGTAAATAACGGGAAAATCCAGTTACACCTTTATACTGGCAGAAGGCAAACAAGACAACTTAAAGGGGCTTCTTGCTGCTATTTAATGAAGTCCCACTGGAATTTTTGGACAAGCATGCCTGAAAATCCAAGCAGGGCCCCCTTAATTGCTGGGTAGAAGCCACTTCAAGTTACCCTGTTTGTCTTCTGCAGATGTAACTGGATTTTGCCCATTATTTTCAATCTCCAATGTTTCTGCTGCAGGAGTTAACTAGCCAATAAGCCTGGATGCTTCAAACAGGAGCTCTGTGCCATCTCTCTTCCAAGGCTCCCTCTTAACAATCTGGAAGGTCTGTGAGAAAGATTTGCCAGCCATCTCCCCACAAAAAGGACAATTTCTTACTGAATTCTTGAGTCCACATCCCCCTTTTCTTGGGAGCTTCCCAAGCACCGAGAGAGCAGCGGTGAGGCCGGTTTAGAGGTTCTGTCAGCTCTAGGTTCTCCCCTAAATACATCCATGAAGCCATTTGGCATCGGTGAGTGTGCTTCACCTTTTAGTCTGGACTTTGCAGGAGCTGTCCAAGGTTCTGAAGCTTATTTCCAGAATAATTTCAAACGCTGCAATAATTCCTATGAAACTGGCCCCCCCAAATGGAGGCCACCCACCTTCCCTACATGAATCCCAGGATCTGATCAACTTGGCTTGTTTCTGCACCCATTGTATAATTCTGAGAATTAAGATGATTTCTTGTCCTTTGTCAGGCTTAATATATCTGGAGATGCAGGGCTTGTAGTTAGACATGGGCACGACTTGGCGAAATTCTCGTTTCCGTTTCCGTTACTCATTTCTGTTACGCAACGGAAACGGTAATGACAATTACTCCCCCAGAACTCGAACTCGAACCGACAAAAGAAAAATTGGGTCTGATTTGTCATTGTCGTTCCTGGCATCTCGCGGCGATCGCGCAATGCCAAGCGGCACAGAAAAAAAGTTTTAAAAATAAAAAACCCCGATTCCTGGCCAAAAAAGCAGGTGAAAATATGCCTGCCTGAGGGCACCTACCAGAGGGGTGGTTTCTGGGGGGGTCCCCACTCCAGCCTTCCCCCCCTTCTGTCCTGGGCTGCTGGTACCAGGCTGGGAGGGGGCATCCTCGGCGTCTCCATTTGCCATGCGGTGCGAGGGGATCCAAAATGGTGACAGCAATATTTTTTTTGAAATCGTGGTCCAAAAACCCACCAAAGCACCACAGAAACATGCGAAAATTAGCTATTTTAAATGCTTGAATTTTTACAGTAGCAGCAGTGGGTTTTTCTTGCAATAAAACGTCTCCATTGATTTTATTTTATTTTATTTTATTTTTATTTTTTTACACCTGCGCACGTGCAATGATGGGCTGGCCATGGGATGGGACCATGCAAATTTTTGGAGCCATTCCACCAATCGCATGGCCAGGTTTTGCTGAGACTTGCTGGTACCAGGCTGGGAGGGGGCATCCTTGGCGTCTCCATTTGCCATGCAGTGTGGGGGGATCCAAAATGGCGACCACAATATTTTTTTTGAAATCGTGGTCCAAAAACCCACCAAAGCACCACAGAAACATGCGAAAATTAGCTATTTTAAATGCTTGAATTTTTACAGAAGCAGCAGTGGGTTTTTCTTGCAACAAAACGTCTCCATTGATTTTATTTTATTTTATTTTATTTTTTTACACCTGTGCACGCGCAATGATGGGCTGGCCATGGGATGGGACCATGCAAATTTTTGGAGCCATTCCACCAATCGCATGGCCAGGTTTTGCTGAGACTTCTGGATGTGCCAGAGAGGGCATAAAAAGCCCACCAACCCTAATCTTAATCCTAACCCTAACCCTAACCCATACGCCAGCCAGTACACTGTGTTCTTAGTGGGCCAGAGGCACCCAGAGGTACAGCCCACTAACCCACCCTAACCTTAACCGTTACCCTAAGCCTAGCCCTTACCCCCTAACCCCATGCTCTGGGAAGTCAAGTCACACTAAATCATGGCGGTAATGACAAACGACACGACGAAACGACAAATTTTTGAAATTTTTTGCGAAAAACAGAAATGACCCGAAACGGACCCGTCCCGAAAAACGACAACTCGAAAAAAAAATTTCTGGTTGTGCCCATCTCTACTTGTAGTTAAAGTCCAGCTGCATAGTTGTGATGAGTTGTCTCAATTTTTATCGCTATTTGACTCTCATATTGTTAACATACTCCAGAGGAGTCCTCAGCATAGAGGCAGATACAGTGTTACCTCTACTTATGAGTTTAATCCATTCCGAATGCATGCTCATAAGTTGAACAACTTGTAAGTAGACCAGCCGTATCTTCTAAATTAAAAATTGGGGGGGAATTGTAAGTAGAGCAGACCACATCTAAAATTTGTAAGGTAGCAGTTAAAATGCTAATGGTTTCCCACTCTTAAGTCAAATTGCTCATAAGTAGAGGGGCTCATAAGTAGAGGCACCACTGTACAATATAGTTAATTTCACAGTAGAACTGAACATCTTTGACACAGTAGAACTGAACATCTTTTACATCATGTTTTTAGTCCATATGATTTGGCCAATTTTTAATAATTAACTGAAATGTGTAGGTCTCATTTTGAAGGAGAGCTTTAAAGCTGAAATCCTGTTCTGCTCCTTTGGAGATAGGAGATTTGGAAGGGAGGGGTGGAATTTGGAACTGTTACTTTTACTTGAAGGCGACAACTTGTAACAGTGTTGAAATGAAATGATATTTTTCAGCAGTGACAAATTGACTCTTAGTGTGGCCACATTTACTGCCAACCAGTAAAGAATAGTTGCTTTATTATTCACCTGCCTTTTAACAAGTGTGTTTTTAAAATGTAGGTTTCCCACCAAATGATGTTTTTCTGATACACCTTGAAGAAGACCCAAGATAATGCAACAATTTAATAAGCAAAATGTTCCATTCATTATTACAAAGAATGGTCATTTTTTTATAATTTTCTTCTGCAAAACTTCTTGAAAACAAGGTTCAAGCGAAATTGTTTTTAATACTGTATTAAAGGAAAATCTTCATTTCCCTGTCACATTAATTGCAATCAGTTTTTTAAAAAAACAGTCATGTTAAAAAATCAATCACATGTTAACATGTGATTGGAGTATGTTGATGATGATGCAGATCCAGAGGTTGGGAATTGAATTCCCCACTGGGCTGGAGTCTGTGATCCATAGGGTCCGTTGTAGTTCTAAGATTATTATTACAGTATCATCAAGTCTTCAGGAGCCACATTTTCATTTAGTTGGAACTGAATAGGGAACTAGTATATTTTAGCGCTCAGCTAAGTTTTTGCCAAAGGCACTTCAGATTTCTGGACTGGGAAACAAGCTGTTAAACAGAGATGGCTCTTCCATCCAAAATGATGCTGTCACGGAGACCAAGGAGAGGAGCGCTGAGAAACCACAGGTGGATGGAACGGACAATTGAGAGAGCTGGATTAACTCCTAGGCCAGTGTTGGCGAAGCTATGGCACAGGTGCCAAAGGTGGTCCTCGGAGCCCTTTCTGTGGGCACCTGACATCGCCCTTTCACAGCCACCTGTATTCAGGTTAATTTATTTATTTATTTTTATATTTATATTTCTATCCCGCCAGATTTTCCCAAAAGGGAACTCAAGGCAGTTAGGCAGATATAAAAATTCCATAATAAAATCACAAAGGAATAGTAATCGGTTCCAAAAGATGAACATAAAAATGATAAGCCAACCAACAGCGGAACCCAAAATTTAAAAGAAAAAAAAACTAAACAAACAATCAAGGATAATAATACTAATAATGATACTAAAGTAAGATGGCAAAAGAAAAACGGGTGGACATGAAAACTCAAATCCCTACTCAAAAAATAAATTGCTGTATTGGCACTTTGCAAAAAAAATATTAGTGGGTTCGCCATCACTGTCCTAGGGTCTGAATTCAGGCTCCACCCCTGGTTCAACCCCTGTTTCCTCTCCTGCATGCCCTGACCACGAGCAGTTGCAAAGCTTAGGTTTCCCCTGTGAAGCAGCGAGGAAGGACAGGCCCCACCTGCCTACCCAAAGAGATCCCTGCATCTTGCATTCCCCTCTAGCTAGCTGGCTACTTCCTCCCTCAAAGGAGGATGTGGAAACGTCAGCGGACTCTGTGCCCTGCCCTCCCCTTGCCCCCGTGCATCATTGCAGAGAGCAGGAGGGACAGCCTTGCCTGGTGAGAGGGATTACGGAGCAACAGCTGGGCCATCAGTCTTGGCAAGGGACCCTACGCAAGACTTGCAAGGGTGCAGTCTTGGTGGAAAGAGGGGGAGAGAGAGAAGGCCTTCCTTGTTGAAACAAAAGAGGCAGCCGGCAGTTTCTGTGGCTGCAGTCTGCTCTGCCGCCCTCCTTCTGAAGCGTCCCAGGGAGCTGGCTGCCTTTTGCAAAGGAAGCATGCCTAAGTGAGACACTTTGAAGATGTCTGGCTCTCCCCTCCATACACACTTTATCCCCCATCCCACCCCTGGCTGTCACTGCAAAGCATTTATTGGAGACAACGGTGACAGAGGGGGACAGGGAAGTGAGACCACCCCGCCTTGTGCAACTGGGTCAACTCTCCTTTCCTAGATCCCCCTTTTCCCTTTTGATAAGGCCAGAGGTCAGCCCATTATCGCATGTTGCACATTCCCTAAGAAGGTAGACATGCAAAGCAGATTACAGATCTCACACCCTTCTGCCTCCCCTTAACCCAGGGCCTGCTACAAACTGCTGTTCAGCGATAAGGAACGTTACCCATCCTGGCCTTAGGAAGGATCTCAAGAAAGACATAGTGGAACTGGAAAAGGTGCAGAAGAGAGCGACTAAAATGATTACTGGGCTGGGGCATTTTGGGCCTCTTTAGTCTGGAAAAAGGCGCTTAAAATAATGCAGGGTAGAGTAAAGTGGATAGAGGGAAGCTCTTCTCCCTCTCTCAAAATACCAGAACTAGGGGACATACACTCAAATTGAGTGCTGGGAGAGTAAGAACTGACAAAAGAAAATATTTTTTCACCCAGCGCGTTGTAAGTCTATGGAACTCCCTGCCACAGGATGTGGTGATGGCATCTGGCCTGGATGCCTTCAAAGGGGGCGTTGGACAGATTCCTAGAGGAAAAGTCCATCACGGGTTACAAACCATGATGGAGATGTGTAATCTCTAGGCTTTAAACCAGGGTACTTCAAGGGCCAGATGCAGGGGAGTGGTATCAGGAGACAGATATCTAGTCTCATGCGCTCCCAAACGCATCTGGTGGGGCCGCTGTGAGATACAGGAAGCTGGACTAGATGGGCCTTTGGCCTGATCCAGCATGGCTCTTCTTATGTTCTTATGTTCTTATGTTCTAAGGAAATGGGGCTCCTTCGAAATTTGTTGCCCAGTAGCCTTCTGCTATGGGGGCGTGGTGGCTCAGCGGACTAAGGCTCCAAAAACTGTCAGCTGCAAAGTCGGCGGCTCAGTGGTTCGAATCCCAGGTGCCACGCAGTGGATCGAGCTCCCGCTGATAACCCCAGCTCCTGCCAACCTAGCAGTTTGAAAGCATGTAAATGCAAGTAGATAAATAGGTACTACCATAAGAAGTGGGGAGGTAAAAAAACAGTGTTCCCTTGCAGCCATGCCGGCCACGTGGCCACACACTTGCACAATGGTGGCTCTTCGGCTTGAATACGGAGATGAGCACCACCCCTAGAGCTGGACATGACTAGCACGCATGTGTGGGGGAAACCTTTACCTTCACCTAGCCTTCTGCTAGCAGACCCCCTGACTCAGTGGGATTCACAAAGATAAGAGCCTACCTTTCAGTAGCTGGTTCAATGAAGCCCCTCTTAGTAATAATTGTATGCCATCAAGTTAGTTCTGACTGATGGCAACTCTTTTCGAGGTTTTCTAGGTAGGGAATACTGAGAAATGGTTTACTGTCCCCTACCTCTGTGGTTGTAGCTGCCTAGATGCCCTATAAGCACGTCCGATCTCACCTGATTTCAGAACCTAAGCAGGGTCAGCCCTGGCTAGTACTTGGAGGGGAGACCACCAGGGAATACCAGGTGCTGTAGGCTCCATGGAGGTTTCTTGGCAGGAATACTGGAGTGGTTTGCCAGTTCCTAGTCCAGGCACCTACACCACCTGGTAATGGTCACCCATCCAAGTACTAACCAGGCCTGACCCTGCTTAGCTTCCAAAATCAGCGGAGATCGGATGTGCTTAGGCCATCTAGGCAGCTTAAGGAAGCTATCTAGGCACGTCTAATTCCAGAAATGACACTCCCTCTCGGCTCCTTTATCATAATGACCAAGAGTTGCTTTGTCATACTCCAGCTGGACTTTATCCCTTCGGGGGTCATATGCTCATATTTTGAAAGTGCAAACACTGCACACACTGTGAGGGAAGCGAGGAATGGTCCATCCTGCACCAAACATGAGGTATTAAAATTTGGTCACTGACTATTCATCCCGCTATGCCCTGTTAGGTTCCATCTGATACATACAAACCCATTTGTTCCACCACCTCCCTTGAATTCAGCTGTGGACCTCAAGTCTGCAGGATCTGTCTCTCTTGCCAGCATGTACCTGGCAGCTTCTTTGATGGGCACCTCATTCAAAACGATACAAAACACACACACCTCTGCGGTTGCCCTGAGACTGGACCGCTGGCCCAAAGTGGGGAGATTGAACAACACCCACCCAACCTTGGGTTCTGCAGCCAGAGACTCAACTCACTGAGCAATCGAACCAGCACAAGTCTCTTCTTGGCTGGGACAAAAAGGTTTCTAGCTCTTCAGATTGCAAGGATGGCCTCAGAAGGATGTGAGCACCCGCTGAAATTTTAGAAGCCACGAGAAGGGTAGAATAATAAGAGTTTCCTCCTGATTAGCCATAGCAGAATGAGTTTTGGAAAATAAATAAATTGACTAGAATGGTAAACCTAATAAAAAAAGAAAATAAAAAGTATCATGTCCTGTATGTTTAGGGTATAGAAGCTATAGCAATAGAAATTGGGTGAAACCAAAAGAAAAAGAAAGAAAACAAAGAGGTCTCCCTCTTTTTATGTTGACTTTGTACTGATTTTGGAGAAGTAGTCTGACAAAGAAAAATGGGATGTATGATGTAATGCAACATATACAATGCCTCTAGTGCTGGAGCACTCGCCAGCTCTCCAGTGTTGTTCCATTGTGTTATTGCTCTTAACTGTTCCAGATCTGTACTGCTCTTAACAGTTAAGAATTTTTTTCCCTGAAACTCAGGCTAAATCTGGCTTCCTGTAGCCTGAGTCCATGATTCTGTGTTCTTCACCTTGGGTTGATCAAGAACAAACCCTCCCCCTCCGTGTCCGTGACTACTTTACAAGTATTTGAAAAGTGCCATCACATCACCTCTCATTCTTCTTTTCCCAAGGCTTTGTAGTAAATTCTTTGGGAAACATCAGATAATTCTTGGGCAAGGGGACAGGCTTCCCATTTGTTTCTGCTTCAGCCATTCTGAGACTAGGCAGGCATTATGTGTGAGGGTCAATACATGCATCATTTACCAGGTGATTGGTATTCCAAGATGCCTCCAGGGAGACAGTACAAACCAGTTTGTAAGGAAGGTCCACACTCCCTTTGTTTCAAAGCAAAATGTTGGTTTGTTTATAAGTTTTGGCTACTGGTGCACAGCGTGTGTGTGTGTGTGTGTAACACAATTTGCCTTTAAACCATGCTGCATGGGAAGATGATTGGAGCTGTTTGGTGCTTACAGCAGACCAGCCTGCTCATTTCCTTATTTTTTTTTAAAAAAGGCACATCCCTCTGCCACACTGCATTTTAAAAAAGTAGTACCTCATACCCATACTGCACTCCAAAAATTCAGTGGTCTGAGTGACTCCCTAGTTGGTTTAGGAGTGGTTAGTCCTCGTGGAACTTGTAGCTTTTGAATCTGGGTAGGGGATTTTCTGAAGATTTGCTCCTTCAGGGCATGGCTTCATTGACTGGAAAAGGTTTGATCAGTTAATTGAAGACAATTAATTGAAGCAAGCAATTTAATTATTCCAGGCAATTGACCTGCTTCCTTTCCCTCTCAGCTGATAGAAGAAATAACAAAGTCCGGATTACTCTGGGCCAAAGTCTTAGCAGCGTAGGGCGGGGCTCGTCGTTAGCAGCGGGAGCAGTGAGGAAGAGTTTGCTCAGTGGACATTTGGTGGGACGTGCCGTGGGTCAGGTTGCAAAAGGGCCAGGTTGGAAATAATGGGTGCTGGAAGAAGCAATGCAGGAGCCAAACCGATCATCCTTAGCAAGAGAGGTAAAGTTTGGGGAAAGCTGGTGGGTGGGGAAAGAGCAAGGGTATGGTCGGAAGAGAAACAAATGTCATGACACGAGTCTGAAGAGGATTGTCTTTTGGACCTAGTCCCCTTTCTCCATGGCTAGCTATCTCTCCCTCCCTCCCTGCAACCCCGTGTTTTCACTGTACAGTCAGATGTAGGAAGCTGGCATGCACTACATCACTCTTGGCCCATCTAGTTCACAATCACCACCAGCTTTGACTGCCAGCTACAGCCCTGCAAGACTCTTTCTAAGCCATACCTGGGGCTGGCAACCTCTCTGACATGGTACGCCCGCTGCTTCTCTTGCATAGAGGATGTGAAGGCAATGTATAGTTCAGAAAACTGGCATGCCAGTTTGGATGCGCTGTTGTATGATTAATTGTATGTATATAGCTGGAATAAGATTTCCATTAGAGATGAGTGTTTCGTTTCGGAAGGGGTCAGGTTCTGAAACAAAACACTGCCATTTGGAACCGGGACTGACCCTCTGGAACTAAAACAGCTACTGACTTACCAGCTTTTGGGTTGCGTGGGTTGAAACTCCAATGAGGAAGCTGCCTCTGACGCCTCATCTTTCCCTCTCTCTGGCGCTGACTAATCAGGAGCTGTGCAAGGACATGCATTGTCTTGCCTCCCTGTCTGATTGGCCCGCGCCAGGGAGAAGGTTTTTCTCCACCTTGGCTTGAACCCTCCAATTTCTAAAAGAAAAAGCAATCATCCTTGGAAGTGCTGGGGAAATTCCTGGCTGTCTCCCTGTACAGTTCACTGGAATTCCACCCTTTGATTGACTGAAGCACCGTCTCTAGCTACAGAGGGTTGGCGCATCTCCTCCTGTGAAGCTGGCAGCCCTGATACATGTTGAAGTTTTAATTGATAAGACTCTGTCTCTTGGCTTAAAAGGAGCTGCCATGCTTTGCGTCCTATGTAGGGCTGTCAGAACTGACTGTCACTGCCGCCTCCGCGGATGGCTTGCCTGTCTTGTCAGCCACAAATGAAAAATAAACTGGAAGGCGTGGTATGAAAAGCGCTGGTTACGGGTCACCAGCCAGACAAATGAGAAGACTTCTCTGGAACAGTGTGGGAATCTAAAGGCACAGACTCCCAGTTGCTTCCAGATGTCATGCAATCGCAACATAGTCCATTTGTTTTTCTGTTGCAACAATTATTTTTAAAATGGCAGTTTCTCAACAAAAAAGAAATTCTTAGATTGTGTTAAAATGCTTTAAATATACAGTTGGACCCCAGTATCTGCTGGGGATTGGTTCCAAGCCTTCCTGTGGATAATGAAAACTGTGGATAAGAAAGAATGCCAAAATGTTCTCCAAAACTGCTGTTTGTGACTTGCTTTACAGCTGCTCTTTTGCAACAGTAGCTTGCCTTACAGCTGCTGTTTGTGATGGTAGCTTGCTTTACGGCTGCTGTTTCATGACAGTAGCTTGCCTTACAGCTGCTCTTTGTGACAGTAGCTTGCTTTGCGGCTGCTGATTTATTTATTTATTTTTCCTCTGCCAATCTTGGATAACTGAACCAGTAGATAATGAATCAGTGGATACTGGGATCCTACTGTACTCCTGGTTGTTTTAGTATATTGGGAACATGCTAGATCCTTTTAATGTGATGTTATTGATTGACTCTCACCTGGAGATCTGTCAATAAAATACAGAGATAATTTAAAGAGAAATAATTCAGTAAATAAATCAAAAGAAGAATAGCCTTGGCTTTGTTCACTTATTAGCTATTGTTGCTACTGTTTTAGAAGCCTTTGCTGTGCTTTCCTGGTATGGATGAATGTTGCAGAGAGGAGGGGTTATAGATGTGTGAGAATGCTTACATTGAAATGAGCATGAAATTTATGATTTGTTTTGATGGCTTGGTTTTCTTATTTGGACCACATGGACCATGGCTCAGATTATAAGAATATGACATATTGTTGATTCTGGGATTCCCATTTCTGTCCTGCCTTTCCACTGCTAGGTAGTACAGACACTGGCTGGCAGTCAAAAAGCAAGTTTTTTAAAAAGGAAGAAACATATAAAATGAAATGCATCAGAGAGGCCAGAATCCTATAGGTGTTTGTTGAGAGATGGAGAAAATAAGGGATCGTGGTTTCGGTAGCTCTTCTAGAAAAGCAGTCTTTTAGGTCCATGCCTAGGATAATCCGGCAGAGAGGAAGGGGAGAAACTGCCCACTGGTAATTGGAAGGCAGGAAATATCTGTGCCTTATCTCTGTGAGAAAGGGAGCTTCAAGGCCGGAATGATCTCACTACAGAGTTAATTGGCAGAATGTTTTCAGCTGAGTGAAGGAGTAGGGGGAAGGAGTTACTCTCTTATTTCTGAAAGTTTGGGGAAACTCCATGCCAAATGGGCAGGTTTTCTGTAAGGGTCTGGAAATGATATTTGGGTAGAAAAAAGGGGACAGAAGTTACTTAGTTTAGCTTAGTTATCTCTTAAGGAACACTGTGCTCATCTGCTGCTCTGCTACCTGAATTGTCCTCTGTCCATCCTCTGTAACTATCTTGAATTTATTTGAGGCTGTATTGGCATAGATAATCTAGCTTTCTTATTTTCTTGCTGGAATGTTCTGTAATTGTTCTTGCCTCAAACCTTTTGATCACTTATTTTGCTCCACAGGATTTTTCACTCTTCTGCAACTGGAAGTTTTGGAAGTTTTGCTGTTTTAGATTCTTTTCACTACTGTTAATAAAATATAAAATTTTATAGCTGCTTCATTTTTGTGGGCCAAGGGGTTTGCTGGTACTGAGACCACATGCTTTATGGGTATTTTTGGCATTCCTACTTTGCAGGGCTGGCATCCAAAGCACTTGACATGAGCATTTTGGTAACTCCCCAGAAGTGCTGCTTAGTCAGACTGGACTAAAGTGTTAAGAGAGGACCAGGCAAGAAGATTTCTCCCATCTATGAGCACACTTTCACCCTCCCTAATTTTACTCACACCAGGACAGCGAGGGTAGTGTGGCTGTGTGGTTAGTGTGGGTCTTTCTGACCTGGAATAACCTTGATGGGGTTGACATTGGCTAATTGACTAAAAATGTCTAGGCATATCTCAGCTCTGCAGTCATGACCAGATGCACAGCCAAGACACGACTACACACTCGATCAATTAGCCACAATTAGCTACATCAAGTCATGCAACCAGTCAGAACGAAACAGGAGCATAAATGTATTATGGAATAGTGAGGAGAAGATCTGGGCCTCATGAGGATACATCAGCTGCTCCACAATTTGGTGCAAGATCATTAACAAAGAGTGCCTTGGCAGGCAAATCTGTGCTGGCATTGGAGGCCAGTGGTTGTGGTAGTCCCTGGGATTAGCTTTCAACTAAAAGCCATGCCAAGGTCAGATGAGATAAGCTCTTCAGATACAAATGAGGTTCTGCAAACCAAATAGCCTTGGTTTCCAGCCAGCGATAACACACACTCATGCAAACTAGGTGACACTCACAGAGCAAACAGAACAGCAAAGAGTAAAGATTACTAAAGAGTAATCTTTACCTCCTTTTCTAGTTGCCACTGATCCCAACAGTGCTTCTTTACCCCCCTCCACTTAAAATATTTCAAGCCCTTTGTCCCACCGCAAAGATCTTGGCTGCAGGCCGTTGAGTTGCTCCTGACACATCTGCTGCACAGACGCAGAGCAGGCAAACAGTCGTGAGCTGCTCAAAACGTCCACCCGTCCTCTCTCTCTAGAGGTGAGGTTGTTCTGTTGAGGCAGGTCAACTCTCTCCCCTGTACCAGAATGTGATCTTATTAAAAGGAGGATGCTGATTGGACCTGGTGCTCTTCGGAACTCCACACTTAGTCCCAGAAACGATTGATAAAAGGATTAGCTACCCCCAGAGTCCTTTGCTTATTTAATTTATAAATATTATGTGATCATTTAAAACCAAAATCAGTAAATATACAAATGCTTTAAAAAGGATCAAACAAACACCGCATTAAAACATGGTGAACAAAAGCAGGAGTTTGATGAGTCACCAGTTTTTTCTAGTTCCAACTTGGACAGAGCTGGAAATGTTACATTTTAGGACTGCGACATCGAGGGTCTCCAGGCCAACCAGGTCTCCCCTACCTCTGGTTCTAAGATGCAACATTGTACATAGCATTTTTTCCCAAACAAAGTAACATAAGAACATAAGAACATAAGAAGAGCCATGCTGGATCAGGCCAAAGGCCCATCTAGTCCAGCTTCCTGTATCTCACAGCGGCCCCACCAGATGCGTTTGGGAGCGCATGAGACTAGATATCTGTCTCCTAATATCACTCCCCTGCATCTGGCCCTTGAACTACCCTGGTTTAAAGCCTAGAGATTACATATCTCCATCATGGTTTGTAACCCGTGATGGACTTTTCCTCTAGGAATCTGTCCAATCCCCTTTTGAAGGCATCCAGGCCAGATGCCATCACCACATCCTGTGGCAGGGAGTTCCATAGACTTACAACACGCTGGGTGAAAAAATATTTTCTTGGGAGGGCTTTTTGCTTCAAACAGATAAACATTGAGTGGGCTGAAGGATCTTTGATGGTTACTTCACGTCCCTCTCATCGCGGTTCATTGTCCCGCTTGGGACCGGTATGAAAAAAGGTTACTCCACGTCCATTGCGTGACGGCGGGAGTTCGTCCTACCCACACCCTCTGAACCGGGAACAGAGTGATGAGACATACCTCTCCCTGGCCTCGGGAATTGTCTTGGTTCTTGTTTCGAGACAAGTACCCATGAAGTAACGCTTGTCACGCAACACACGCATTCTCCATCTAGTGGCAGGAGTGTGAAGTTGCATTCTCCAGTACAATCCCAGTGGCGTAAACAATGCATCACAGAGAGGGAAGAAGGCATGAAACTGGGAGTTTTGCTGCTTAACGCATGAAAGGCAAAGTTGCAGAGATTTGAAATATCGAAAAACAGAACCCAGGGCCAAAAAAAAAAAAAAAAAACGAAGCCAGGAAAATTCAGTAATTGTCACAAAACAAGGATGTGAAGTAACAGTTGTCATGATACCATCAATCATGCCTGTGGGTAAATCGAAACAGGGACAGAAACGGGACAAGACCATGTGACCATGAACGTTATCATGAAACGAATGTAATTCGGAGCGAGGAATGACATGAAGTAACTGTCTTCGTCGCCTTCCAGGGTCTGGGAGACCTGTCTGCCCCCAGATTGCAGAAAATGCCAGTTGTGTTGCAGAACAATAGACTTTGGGCCTCATCACTAAAAACCCCTCCCAGAAAACAAAGCAAAATAAACCCATCAAGTTCTGTAAGCCTACACGGACCAGCTCTTAGGACCAGCTCTTAGGACATCCGTGCAGTGAGAAACCCGCTGATTGTGTTGATGCACAGCATGCCAGTACTTGTAAATGCCTTTTTGCAAACACTCCTTTGTCATGGGATGGTGCTGTTCAGGGCTTAAGCCAGCCAGCCAGAAATGCCCTCTACCAAGACATCCCATTCAATTCCGTTGTCTCCTCTGTCAATTCCTCTTTCAACGTGGGTCAGAATACTGTTGTTGTGAGATGTACACTTGGAATATTTGGGAGGGAGGGAGGGATGACCTTTCCAGCTGCCTTTTCCCTGAAAAGATACAGTATGTTTTCACTGTTAGTTTCCATCACTCATAACTTTGACATGGAATTTAACTCTCTTTTTAACTGCTCACGTTCTCTTGTGGCTTTAATGTAAAGTTGTCTTTTAATGCTATCAAAGCAAAAAGGGTGTTGAGCCACGTGGCCATCACAAAACACAATTGCAAAAATAGGTTACTGGCAATATCTTTCAAGTATCTATAAAGGTATCACCTCTAACCTATCTTTTAATGCTGTAAGATGTCCCTCAGTTCCCTGTTCTCAATACTTGAACAGATCTTAATTGTACTGGACTGCATATTGTCCCTCATTACTGTAAGTCACCTTGGGTCCTTTTCCAAGGAGAAAGGCAGGATAAAAATACTCTAAAACAATATATAGAATTTCTTTTAATAATAATTTCATCATCATCATCATCATCATCATCATCATCATCATCATCATCATCATCATCATCATCATCATCATTCTAGAGTATATATTGCTTTTTTCTGGATTGGTATCTGCAGAAGTTTTCTGTTAGAACCCAGAATACTTGACTGTTGCCTCATCATTGGGAACAAAACCTTTGGTGTTTTGCTGGTAATAAATCTGCATGTCGTTTTGAATGAGATGCCCATCAAAGCAGCTGCCAGGTACGTGTTGCCAAGAGAGACAGATCCTGCAGACTTGGGTTCTGCAGCTGACTTCAAGGGAGGTGGCAGAACGAAGAGGTGTGTACATATCAGATGGAACCAAAATGTGCATAGCAGGATGAACAGTCAGTGACCAAATTTTAAGACCTAATGTTTGAGGCAGGGTGGCCCCCTTCCTTGCTTCCCTCACCGTGAGTGAAGTGTTTGCACTTTTAAAATATGAGCGCATGACCCCCCAAAGGGATAAAGCCCAGCAGGAGTGTGACAAAGCAACTCTTGGCCATTATGATAAAGGAGCCGAGAGGGAGTGTCCTTTCTGGAATTAGACATGCCTAGATAGCTTCCTTAAGATGCCTAGATGCCCTAAGCACACCCGGTCTCATCTGATTTTGGAAGCTGAAGATTTTGGGCCTGGTTAGTACTCGGATGGGAGACCACCAGGGAATACCAGGTGTTGTAGGCGCCTGGAGTAGGAACTGGCAAACAACTCTAGTATTCCTGCCAAGAAAACTCCATGGACATGGAGTCACGAAAAGTCAGTCGGTCACAACTGTAATGACACAACACACACAGAGAGAGAGAGCTTCCTTAGAGAATGTCCTGGTTTTCTGGAATGTACCTTCTAACCTTCACTTGAGGTATGCCTCTATCATGATAAATAAAATGATGTCTGTCAGGGCTGTAAGTTTCAAGCCCATTAAGACACCTGAAACATGATGTGCCTAAAAAAGGGGACCCTGGGGACAGGGGGAAAAAGTTTTCTTTTTTTTTTTATATATGTAAGAATAGAATACTGTGGGGCTTTGTGGGACAGAGTAGCACTCAGACATTTTGAAAACCTGTTTTTCTCTCAGCTGTGTGAATCCCGCTCTGAAATGCATCATGTATGTATTCCATGACCACTGGAAAACCTGTGACGTGTGTCCGTAGGATCGGATATCATATTGACCCAAGGGCTGTATTATTGATCCATAAAAGCTTTGCCATGTCTCTGTTAACCTCCACAGTCGAGATGGAGATGTTGTTAGCTTCAATTAATGGGCTATGTATTATTTATCACTGCTGATTTCCAGGAAATTGCTGCTTAATTCCCCCCCCCCCAAGTCTCCCACCCCCTTAAAAATGATTCTGTTCTGCTCAGCATCATTGTGACAGAAAGGGGAAAGTTGCCACGGTATACTGGAGCCACGTGTCCCTTACGAGTGGAACAAGAAGCTCACCAGAAGGACTATAGGCACCATAAAACACATTATTTGGACTTTTAACCTGATGCGGTGCTGGCATTTCTTTCACAGATATATTTGGATTGTATTTCTTTAAACATTTATGTTTTTTTTTTTTATTGTTGTTGGCTGTTAATGTGCAGCCAGGTGAATTAATGACCTCCAATCGATCTTATCATTAGCTTTGCACAGGTCTTGTCATTGAAAGGTTGTGGGTTCCTTTCTTGAGTCACTCCATCTCTTATTGAATGTTCCCCTCTTCCTACGCCTTTCTAATTTTCCTATCTCTGTCCATCCGTCTGTCTGTCTAACATTTCTATACAGTACTGCCAACTAATGGGTAAGGTAAAGGTCCCCCCCCCCGCACATGTGTGCTAGTCGTGTCCCACTCTAGGGGCGGTGCTCATCTCTGTATTCAATCCAAGGAGCCAATGTTGTGCAAGTCCATGGCCACGTGGCTGGCATGGCTGCAAGGAAACACTGTTTTACCTCCCCGCTTTTTATGGCAGCACCTATTTATCTACTTGCATTGACATGCTTTCAACCTGCTAGGTTGGCAGGAGCTGGGGTTTTCAGTGGAGCTCACTCTGCTGCATGGCACCCGGGATTCGAAGTGCTGAGCTGCCGACTTTGCAGCCGACATTTTTTCGCAGCCTTCGTCCACTGAGCCACCATGCTCCTAATAGTACACACCACACCAACGAATAGTACACAGTATAAAACAAACATCAGACTAATATAAGCTGGGTGTTCAGATGGTGAAGTGAATGCAAGCAGCAACACTTGGGAGGCATATTCAGAAGAGGCTGCCACACATGCTTCTTAATAGATATGATTCTTCAGCAGCTTCTTGAAGTTTTGGAAAGAGGTGGCTGGGCATAGCTCCATTGTCAGATGATTCCGGAGAGCTGGTGCCACCACTGAGAAGGCCTGACCTCTTGTCAAAGATTCTCTGGCTTCCTTTGCCATGGCCACTCATAGGGCCATGGTCTGAGAGGATCTGGTGGCATCAGCAGATGACCTTGAAGAGAGGCACTCCAACATGGAGTACTTTCTTGTAATTTGACCCAAGTCAATGTTTGCTTCCTCTTCCGTGTGCCAAGCTTTGAGGTAGCCAACTAGGGCTGCTGTTTCACCTGTCAGTCTTCGTTCTTCAAATTAAATAAGTCTTGTTCCCTAAATCGTTTTTTTCCCCATAAGGTTTGGTTTTCAAAATCTTTACCATCTTGGCCATTCTGCAGACATTCTCATTTGTTAATACCGTCCATCATATTTGGTGAGTGGGACCATAGATAATGTGCCAGATGAACTGGGATGGAGTGGCACTATCACTTACCTTGATCTGGAGTCAATGTCTGAATTTCTTGTTGCTTAGCATAATAATAGTCACAGCTGAAGTAGCCCCATTTAAATCAGTATGGAGAAACTGATGCGCCAGATTCCCACCAATTCAATGGAGTGTCACTATTGTGGCTTTACTATGCTAAGTAACAGGGTTTGATCCCATATTTCTCTTGATCCCATCTAGAATTGTTTAGAATATTTAGTGTTAATGACTTGGTTACCTTGAGATAGCTTTCTATGCATACCCATGGCCTGTTGGCATTATTATTCAAGTTTGCCTAATTAACAAACTGATATTAGTTATCATAGAATTTTTCTGAACTATATTCATGCCACATTGCTTATAAAATTTCTATGTTCATTTCATCCTCCGTAAGCTGGTGTTTTTCTTGCTCATTCTAAGATGATCTTTTTGTAATTAATTGCATTCCTTCCATGGGTCACCAACCGGAGAAATAGGCACTCATCATTTCTTTCACAAATTGCAAACAGGCCCATAACCTGTTTGTTTATTTATTTATTTATTTATTTATTTATTTATTTATTTATTTATTTATTTATTTATTTATTTATTTATTTATTTAGTATTTTTACCCTACCTTTCTCCTTGGAAAAGGGCCCAAGGTGGCTTACAGTAATGAGGGACAATATACAGTCCAGTACCTTTAAGACATATTCAGGTTTGAGAACAAGGAATTAAGGTGCATCTTACAACAATAAAAGGCAACATTAAAGCTAAAAGTGAACTTGAGTAGTTAAAGAACAAAGTCAAAATTCCATTGTGAGGGATGTCAGTAACATTGAGAACACTGGTGTGTTTATGAAGTCAGTCAATGCAATCATGTATGGTGGATCATCTAAAAGTTATGAGGGATGGAAATTAACATTGAAAACATAGTCTCAATGCAATCTCACAAGGAGAGATAGAAACACAAAGTTGTAAGTGCCTATAAACACAAAGTCTGTGAAGTCATGTATGGCAGTTCATATAAAGACACATAATCGGTAGTCCATCATTCAGGGAAAGCTGGCCTGAAGAGAAAGGTCTTTGCCTGTTTCCGGAATGGCAACAGAGATGAGGCAGCCCTGGCCTCCAGTGGGAGGGAGTTCCAGAGTCTGGGTTCAGCAGCTGAGAAGGCCCTTTCATGGGTTCCCAATGAGATGTACCTGTTAGGTTCTTTTCCTCTGGATTTTTGGCAGGAGGATACTGCAGGCAGAAGATAAGACAGGTGCAGTTCAGTTGGCAAAAGCAGGCAAGGGGAAGCAGTCAGGTTTTTATCACTTCTTCTTTCACCCATGCAATAGGAGAGGCTGCACCAGGGGCTGTTTTTTGCCCAGTCCTTAAAGGGGTGACCTTGTTTCTATTGGGGGAGGTCCTCTGGTCTGTATTTCTTTGGGTTTGCCCAGTTCACCGGCTGTTGAGAGTACTTTTGCAGATGAAAGGGTGGTCTTAAGCAGGGGAAGGGAGCCTTGCCACTTCTGTCTTTCCATATCTGGCCATGTGTTGTGTTTTGCCACTTCAAGCAAATGTTATTTCTGTGGTGGCCTCACTTTGTGTATTGAAGAAGGGGAGGAAAAAAGTTACAGACAGTCATAAATCAGGCTGTGTGCGCGGGTGTGTGTGTGTGTTAACCTGTTCATTCATTGGATGCTGCAGCTGAGAAAGTGGGATTGAACTGTAAAAAGAAAACACACACACTCACAGGGGTGTGCAATTGACCGTTAGTGTTTCGCCTCTCTCATTCCTCTGAGAACACAGCCATGTGAAAGCTCATGCTCAGACACAAAACCCTGCTTCTCCGTGGGACAGTCCTGTGACTATCACAAAGCGACTCCTGGCTGGAAGGTTCGGCTGCTTTTGGCACATTCACAAAATCCCGGTTGAGATGAATGGGTGGTTTTTTTTTCGTAACAGCAGGGGCTGTGGGATCACAGCCGACTGACACTCCACAGTGTATGAGATCATGTGGAACTTTTGGCTCAGAAGATCTTTGTGTGGTTTCAATTTGAAGGGTGCAGGAGTATTTAAAGCTTTGATATTTATGTATACTGTTACAGCCCGTTCTGGTCCGGTAGTTAAGAGTGCCAGATGGAGGTGCTGCCTTAAAACTCCATTCTCAGCATCAGTGCCTGGTGGACCAGTCACAACTTCTCGGTCTGGCCCCATCTCTCCTGGTGGTGTGGGAGGTGGGATGCCATGGGTGCTCCTCTGAGTTCCATTTAGGATGGATGGGACACAAATAACAGAGTTGGACTAAATGCAAGCCATTCCTGTTCCCACGTGCTTAGAGGGAAGCTCTTTTCTTCTCCCTTAGTTTTTGTTTCTTTGCTTTGCTTTGCTTTGCTTTGCTTTGCCCCCCAAACGTAGACACTCTTGTTTGGTGTAGGGTCTACATATGAGCAGATCTCCCTTTTTTTTTTATTTTTCAGTCCATCCATCCACTAGGGCAGTGTTGGTGAACCTATGGCACGGGTGCCAAAGGTGGTACTCGGAGCCCTTTCTGTGGGCACCCAACATTGCCCCTTCACAGCCACCTGTATTCAGGTTAAATTGCTGCATTGGCACTTTAATGGGTTTTGAATTGCAGTTTGGGCACTCAGTCTCTAAAAGGTTCGCCATCACTGCACTAGGGGATCTGGGAATGATGTACCTTGATTGTGGAAGGGTTTCCAGTTTATGGTCGATCAGGGAGCGGGGGAACTTGAGTAAACTCTAATACAAAAATAGGCATGTTTGATGTTGCGTCAATAACTTCTCCATCGTTCTTGGTATTCCTTACCTGTCAGATAGGAATGTTAATAAGTTGTCTTCGATTCCATCTTTATGTACATTAGCTGTGTTTTATAATTTTAGAGCTTTCCGTTGGAATTGCTGTTGCCTTAAAGTTGCCTTTGACTCATTTATTTATTTCTTTTCATTTCATTTTGAAATCTTTTTACCTTGCCTTTCTCCTTTAAAAGGATCAAAGGTGTCTTAAATCATTACAAGACATTAGTTAAAAGCTAACAATAGCAAGTATATAAGTGGCAAGCAAAAAAGAAACACCAGCAATAACACATTGAAAGCAGTGAGGAATAACGATTGAGAGGGATGTCTTGTAGACATAGGGCCTTCTCGGCAGCTGCTCCCAAACTATGCAATGCCCTCCCAAGTGAGATCCTCCTGGCACCAAGATTGATGACATTTCGGCACCAAGTAAAAACCTTCCTGCTCCAGAAGTTTTTTAATTGACCCAAAATAGATTGTGGGTCCTCTGATGGCAATTTTTGTGTAATGATTTTAGTGTAAGGTTTTGATTATTGTTTTTATTATTTATTGTTATTCTATGTTTTAACTGTTTTAATTTTTTTAGATTGTAAGCCGCCCAGAGGCCTTTGGGTAGCGGGCAGCATATAAGTTGTAAAAATAAAATAAAATAAAATAAAATAAAATAAATAAATAAATAAAATTTAAACCCCCAAGGTAGTCAGTCACTAAAGGAAAGCTGGCCTGAAGTGAAAGGTCTTTCTTTGCCTGCTTGCGGAAGGGCAGCCAGGCCTCCAGTGGGAGGGAGTTCCAAAGTCTGGGATCAGCAACAGACAAGGCCCTCTCCTGTGTCCCCACCAAGAGGACTTGTAAGGTGATTCATGGTGAATCTTATGAATGAATAACATCCAGAGTGTCATATCCTGTTCTTGTAAACTCAAGATTGCAGCTTCCTTTAGGAAATCAACCCATCTCACATTTAGTCTTACTCTTCTCCTACTGTGTTTAGATATAGAGCCGTGCACTTACATACCCAGAATTTTGCCCTGCATGTGACTTTTGGTATGCAGGAAGCATTTATTTCCATCTGCTCAAATGGATACGGGCACACAATGAGAGAGAAACACAATCTGCTATTATGTATCCAGCTTTGGTTTGCGTTTCTAAATTTTCTTGTGTCTTGTTCTCCCATTCTTTCAGAGCAAAAATGGTTTCAAAGTAGCTTTATGTTGCAACCATGATACCCTGTGTGAGGCCTTCAATTTGTTTTTTTCTCATTATTTCCTTTCTGCTCGGCTTTTTCTTTTTTGGGGGGGGGGATGTAACATTCTTCGCCATTGTATTTACAAATGTGTTTTGTTGGGCTGCACGTGTTTAATGTGCTTTCTGTCTACAACATCTGTAAGCAAAGAAATGTAACCCAAAGCAAGATTGCACAAGCTTCGGCTCAGTGAGATTTATTCATCCCAGGTAACTGTATCTGAGATTGCAAGCCAGCTACCCAAGGAAAGATAATATTTCCATAACATTATGGGCTCATGGCTAGAGGATGGGCTGATGTGGGGGGAGAGAGGTAGGCTCACATTCCTGATCAGATGTAAGGCTCGTTGGTAACTTTGGAGACGTTTTTGGCCAGAATCCTCCTTGATTGGTGTTTGCATAAGTTAGTGTGGCTGGTCAGTGTGGTATCCATGGCCATATCCATGGAATCATTATCAACAGTTTCACTTACTGAGGGGGTCTGAAAATATTTAAAATATTTTTTAAAAAAATTAAAGGCTGTAATGATTAGAAGTGACCACTAGAGGAAACCAGAGGCAATGTTCTACATCAGGGGTCCTCAAAGTTTTCAACCAGTGGGCCGGTCCACCATCACCCAGACACCACTGGGGGCCGGATCACAGTCCAAAAGCAGCTGCGGAGGCTGGCTTGCTCACAAAACAGGGGGTAGGTGGGGGTTGCAATTGGTCCCAGGGGCCGGATTCAGGACCTTGGGGGGGCGCATCCGGTCCCGGGGCCTTAGGTTGAGGACCCCTGTTCTACATGGAGGGTTTATAGATGGGCACGAACTGGAAATCTGCCGAGACACCATAAGCACATCTGATCTCGCCTGATTTCGGAAGCTAAGCAGGGTCGGCCTTGGTGAGTACTTGGATGGGAGACCACCAGGGAATACCAGGTGCTGTAGGCGCCTGGAGTAGGAATGGCAAGCCACGCCAGTATTCCTGCCAAGAAAGCTCCATGGACGTGGAGTCATGAAGAGTTGGTCACATCTGTAACGACACAACACACACACACACACACACACACACACACACACACACACACACACACACACACACACACACACACACACACACACACACAAAAGTTGGAAAATGGGTGGTTTGTGAAGGTTCATTATTGACACAACCACCACAACTTGTTTGCCAGTTTCTGCCCGGAGAGGCCCCCGCCTGCCCTTCCCACCCCGTGCCTGCCCCTTTCCCACTGTGCCTGCTGCCTCCCAACCTGCTTCTGCTGCCTCAAAATCTGTGCCCACGTGTGCCCAGCTGATAGGCGGGCGCAGGTGCAGAGGCACTGGGTCCTTCTCCTAGCAGGGAAGCCAGGCCTGCTGCTTCTGAAGGTGACAGGGGCGGAGGGTTCATGCCCACCTCCAGGGCTCTCTGTTCACAGTTTTCAGCATCCAGGGGGGCACGGGTGGGGTGTGGAAGGGAATCACTCACGGGTACCCTGGTCCTACTGCAAACAACCGGGTGCTGATGATGCATGTCTTGGTCCTGGGCCTCCCAGTTGAACTTAAGCAGCTGGGGGTTAAAGCCGTTGCAGGTTATGCAGACCTTGCTTCCTGGACAGCAGTAGGATTCAGAGCAATTCTTGTGCACGGCCCGGAACAACAGAGAAGAGGACCTGGCCTGGAGCTCCTTGGAAGAAAGCCACAACATGCGTTAAGATGTAACTAAGCCTGCAAGAGGCTAAAAGTGTTGGCTGTTGTTCTTCAAATCCCCTGGCTTGTCAGTGGGGGACCGCAAGAAGGCCTTGACGCCCCAGATTGGCTGTTTGCTTGCCTATGAGCGCCTTTTTTGTCCCGCCCCTGCCCCCATGAAGCCATAACTGATTTGTAGTGACCCTAAGAGGGTTTTCAAGGCAAGTGAGATATTTAAGGTATGGTTGGACCAGTTCCTCTTCACCAGTGAGTTCCCACGGCCAAGAGGGGATTCGAACCCTGTGTTCCAGAGTCCCAAATCCATCACTTGTCCTGCTAGACCACAGTGCTGTCCTTGAGGGAGGAGAAAAGACCATTTTGATCATTCTGGGCCACTTACACAAGAAATAGTCTTATAGAACCTAAATGTCTCTACACATTTTAATGGGCATAAGCGTCCATCCGTCCATCCATCCGTCCATCTGTCTGTTCTTCCATCCATCCATCCATCCATCCATCCATCCATCCATCCATCCATCCATCTGTCTGTCTGTTAATTTGTATATTAATTTATTTTGCTTTTAGACTGCCCATTTGGCAATTAGGCCACACTGGTCAGTTTACAGTACCAAAGCATAGATATACAGCAAGGATAAATAACCACATGCTGGAGTCCCTGCCCGCCTTTAAGAGGGCTTTGAAGACCTTCCTCTTCAAAGAGGCTTATGGTGACCTTATCGGTTAGTTTTTTTTTTTTTCGTCCTTATCTTTTGCCGCCATCTTGCCCTCCGTTGCCTTTCTTTGGAGGCTGCTACTCATTTTATGCTTTTTATCGATGTTAGCCGCCCAGAGTTCCCGTTCGGGAAGATGGTGCGGGATATAAGTTTTTTAATAAATAAATAAATAATAAAATTAATAAACTACAAATGAAGAAGAAATTTATACAACTCACATTTTAACAAGAACAACCAAGTACAAACACATTAAAACAAGATAAAATGCAGTAATGCAGTAGGCGGGGACACTTCATTGTTGTCTAGTGCTTACTCTGCCATCTTATTTCCCAGGCTGCTTGCTGTGAAGTCCCTCCATCTCTCTCTCTCTCTCTCTCCCCAAAAAAAGAACTGCAGAATATAAATTCTGCAAGGGGATGATTAAAAGCGATCCTCTACCTATAACCCCCCCCCCCGATCTGTGATGCTGGCACACCTGAGTTCTCGCCAATAGCTCCTTGCCACAGCTGCATTATCCGGTGTTAAAAGCTGCCTTAAGTGCATCACCTTGGAGTATAATGAATCAGTGTCTCTAACATTTATTTAATCATGGAGAGACAGGAAAGGAAAAAGAAAAAAAAAAGGAAGAAACCTCCCTTGAATATGAATAAGAACTTAGTGTTGCCGCTGCGCCCTCCCCTTTGGCTGGGTTTAAAATATTTTTATTGATCCTAGAATGAGAAGCAGATCAGCAGAGAGGGGGGCGTGTCCGTTTTCCATTCTCATCAGGTAGAAGTTCTACAGTTTTTCTCGCCAGCTTTCCATCATTTATGTGTTTTAATTCCACAGGGAGGCAGTATACTGTAAAGGACTAGGGCTCTGTCGATTTGGGGCTGGTGGGCAATTTCAGATCCGTACTTAGGCAGAAAGACAATGAGGTGCCCTCCGGGGAAATCCAGCATTTTCCTGCCTGTTCTAGTGGGGCAACTAGGGATGGTGGTGGGTGGCTGGGGGACCAAACTAGGGCCTTTTCACACGACCCCTAAGATCCGCTGGCCCCTTAAATTCGGACCAAAGATCTTAGGGGTTTGTTGCTCTTCCTTCCTCCCCACCAGAGAAAGAGAGGAAAAAATGCAGCTCACCTGGAGGAGCTTCCCGGAGCTCCGTTTCTCTTCCGTTTCTCTTCTGCTTGCTTTTTTTCCTCCCACCTCTTCTCTTAAAGGGGCGGGAGGCAAAAAAAAAAAAAAAAAACACAAGCAGAAGCCAGGAGAGCCCCGCACTGACCAGATTAAATCCGGACCTGGGGATTTTCACCCACCTCAAGCAGGTACAAGAAAGTGCAGCTGGGTCGCGCTTAGGTGGGCGGGGTCGCACTTAATTTCCTGCAAACTCCGGAGCTGGTGGGAAAACACTTGTAAGGTCCGGAGTTTGCAGCCATTTGCTGCGGAGTTTAGGGGTCGTGTATAAAGGCCCCTAGGGTATTGGACCCAGAAATGTTCCTTTGTCTGAACAGAAGCCCCTGTCAGGTTGGGACCATGTTTATTATAGGGAAAAGAACAAACATAAGAACATGTCTGTGAAGATTCTCAGTCATCCAGGTGAGTTTATCTGGAAGTTGAGTCATGGCTACTGGACTTCTTTTTTGAGAGATAGAAACGTTTCGCTGTTCATCCAAACTGCTTCATCGGTGAACAGTTAGGAACCGATGAACCAATGAACCTGTTTGGATGAACAGCGAAACGTTTCTATCTCTCAAAAAAGAAGTCCAGTAGCCATGACTCAACTTCCAGATAAACATAAGAACATAAGGAGAGCCATGCTGGATCAGGCCAAAGGCCCATCTAGTCCAGCTTCCTGGATCTCACAGTGGCCCCACCAGATGCCTCTGGGAGCGCACGAGACTAGATCTCTGTCTCCTGATACCACTCCCTTGCATCTGGCCCTTGAAGTACCCCGGTTTTAAGCCTGGAGATGACACATCTCCATCATGGTTTGTAGCCTGTGATGGACTTTTCCTCCAGGAATCTGTCCAATCCCCTTTTGAAGGCATCCCCTCTGACTCTGATGAGTCAGAGGGGACAGGCACAGGAACCAACCAGGAGCATCTCCTTGAAATCTTGGGAAGGACTTTGCAGGCCCAAGAGAAGTCGGTAAGGCAGCTAGTCAGCACTCCATTGCTTGTGAAGCAAAGCATGGTGAGGCCATGGGAAAAGGAGAATGATCGATCCTTGTTGGTGTCTGGATCAGGATGATTGGCATGTCCAATTCAAGCAAGCATTCCCTGAATGTGGGACTACCTACTATGTGACCTTTGTATGGATCATCATGCATGACTGCATTGACTGCTTTCATACAAATACCAGCATTTTCCATGTTTACGTTCTACCCCCATAATGGATTTTTTTTCTTTTTGCTTGCTCTTTGTAGCTCTAATGTTACCTTTTAATGTTCTAAGATGCCTCTCCTAATTCCTTGTTCTTAACTTGAAATGTGTCTTAAATGTTCTGGGCTGTATATTGTCCCTCATTATTGTAAGCCACCTTGGGTCCTTTTCCAAAGACAAAGGCAAGGTAAAAATATTCAAAATAAATAAATAAAATAATAAACATGTCCCATGTAAGCCCCTCTAACCGCCAGAGGAGATGAGGAATGGAGCATTGTTGTCATGTGCCTTCAAAGTTACTTTCTCCTTTAAGGGTGACCCAAAGAATATGTGATCCCACATCTCCGAGAGGTCTCATCATTAATGGTCCTGTACAGCTCTTCCAACCTCAAGCCCATGGCTTCCTTTAGGGAGTCAATTCATCTCAAATTGGGTCTTCCTCATTTCCTGCTGCCTCCAACTTTTTTATGTGGCATTGCCCTCTTCTCCGTCGAGTCTTGTCCTTCCTGTGTCCCCAAATGAGGCATAGATGCCCCCAAACCTTGTGAAATAGCTTGAAAACCTCCAGACCGGTTTGCATGCCGCCCAGGTGGTTTGTTTTTATGTTCAGTCTCCATGGACGGCCAGGATTTGGTGCCGAAGGGAGATGGGATTCCTTCTCTAGTTGACCTCTATGTGTAGACATTTAAAGGTGCCTCTGGTTCTTGTTCTTTCCCTTCTCCTCTTGCCCCCATTGAAATGCTGACACTGGTCTCCCACCAGCCACCGGTGGCTTCTCTCATTGTGGCTACTCTTCTCAGCTGAGTCTTAAATTTATTCATGGAAAATACCGGAGCTCAGGTGGCCACAGCAAAATCCATTTAATGGCTGGGATCAAAGGAAGGCTGTTGGAAGGTTGTGCCGATGCTGCCTTCCTTAGCCAACCAAAGGATATTAATGACTGCTCACGGATGTAAAATCTCGACTGTATTGGGATGGACGTCTTGAAAGTAGAGAGTAAACGTAACCAAACGCATGGAAAGGAGAGGAGGAAGGGGTCCGAGTTGAAAGTTTGTCCTTCGCAACCCACTGGAAGCCTGGTACGAGCAGGGACTGTTTTAGGAAAAATGCAGGATGGTGGTGGTGGTGGTGGTGGTGGTTGTTAAAAGTGGTACCTTGTATAAAGGAATTAATTCCTTCTAAATGAAATTATGTTGAGCAAATTTTCCTTTGTACAAATTTCCTGTAAGAATGCATTGAAAACCGAGTAATCCCTAATCCCTATGTTGTACAGATTTTATGTTATAGAAACTGTTTGTTATACAAGGGTCCACTGCATCATCATCATCATCATCATCATCATCATCATCATCATCATCATCATCATCATCATCATCATTATTATTATTATTATTATTATTATTATTATTATTATTATTATTATTATTATTATTATTATTAACAGTGGTACCTTGTATAAAGAAATTAATTCCTTCCAAATGAAATTGTTAAGCAAATTTTTATTTATACAAATTTCCTGTAAGAATGCATTGAAAACCGAGTAATCCCTAATTGCGACCATTTTTATGGTGTACGGATTCGCCCATAGACAATTCTCTTAAGCAAATATCCCCTCTCTCCAGAATTTTTATGTTGTACAAATTTTATGTTATAGAAACCGTTTGTTATACGAAGGTTCACTGTATTATTATTATTATTATTATTATTATTATTATTATTATTATTATTATTATTATTATTATTATTATTATTATTATTATTACTACTACTACTACTACTACTACTACTACCTACAATAAGCATACCTTCTATGCATCTCTCCCGTGTTTTGTGAAAGTGTTGTGGGTTTTTGTTGCAGCTTTAAAAAATAATTATCCGTTGAAAGGAGCTAGCTTTTATGAAGCTCGGTGTGGCTGGCGGTTTCCTTTCTTCCGCCGTTTTCAGTGCAAATATAAAATTGCCTTCCTTCATCTCGGAACGTGTTTTGCGAGAAGGTGCGCTTGGGTGGGTGTTTCTCTCCTTTTGAGCCTCCCTCCTTCCATTTTGTTTTGTCAAAAGCTGTGCCAATATTTTGCTGTGTTTTCCCTCTCCTGTCCCCAAACATATAATAACCGGGAAGGCATCTGCCGATGAGTGGCAGATTGAGAGATGGATCGGGAAGAGGCTGCCGTGTGAGATGGGAGCGGCGCTCCCATATTTATAATGCATCCATTAAGAAAGGCATGCGGGTAGCTGAAGCGCCGACTTGCCCTGCAGTTTGGCTGTGATGGGATTCTGTTGAGAAAGGACTTGGAAGCCGATTTTGGGAATGCACACTGTGCAGTGTTTGGTAATAAATTGTTAAAAAAACACCTTCCTTGTAGGTCAATTTGCAAAGTGAAACCCATGTAATTCTATGTCCCTAGGATACGCGGATGAATTTGACTTCAGTTTAGAAGATGCGCTGACTGATGATATTTCAACAAAGAGACGTAAGTCAGCCATGTGTGTGTGTGTGTGTGTGTGTGTGTGTGTGTGTGGGAGGGAGGGAGGGAGGGAGGGAGGGAGGGAGAGCAGTGGTTGGCTTGCATGTTGTTTTCGTATACAGAGGGTCTTTCCGCAAGTACTCTGTAGCTAAAAAGAGTTGGGGTGCCTGGTTGTAGGACCAAGAGCCAGGCTTTGAATCTCCCCACTCTGCCTTCTCCTTGGAAAGAGGGGTTGGTTGAGATCACCCACCACGTGGGGCTTAGTTGCATGCCCTACCATTTGTGTAGCCTTGTGCAAAACTTCATAGGTCCCAGTGTGTCCCTGGAAGACATGTGTCCACCAGTTCTGAGCACCGTGTGCACAGAATACCTTTAGGAGAGCCGCCATAAGTCAGAATTACTGGATGGCACCTCCTCCTCACCTTTATTAAAATCCTTTATACATATCCTGGGAGTTCAAGCTAGACAACATCTTGAGTGCATGCAACCACCTGATGTGCATCCATTGCAAGTTAATATCAATTTAATTGATACTGGTTAGAAAACCCTTTTGCTTCTATACACCTGCATAAGGAGAATAATGTCTTGGCAGCCAATTACCGCACATTAACAAGGTGCTTCAGAACATAACACCACAAGATCGGGGAGTCTTGGTGGACCACAAATTGAACATGAGTCAGCAGTGTGAGGCGGCGGCCAGGAAAGCCAATGCGATTCTTGGTTGCATCAACAGAACCATAATGTCTAGATCAAAAGAAGTGATAGTACCACTCTATTCTGCTCTGGTCAGACCCTACCTGGAGTACTGTGTCCAGTTCTGTGCACCTCAATTTAAAAAGGATGTTGACAACTTCGAGCAGGTACAGAGGAGGGCGACCAGGATGGCTGAAGGTATGGAAGAAATGTCTTACGAGGAACGGCTTAGGGAGCTGGGAATGTTTAGCCTTTCAAAAAGAAGGCTGGGGGGATATGATAGCTATGTTTAAATATTTGAAAGGATGTCATATTGAAGAGGGAACAGGTTTGTTTTCCATGGCTTCAGAGACTAGGACTCGGGGCAGTGGTTTCAAACTCCAGGGAGAGGGATTCCATTTGAACATTCGGAAGAACTTCATGACGGTTAGAGCTGTTCGGCAGTGGAATATGCTGCCACAAAGGAAGGTGGTGGAATCTCCTTCTTTGGAGGTTTTTAAGCAGAGGCTGGATGGCCATCTGTCGGAAATACTGTGATGGGGGTTGTACTGGATGGCCCTTGAGGTCTCTTCCAACTCTATGATTCTATTCATCTATGATTCTCATGCAGGAGGAGTGAGTCGTTGCCAAGATTTAGGCAATTTCTTTTGAGCAGGCTTCAAGTGTCAGTAGGATTCAGCCCCCATGGTGGCTTTAAGTCTTGAGAATTAAGAAAGAAGGTTTGTGTGGCACATGCTTCTTTTTCCACAGGTAGTGTCAGGGATGCCGTTGGGTGCTCTTTCAAAGCGCCATGAAGGATATTAAAGCCTGTTAGAAGTCTTTCTCTTTAGTGTTGGAATGGTTATGGAATGAGGGGTGTTTTGTTAATGAAAGGTGGAGGATGGTGACCACAGACTCACTTTCCTCCTGTTTTTATTTTATTATTATTTAGGGTTTTTTTTAGGACGTACAAAAACTGCCTTCATCCCATAAGCTCCATGTAATACTTTTAAGGCTCAGGAATAGAGAGACATGGGGTGCCATTAGAGACAAACAGATTTATTACAGCCTGGGTGTTTGTGGACTGAAGCGTTCACTTCCTCGGATTTGTGGAATGTGATTCTTAGAGCTCACGTGAAGCTCTAGAATTGGGTGTAAAAGACTGAACCTCCTTTGGAAATGGTTGCAGTAGTTTTATGGTGGCAGATCTATGCATACTTCCTTGAGAATAAGACCTGTAGAACTTGCCAGCATTGTTTCTGAGCTAAGCTGGATAGGTTTGCAATTCAATAAACCTAATTTGGTCCTAATTAAGACTTTCTTTTCTCCTTCTTTTGTCTCATCACAGCTACTCACAAGCCACCTAAAATTCCTTCTGGTGGTACAGGTAAGATGTTTGTCAACTATTTCAGATCAAGACTGGTTCTCTCTCCCCCCCTCTGTTTTGTACCATCTGTTCTGTTTTCTGCTGAAGAAGCACCTTTGTTCTACATGGTTTAGTACTATATAGCTTTGCAGGTTTAGAATTGTAACTTCTGGCAGGAGGAGGGTTGTTCAGAATTCCATTGAGTATTTGCATCACTGTAAATGTAGTGGTGTAACTCAGAGGATTTCCTGGAAGTTGAGTCATGGCAACTGGACTTCCACGGGAGTCCCGTGGCACAGTCGTTAAATGCCTGTCCTGCAGGTAAAACTGCTCACAACCTGGGGTTCAATCCCAGGTAGCAGGCTCATGGTTGACTCAGCCTTCCATCCTTCCGAGGTCAGTAAAATGAGTACCCAGCTTGCTGTATATTGTAATTTAAAGGTACTTGAAGTGGTATTGGGTGGTATATAAGCAGAACGCTTTGCTTTTTTTTTCTTTGCTTCTTTTCTTCAGGGATTGAAACATTTTTCTGCTCTTCCAAAGCTTCGTCAGTCTGAGGAAAGTTAGTAGTTTATAGTTCACCTTGATTTCACATCACCCTGGTCTGAATAGGCTCATAAGTTGGACAAGGGCCTGAATGGGCTCCTAGGTGGGCAACGGCCTGGGGTGCATGAAAGTCCCACCTATGCAACCCTTCCCAGGACAGATTAAGTATGGGTCATTAGCTATGGCCTTGCTGGTGAACGTGTGAAGTGCTTCTGATTTGCCTGGGGATCCATGAAAGAGCAGCTTGATAAATAGTAGACAGATTGTGCCTGACGAAGCTGCTTGGATGAGTAGTGAAACATTTCAATCTCTCAAGAACCGTTGCCATGATTAATCTTCCAGATAACCTTACCTGGATGACTGAGAATCTTCACAGACATCTTAGACGGTTGAATGGCTACTAGTTTACAAGTCTCTTACAGAATTCCCAGTTGCAGTCAGTCAGTCAGTCAGCCAGCCAGTCGGCCAGTCACCCTATCTATCTATCTATCTATCTATCTATCTATCTATCTATCTATCTATCTATCTATCTATCTATCTATCTATCTATCTATCTATCTATCTATCTATCTATCTGTCTGTCTGTCTGTCTGTCTGTCTGTCTGTCTGTCTGTCTGTCTGTCTGTCTGTCTTAAAATAGGTTAGGAAATCAGAGACATCTGTTAGACGCTGGTGATACCAGAATTAATTCGGTACTGTTAGGTACAGTAAGGGAGGCTTATGCTTGGAATTTAGGGCAGAAAGATGATTCTGCATAAGAAAATGGGAGTAGGGAATAAATACCATGGTTGCTAGGGACACCAAAACTGCCACATTGCTCCATCAGCACCTAGCCTACCTCGCTTAACTTCAGAGGACCTCTGGATGCAACTGGTTGTTGATGTGGAAGGTCAACCGTGGGAGAAACAGACCATGTTCTTCCATGGACACCCTCAGAAACTCTTCAGTGTATGGAATGGTGCAATTGATTTAAACTCAACCTCCCCACTCCTTAGACCCCACGCAATCTCTGGGCTGATGTGGGTCACATCAAGGGATGAAGAGGAGATAGGTGAGAATATACTGTTGTAGCCTTGGAGGATTAATGGGTTAGCCATTCTGGCACCTGCTGGCTTGATAATAACAACACACACACACACACACACACACACACACACACACACACACACACACACACACAACACACACACCATGGAATCCCACAGTACGATCTGGGTAAACGTGTTCAATTTATCCCAATATAAACTCAAGAGACACAGTACATATTTGTAGTACCCTTCACACGAGCACTTTGTCATTCATAGCTTTATCCTCCACTTCCCTTTTCCACCTGGCTTCAGTTGCTGGTTCACATCTCGAAGCCTACAAACTCCTGTGCTGTATACATTCAGCTGCGGTAAATCCACACTCTTACCGGGTCGTTCAGCATGTGGGTGAAGGCTTCTGGGAACTGCAGACCAAGATTGCTGGGCCACCTAAGTATGGGAGCCACCGCTCTAACCAGAATCCAGTTGAGTTTTACTGCACGCGCAGGGGCAGTAGTTTCCCCCTCTCCTCCATCTGTGTCACACAAGTGAATGCACAAGCCAGGGGTGACCATTATGTGTGATAAACAGATGGAGAAGCAACTCTCAAAGCATTTGAATGAATCTCACAATGAATCACACAAGCCAAAAGGATTCAGGCCCCTGACCTTACAATAATAATAAAAAAGGTGCTCTGCACCCTGGATTGTCAAATTCTGGATATTGTGTAACATTTGCCACCAAGGACAGGTGTTTAAAAATACTCTCTTCAAAATAGGCCTTTTGTTGTTATTGTTGTTGATAAATATGTCAGCCATGTTATTCATTGAGGATAACATGGACACACATGAGAAAACAGAATCTCTTGTGTTTTAGTGCTGCCTGGCTAGTTTTCAGAACACCTCCTTTCATTCTGCTGCTCAAGCCTTCCTCATAGGGTGTTGGCTACAATAAAATGAGATAAGCCCATGTGAGATGCAGTGGGGTCCTCCGAAATGGTGGGGATGCTAGAGATGCAAACACAATAAAGGAAAGGAAGTACTGTAATCAGCATAGTTTGTTCCATGCATGTTTATGTGTTGTATTTCCTGGACAGAAGACATTGACCTGCTGGATTTCGACACCCCGCCAGAGAGAACAACAAAACCAGCTAAGGGAACTGTGGGACCCTACACACGGAAACAAGGTGAGCAGTGGGTTCCTGGTTATGTTTTGTACCGAAGGCATCCCAAACGTCCTAGGTTCCTGCGTAGCCGTCCAAAATCCTTCATGCAGCGAAGGACCATGAAGGCCCATTGTTGCTTCATGGTCATTTCTTTGTCTGCCTGTCTGTTTGCTTTCTCCCGTAGCTGGGACTCAGGAGAGTGTGCAACGATAAATCCATGCAGCATTGCATTTATCCCTGTTGAATTTCATTCTGCTGTCTTCAACCCAGTGTCCAAGCCTATCTAGATCATTTTGAATTTTGTTTCCCTCTTCCAGGGCTATTCCATTGAATTTTATGTCACCTGAAAATTTGATTAGTGTTCTCTGCACCCCTTGATCCAGGTACCATTAATAAAAATGTTGAAGAGCACTGGTCCCAAGACTGAGCCCTGGGGTACCCCACTTGGTACCTTCTCCCGGTTTGAGAAAGGAACCATTTATCATCACCTTCTGAGTGGAATTCTATAGCCAGTGGTGTATCCACCTGACACTTGCTCTGGCTAGCCACAACCTAGTTAGCTTGCTAACCAGAATACGTATCACTCTATGTATCTTGCAATCCCTCAGTCTTTCAGGAAGGTTACCTGATCACAAATGAGTTCAGATTTGCCTGGCAGGATTTGTTCTTGACAAATCCATGTTGGCTTCTCGTTACTGCTGCATTGTTTCTTCAGTGCTTGCATAGCAGCCGCTTCATTATCTGTTCTAGAATGTTCCTCGGGTTTCATGTCTAGTCTGGTCTATCCTTCCCAGGTTCCTCCTTTTTGCCCTTTTTGAAGATAGGGACGGGAGTAGCCCTCCTCCAGTCCTCTGGTACTTCACTCATTTCCCCTGATTTTAAAGAAAAATGTATTTATTGATTTATGTTTATATTTCTATACCCCCCCATCTTTGAATGGAACTCAGGGCAGTTCACATCAGTTATAATACAACAATGACAACAAAATTGAGTAAAAAGCAAAAAAGATATAAAAATAAAAATAAATAAAAATTAAAAAACTAGAATTATGGCTTGAGCAAGAAGAATGCATTCCATTAGAACAAGCAGGTTTTAGAGGAGTAAGAGCGACAATGGAGCACTGTCTGATACTCCAACAATTAATTGAAAAATATGCCTCTAAAGGCCCAATCTCCCTATATGCTGCATTTATAGATCTGAAGGCTGCCTTTGACTCTATCTCAAGGCAGAGGTTATGGCAAAAACTAGGCTCTTCTAGCATTGATAAAAGACATCTTTACCTTATCCAAGCCCTCCATCAGGAAACATAACGTAAAGTAAGATGTAACCCACAAGGCTTACTAACAAATTCTATCAAAACCTCCAAGGGAGTCAGGCAAGGCTGCCTGTTGGCCCCCACATTGTTCATCTATTATATAAGCAATATGGTGAAGCATATGAGTGACTTAAAATTTCACCCACCAAAGCTTGCTTCACGGCACCTCCCAATACTGATTTATTTTGATGATACTGTTATTCTGTTGAGGTCTCCAGTAGGTCTCCAAAGGGCCTTGGATAGCTTCACAGCTTACTGTGATAAAGAACACTTGACTATTAATAGTGATAAAACAAAAGTGATGGCCTTCGGCAGACGGCCAAAAATAAGATCTTGGCTAATAAAAGGGAAGCAAGTTGAGCAAGTGCATAAATTCACCTATCTGGGGGTGATCGTGCAAGAATCTGGGGCTAACAATGCACACTGTAATTGGAGAGCTGAGAAGGCTGAGCAGTCTGCTAATGCTATTGTGAGATTCTTCCGAACAAAGGGAGGTCTCTTTGTTCCAGCAGCATTAAGGCTGTACCAACACAAAGTCGTAGCTCAGCTCCTATATGGCACCTATACAGGAATATCTCTGGCTGACCTGGCTGTGTTAGAGAAGGTACAATCCAAGTTCTTCCGTTCTATCTTACAAGTCCCTCCAGGTGTTTCCAACACTTTGATACGATTAGAATTGGGTCAAATGAAACTAGAAGCCAGAATACTTATCGCCTCTGTTTGTCAGTGGCTTAAGAGCTTCTCAGACCAAAAAGGCCTTCTCCCTTTAATAAACCAAGACCCTTTTCAACCTAGGTGGATACAAACTTTAAAAAGAAAATTAGAATCTATGGGGCTCTCAATAGATGACCTATTGGTTCAGAGTACTACACAGGCCAAAGCACTTATTAAACAAAGGATCCAAGACATTGAGCGCCAACTAGATAAAGCACAATCCCCTTTGTTTAGGGCTCCTATGGAGACCAGATATGTTATGAGAATGGCCAACTATCTCTTACAGCTGGAAGAGCCTGCTTACCGGAGAGCCTTCACTTTAGCCCGCTGTTCAGTTATTCCTTCAATGGTTTTAGAAGGGAGATATAAGAAAATTCCCTATGAAGATAGACGCTGCATGTGCTCCCAAAGGGAGGTGGAATCGATGGTACATATGTTTTTTTGTTGTCCTCTTCACAATCTTTATAGAGAGAGAGTCATTCACCCATGCTTAGATAGACTTACAGTAGGCCCAAACGAGATGGGTCTGGAAAGACTTTTAAGTGATGAAAACTCTTTTATTACCAAACAAATAGCCAAATTCTGCTTATACCTGATTAAATTCCATTCTAAGAAGGCGGGCTAGTTTTAACTAGAAAATTCTCTACTTTCTTTTACTGGCTTAGTTTCCTTTTTCCTTTTAATATTTCTATGTATATTATAATCTACACTGTTTTTTTTTTAACTCTACAATTTTGCAATCATGTTTTAATGACTTTTAATGACTTTTATGGTTTTATACCGCAATAAAAACCTGACTGACTGAATAAAAATTTTAAAAAAGTAAAAATAAAAATAAGAAGCAGCATAGATGGTGGCTAGTATATCACAAAAGAAAAAGAAAAACTAATGGTCGCCAAATGCCTCTTTAAAAAGCAATGTTTTAAGAGCTTTTTAAAAGGCCAGCAGGGGTGGTGCCAGGCACAGCTCACTACGAAGATGGTTCCAAAGCAAGGGGCCAGTCACAGAGAAGGCCCAGTTTCGGGTGACCAATTTCCTGGCCTCCCTGGACCGTGGTTTGTAGTTTGCATTGAAGCTTTTTAGGAGAGAATTGTCACTGCTTCCAACACCCTATACATTTCAGAATTCGTTCGGATAGAGTCATGAGAGTAAAGATGGAATTAGACTGCTCGAACTACTCCTCCCTGATAACACCCAAGTTTATTTATTATTTAGTTATTAGTATTTTACCGCACCTTTCTCCTTGGAAAAGGACCCCAGGCAGCTTACAGTAATAAGGGACACTATATAGCCCAGAATATTTAAGACGTATTCAAGATTAAGAACGGGGAATTAGAAGGGGCATCTTACAACATTAAAAGGTAACATTAAAGCTAAAAGAGCACATAAACAGTTAAAAGGAAAACTTTCCATTACGAGGGATGTAAACTAACAAGGAAAACACAAGTGTTTGCATCTGAACAGCATGTATAAACTTGCATCAATTTCTTTCTACTCTTGCGCCCCAGCCTTTGGATTGGTAAGAGTAATGTTTCTTTCCATTTTTGGCTTTTCAGACGATGGCCATTGGAATGTCCAGCACACGACCACTACCAAGCAGCCCAAAACGACTAAGCCACCTCCCAAAAAGATCCCAGGTAAATACCTAAGTCTTTAGGCTATATGAGATCTTAAGGGCAACAGCTGTGGGTCATATATCTAAGGAGACATCTACTTCCAAGTAAAGGTGTTCTCCCAGAAAATGATCTGTCTGTTGCTTCAAGGCTTTTACTAGTGCAGATCCACAAACACTGCAAATCCAAAATCCCACTTTTACTAGCTTACTGAGCCCCATGGTGCAGTGGATAAATGCCTGTACTGCAGCTGAAACTGTGCTCACGACCTGGGGTTCAATCCAAGGTGGCAGGCTTATGGTTGACTCAGCCTTCCACCCTCCCGAGGTCGGTAAAATGAGTACCCAGCATGCTGAGCGGGGGGGGGGGCAATGTGTAGCCTGCATACTGTAATCCACCCAGATACTACTTGACATGGTGTGTGTGCGTGCTGCATCATTACAGTCATGACCGACTCTTTGTGACCCCATGTCTATGTTGTGGGGTGGTATATAAGCAGAACACTTTGCTTTAATGTATGGTTTTTAAATTATGTACAAAAAGGGAATGCCATTCTATTAGTCTTTTGGCTTGATCTTTAAGCAAGAGCCTTGTGGTGTGGAAGTGGAGACAATGTGAGGGATGCTTCTTGATCCTAGAGGGGTAAAACTTCCAGGAAAATGGGAAAAAATGGGTGTGGGCAAACCTGTTTCTCCATCTCACCCTTTCTATTTTTTCTCCCCCTTTCCCCCATGGCTCCAAAATTTCCAGAAATCTTACATCTTTAATTCCTTATCCTGTGTTTCATCACAGCCCTTGGCTCCTGTTTTCCTTCCATGGGATAACAGGAGCTACACACTCAAATGTTTGTAATATTGTCAAGTTTTCAGCTCACTGAATGACAGGAGGTGGGTGTTTGCCTTTCCAGTGTTGAGATATTCTAGTCAGTAAAATGACACAATGTTTCCTGGTAGTTCATGCATCATGTAATGCAACATCTGTGCAAAAATGTGATGTTTATATCAGCTGGGTCAAGATACGGCTGAATGAATTGGATATGGCCTTCAAAATATTGCAAGGCTATACAGGGAAGTCTTAGTTATATTGTATCTCCTTCTGTGTATACTCATGGATGTCATTTGAAGGACAGAGCCTTCACAGAGGAAATAAGTAAGCATTTTGGAAGAGTAGAACCCACAGGTAATTTTGCTGCTCTTTTGTAGCCAAAGATCCAATGGATTTCGACTTATCGGATGCCTTGGATGACCAGAACGATGGGCAAGGTGGTGGAATGCCGAACGTAAACCCAGGTGGTCGAGGTACGTTGAGGAATCTGCTTTCTGTTCAGCCTGGTTGGGTGTCTGTGTCCCCCTCTCTGCCAGTGGAGATGGTTTAGGGCAGGGGAGGGGAGCCTTTGTCCTTCCAGACGTCTTGGGTCACAACTCCCACATCCCTTTGTGGCTGGCAGTAGAGGCTCATTGTGGGCCAAAACACCTGGAGGGCCAAAGGTTCCCCATTCCTGGTTTAGGGAGGAGAGGAACCCCATCACTTGGGTAGCGGACGGAGGGGGTAGACCAGGCATGTCCAAACTTCGGCTCTCCAGATGTTTTGGACCACCACTCCCAGAATTCCAAGCCTTTGTTTCCAATGGCAAAGGACTGTGGGAGTTGTGGTTCAAAACATCTGGAGGGCCGAAGTTTGGACAACCTGGGGTAGACGGAAGGGAGCTATTTTTCAGGGTCCAACTTGTGACAAAATATTGTCACAAAGCTGCAGCTCAGTGTTGCTGTGCAGAGGGCTCCTTTTCTATCCTCCAGTCAGTTAGCTATGCTTCCTTATGAGAGTCCGAACCCCCCACCCTGATCAAACAGTGTCTCATAGCCACCGAATATGCAAAGACCTCCTTGGCCTGTTCCCTTACACCCAGGATTCTTCATCTTTTGCCAAATATGCCCCATGCTTCCACCATCTCATGGTCCACCCTCTTGGTTTTTTGCATGGATGATTTTTTTAGCTTCATAAGGTGTGTATAGGTGTGTGGGGGGTGATGGAAGGAGGGGAGTTGATAATGTGTGCACCTCATACTGAGGTGCAGGTTGCTCCGGCTGATGGGCATTTGGCCCCCAGTTCAAGTTGCCCATCCAGATAAATTTCTTAGGCTTCCAATTTTTCATCTCCATGTCCATCCAGGGGGAACCAAAACGTGCATTGCTAGGGTGTTGATGTTACTGCTTCCAATTTGTACACTTCTTTAAAAAAATGTTTCATTTGCTTTTGACATAATTGCAAACACTAAATCAATTGCTATTTTCTGTGGTCAGTTAATGAATAAAGAATCCTGTTCCAGGCTCCAAAGATAGAGGTGGAAGAGATGGCAAATGGGGTAAGGAGTCTTGGATTGGCTCCCAGCTGATAATTCTTTCTCTCTCTCTCTCTCCCCCCCCCATTACAAACCCTTGTTTTCTGCCATTCCTTCCGTCTAAGCACTTAAAATCCCTCTTGTCAGCAAATGGCCTTGGATCACTTTGTTTGTTGAACACCTCTAATAATCTGTCCCTGTTAATCAGCCTTGTCTGTCTTTCTTACCCTGATTCCAAACTCCCCCCCCACCCAAATTTTTGCAACTTTGCTCATGTCTATGACTTAGTCATAGCATCAGGGACTTGTAAAGGACCCTCGTGATCAACTGGTCACCCCTCGGCTCAGTGCAGGATCTGTAGTCCTGGATACAAAGATTGCAGGCCCGCCAATATTGGATCCTTGCGTGGTGGTCGTTTGCCCTGACATCTACTAACGTTATGATGCCTTGACAATCTGTTAAAGCTGCCACTGGGGACCTGAAAGCAGATGATGTAGCACTGTTGAAAATTTTAGAGCTAGGCGCTTGTACTGGACTTGAGAAAGGAGTCTAGTGTGTGTGCGTGTTTCTCCCTTGCCTCCAGGGGTGTAAATTTGGAGCTGCATATCATGTCCCCATAGCCATGTCCTTTCTGAAAAGAGTCCAAAATGGTGGGTTGCTGGATCCACACACACAAAAAAAGGATCAGGTCTTTTGTAAAGCTAATGGCTTTCCATTGCCTTTTCAAGACCAAACTGCTCTCCATTTCTAGAGGGTCCCCCAGGGATTGGTTGTACAGTTCCTGGGGAAATGGTTTTCTCTCCCTACTACTAAGAAGATTGCACCTACTAGGAAGCTTGAGAACTGGGTGGCAGGGGATGTACCGGTAGCAGTCTCTGTGGATCTGCGTGTATCAGATCTGTGTGATGCCTGGGGAGCCAACCCTGGCTCCATTACAGCAGTAAGCGCTTCCCAGTGGTTTGCTTTAAAGAGCTGCTTCCAATTAGGCCAGTCATAGACTCATAGAAACTCCATGGACATGGGATCACGAAAAGTTGGTCATGACTGTAACGACACAAGAATCAGGAGGCATCTTGGGAGGCAGTCTCATGAAATTAGTTTGCACTCTTGTTCCTGCCCTAAAATTCCATGAGAGCGGCCAGGTTATAATTGTTCTAAAATAAATAGATAAAATAGTCCAATCCCAACAAATCCTTCCAGTGGTGGAATTCCACCCTCTAAGCATCCACTGTGGCACCATTTGGATTGGACTCTTTTAATTACCTATTTTAGATCATTGATTTAGATGACTGCCCCGTTTCTGCTTGCAAATGCACCCCTCTCCGGAGGAATCAGTTCGGTTTCCAAATTCTTCTTGCCCTCAGGGTGTTCATTCAAATGTTTATTCCAAATCTATTGGCCTGGGTCTGAACGTGAGGAGAAGCACAATACACACTTGCTCCCTCTTCCGTGGGACAGCCCCCTTGCTCTGACTGCCGGTGTTATTCTAAGGGTCTAACACTGGCCAGCCACAGGGAACAAACAGGGAGCAGGGTTTGGCCCTGGGTTTTCCCACAACCCATCTATATCCCTTCCAGCTTATTCTCTTGCTCCTGGGTTTTCATGATGCCACGTGAGAAAATGCTCTAGTGACAGCAGCTCCGCTTTAGTTGAGCTTAGCTGTTATAGAGAGACTTTGTTCTTACCTTTTGGCCCTGCAGGCTTTCTGGATTCTCAGCTCCCAGAATTTCTGACTGTTGGGCAGTCCTAGCTGGGGTATTTTGGACGACGAAAGTCGGCTACTCTTCTTGCAATGGTCTCGCCTGTCAAGGATGCAGAAACTCTCTTCTCTTTGTTTTTGCTTCTCGTTGCGCTTGTTTCTTGCCTGCTTCTCCCTCCCCGCATAATTATGTGGGGCATTTGGGGAGCCAGACAGGAACTGTCTGTTTTTCGAATGCCAAGGAAGTAAAAAAATTGTGCCATGTCTTTCTTGCATGTGATCAAACACTTCATTTGTCTAATTGGCCACTGCCAAAGCATGGGGTGTATGTTTACTTTTCCATATGCTGCTGTCTTAGACTGAAGGTGAAGAGCCCATGGCCCTCTAGAGCTTGTCGGACTCCAGTTCCCATCATCCCTGCCCATCATACTGGAGCAGCCAGTGGTCCTTGCCCTCCAACAGCATCATTAAGGCCACTGTTGCCAGCATGGCCCTGAACGATCGGGACACAGCGACAAAACCTGAGCGCATTCTTTGTAGGTGTCGAAATGAGATGGTTCCATCCTGGGTTCTAACAGAATGGACTGCTGTAGCAGGGAGGAAGCTCTTTCATATTTAACAATAAATGATCTGTTCAGGGGCAAGAACCCAAAACAACACACAAGACAGGGATCCAACAGGCCAAGGACGGGTCTCCCAGTTCTGCTAATTTCTGTTTTGGTTTTGTAAGTGGGAACACCGACCAGTCCAATGTGGTAGACTCTAGTTGGCCATCTCATTCTGCTTACCTGTTTTTGACCTGACTGAAGGATCCGGTGCCAATGTGTGTGGCAACCCGGCAACCTTTGGTCCATCCTTGGCTATTAATACAGTTTGCAAGATTTACAAGCCATTTTGGATGCTAGATTTGCAGCCAGTTGACACTCAAACATGTTCCTGTGAGCAGAAAGACCCACCTGACCGCGTCTGAAATTTGTAAGGTAGCTGTTAAAACACCAATGGTTTTCTGCTCTGAAGTCGAATTGCTCATAAGCTGAGCCATTCGTAAGTAGAGGTACCACTGAATTTTTAATGGGGCATAATGTTGGATTAGGGCTATACTCTTTTCCTAATCAGTATGTGACTTACTAAGAGCTCATCTGGATATGATACTTGAAAACACTCTTCTTTTGCCCATGGTTAACAAACCAAAATTAAATGTATTTTTTGATTTTCAGATCTATCAGATTCTGACTTGGAGGATATCCTCGATCAATATGAGCCGGAGAAGAAGAAGGGTAGGTTTTCTCTTATTGAATAGCTGAAAGGTTTTCAGGATGTTTGATATCTCCCTGAACAAAATGGTGTTCTGTTCCTAAAACATCTTAAACCATGCTTTAGTTAAGGGTTAGGCACTGCAGCCTCCTTATGCATCCTCTGCTGTTTGCCTCCCAACCCAAGGAATTTGATGTTTTTTTAGGATTCCATTGCTGTCAGTTGGTGAGGCAGAGAGGAAGATCTTTGGGACAGAATTTCAGCTACCTGTAATTTGCAATGTGCTGTTGTTTGTTTTGACTGAATAGTAGTCTCACTATATTTAGTGGTTGCTACTCTCAGGTAATTCTGCATATGCAGGATCACAGCCTCTTGAAAGCCCATAAGCCAGGCATGTCCAAACTTCGGCCCTCCTGATGTTTTGGACCACAATTCCCTGAACTCTTAAGTTTGGATTACCAATGACAAAGGACTGTGGGACTTTGCGGTCCAAAACATCTGGAGGACCGAAGTTCGGACATGCCTGCCATAATCACTTCTATTCTGGTTTCTCAGAATTTACTGTAGGATGCTATATTTCTGAGCACATGCATTCTTCATTTTAGTTAGCTTGCCAGTGCATAGGTATATTCAAAAGATTAATGAAAATGTCTTGGGCATACATGTGAAGAGGTTGTTTTTGGGATCAGGGTCTGCTTGAGCTCAGATATTTTCAACTACATTTTAGAAAGTCTGCCTTCACCCTCTACTCTTTGGGGGGGGGGTAAGGATGCTTCCTGCTTTCATGTTCCAAATAAATGAGGAACCAGGGCACCCTGCCCCAAGTGGGAAAAGGATGCATAGCAATATGCTTGCTGGAAGTCTCTCTGAACCTGTCTTAAGAGTTTGCACTGGGTTTGAATAGTTTGTCATGGCAATTCACAAGGGTCACGGAGACAGAGGATTCAGGGGATGGTGACGATTGTAGTTGGAATTTTACAAGAAATCTCTCGGAGGCGCGGAACTGTTTCCAAAGTGAAATCAGCACCTTGGCTAGCATCTCTGAAATTCAGACTAAAACTCAGCCACAGATGAACAGCTCTGGGGGATCAGCCAGATGCTTTTCAATTTAACATTGAGGTCATGTTTGCTTTCTACTAACTGGCAGGGATTCTCTTGCCCTTGGGGTGGGAATCGTTCCCCCCAGGTCTATGTGGGGATCCTAGTGATGAACTTGAGGCCTTCAGCCCACAAAATATGTGCTCTGCTTTCTCACCTGCTGCCCTTCCCAGACTTACAAATGAAGGATCAAATGAGCACTTCCAGACCTTGTTAGAACATCAGTGCTGGTGCCCTCTGAGCTATTCTGATTTTAGGTGATTTAAACCATGGGGGGGCTTCATGGATGTTCCAGGTGCCTTTGACTCCTCTAATGGGGCTGATTGACGCTGCTAGTAAGGAGGCGTTTGCCTGGTTCAAGTCAGAAGGGTGTGAAATCTTTGTCTAACTGCTGTTCAGCTGCCTGTATGAATCCTGCGTACTTGAAAAGGGTGTGACTGGGGAAAGTCTGGGTATAAGGAACAGATGAGCATGGGAGAATGCCTTTGCAGTGTTACCTGTGTATTTTCCATGCATTTCCCCCGTTGTCTGTTAACTTACCAGCATCTTCTCTTCTGCAAATAGTACCCACCTCAAAGTTGTTGCTTTTTAAAAATAATTTTAAACACACACAACCTTGTGGCTCTTCCAGGACTCCAAATGGAAATACCTAATGGTAGAATGGTGGGAAGTAGTCATAGACCCTCTGCTCTGACTCTATAAGAACACAACTTTTGCCTGTAATCACAGAGGTGGCAAGTCAGTTTCCCCAATTGAGCTCAGAGAGATCTAGCAATGGCTGCATTCATCTCTCCAGCATGGCTGCTAACGGACATAACAACAGATAGACTCATTTAGGGCTTGGGAATGAAGAGAAATTCCCTTTGGGGAAGCTCGATCACCTTTTTTTAAAATTTGTTTTTTTAATATTTATTTATTTATTTTCTGGGTAAGGGACATTATAAGGAACAAATTAGGAAATAGGTATGATTGAAATAGGGTTAGAAAGGAAGGGTAGGGGTAAGGGAAAATAAGGGGTGCAGGTTTGGCAAGGCACATTACAATTCTTCAGCTAGTATATATTACACAAAGTTTCTAGCTGTTGACATGTTTCAAATACAAACTTAATTATCTTTTTTTCTTTAACCACAAATAGAACTTTCCACAACTTTCCTGATGTTTCTGTTTCCGTGGTGTTCCTAACCATTCCGACAGTTTGTCCATTTCTGCTGTTTCTTTCTTGCTATCAACTCTTGTTCTTCTCGGATTACTGATTCTTTCCAGTGTTTTGCATAAATAACTCTTGCTGCTGTTATAATGTGTATGGCTAAATACACTTTCTGTTGGTCCAGTTTACCTGGCATTATATTTAACAAGAAAAATTCTGGTTTTAATTCTATAGAATTTCCAAGAACTTCTTCCAGAATCTGCCTTATTTTACTCCAAAATATTTGTGCTTTTTTACATAGCCACCACATGTGATAAAATGAGCCTTCTTTTTGTTTACATTTCCAACATAGAGTTGATATATGGGCATTCATTTTAGCTAGCTTTGTCAGCGTCATATACCACCTATAAAACATTTTTATATATTCTCTTTAAATACAACTGATTTAGTGAGCTTTATATTGGTTTTCCATATTTTTTCCCATTGTTCCAATTCTATATTATAACCTAAATTTTGTGCCCATTTAACCATACATTCTTTCACTGTTTCTGGTTGTGAAACTAGAAACAGTGATCACCTATTGTTGTAGCGTTTGTTGTTGTGTCGATGGTGATTTTTGCTTGGCTGAGTGTAGAATGTGAAACCAGTCCTGTACTGTGGAACAACGGCTGTCAAAAAGGACTTAGATCCTTAAGGTCTTGACAGGGAAAGATTTGTGTTCGCCCACGCTCTTCTCCTCCCTTGATGGCTCCCCAGGGATCCTCAAATGGAGTTGGCTATACCAACGTGCACCATGTGTGGCATCTCAGGGGTACTGCCGTTGGGCAGAGGCACAGGTCTGTGTGGCAGTGAGGGATGTGGCCCTTTCTGCTTGAATTGACAGCCTCTATGCAGTGGTTCTCAAACTGTGGGTCCCCAGATGTTCCTGGACTGCAACTCCCAGAAACCGCTTCCAGCACAGCAAGTGGCAGAGGCTTCTGGGAGTTGCAATCCAGGAACATCTGGGGACCGACAGGTTGGGGACCACTGGGTCTACTGCAACCTCTCCAGACATGGAGGCTGCAGCCATGGGTGAAGATCTGCCTGGTTCATTCAGGAGGTGGCTTCACCTAAGCCTGCCCTAGGCCTTACAAAGCTTCTCCTGAGCAACGCAGGGTCTGTGCTCTCTGATTCATGAGGAATGGAAGGGGAGCAAAGGGAGGAGGAATCCAGGTGAGACAAGGAATCCCACCTGGCTCTCTGATTGCTAAAAGTGACAGCAGGACATGCTGTAGATCCGGCCTGTGTTGGGAAGACAGCAGGCATGTGGGAGATACTCCCTTATTCAAGGATGGGTTTCCCACATCCGCTGGGGGCATGATTAAGCTAGAGGGCTACCAGTTCTATTTAGCTTGCTATATATATACTACCTAGCTGCAATGACTAGGCTGGAGCAGGTTAGGTTTATCCAAGTCTAGAGAAAGGAGGACATCATGCTACCCTAGTCTATGGGCCTGGGGCATGTTAAGCTCTTGGTTCCGCCCACTCCTTGTGGTCACTGTGCACCTACTTTTGTTTGATGGACCTCAGGAGGGCAAAAAGGTAGAGCTCATTGCCTGAACTGCATCATAAGGAGAATTACCAGGTTCAAAGGAACTGAAGGATTTGCCAGATCTCAGTTCTACCTGTGCCTTTCTGCCCAGAAATAGGCCACTTGTGCCAAGAAAGACCAGGCTCTTCTGTGGCCAGATCAACGCAGCAGTGTAACTCTGCAAGAAGGCATGGGACTTGCCCCTATCCATCCCCAGCAGAACCTGGTGCAAATGGGGCATTGGCAAGTGCGCGCTCATACCGAGGGGCAGCCGATGCCTTTCTCTGTAACTGGTACTCCAGACTTCAGGGTGCCTTTAGCAATTTAGTTCAGCTTAATTCCATGCAACGGATGACTTACTGACCTAGATAAAAGCACTTTTTAGGGAAGAAAATATAGCAGGCATCCCTTCAGTGGAGCATAAACCATTTTTTGGAGCTGATCATTCCTTGAGCTCTATCAAAGCATCTCCGATCAGCTGCATGCCAGACAGGCCTCTTGCTTTGAAACCACCCCAGCGTTTTTCCAATAGTGGGGGGGGCGAGGAGGAGGAGAGGGGGAAGAAAAAACGGCTGCTTATGCTGCGGAGTGCAGAAATGTGCAGACAAAGCCTCCAGCCGCTGCAAACCGCACCCACATCTTGACTGCGCAGAGCGCTAAATTTATAATCAATCTCATTTATTGCTCAATGCAGTGCTACCGAGGCAGCTGCTGCTTAATTAATACAAGGGCTAGCAGAGAGAGGGAGAGAGCGAGCATGTGCGCGGTGGGATGTGTGCATCGACGCAAAGCTGCAGATGCAGGGTTTCAGCCCCTTCTCTCCAACTTTCTTCGTCAACGTATTAAAAGATAATTAAAATGGCCCCAAGATTTCTTCACATCCCATGTTCTTGAGAGGCTTTTATGAGGAGATAGGGAGAAAGGAAGGAAGGATGGAAGAACAATATGTGGGTTAGCGGGCACAATCCCCCCAGCGCCACCCAGTTTGTCCTTGCTTTCAACTCAGGGGTGCAGATCAGCCATTGCTTGACAAGCGTGCTTGTGATGGCGGTGGAGGCAGGATGTGACCAGTGCCAGTGCTGAAAGTCCGTGTGTCGTTTACTGGAAAAAGCAGTACTTGGCAAGAATTTAGCATTCTCTTTGTGGACCTTTGTGTTGCACCATTTCCCCCGGTGAATTTGTCCATAAAAACCATTTCAAGAAAGGGCGCAAAGAGGAAAAACTCTGGGTTTGTCAACTGGCTCCAGGAAAAGTGCCCCTGGCAGCTAGCTGTGTGGAGAAAGGAGTCCAAGCATCCCTGTCCAGTGTGTTGCTTAAGAGGCAGTCATGCTGTTTGCAAAGCTGAAAACCCTTTGCATTTGGCAGGTGAACTTGGAACTGGAAGGCCAAGTCCGAAGAGTTCTCGCCACTGGCAGCAGACAGTATGAGTTAAGTTCAAACAGCAGCACACAGGAGTGTACCTGCTAATAAAGGAAAGTTGAAAACTGAAATTTTGCCAATTAAAAAACATAACTCCTGGATAAACCATGCAAACCGAGGCAAACCACATGCTTACTTTACATAAAGCAAAGCAAAAAGCAACATGTTCTGCTTATGTATTGCCCCATAGTGCTTAATGGGCTGCCTAGATGCCTTAAGCACATCCAATCTTACCTGATTTCAGAAGCTAAGCAGGGCCGGGCCTGGTTAGTACTTGGATGGGAGACCACCAGGGAATGCCAGGTGCTGTAGGCACTTGTAGTAGGAACTGGCAAGCCATTCCAGTATTCCTGCCTAGAAAAACTCCATGGACATGGGGTCACGGAGAGTCAGTCACAACTGTAACGACACAACATCATAGGGCTTAATGCACTACTCTCTGGGCAGTTTATAATTTAATTGTGCAGGGTACACATTGTCCACCCCACCCCCCAGTGATCTGGGCACCCATTTTACTGTTCTCAGAAGGATGGAAGGCTGAATGTACCTTGAACTGGCTACCCGGGGTTGAACCCCAGGCCGTAAGCACAGTTTGGGCTCCAGTACGGCAGTTTAACCTCTGTGCCACATAATTTGCTTTGGGGTTTTTAAAACTAGGAGGAGGGACAGTAGCGTTGGATCCCCAGTCCGAAGAAATCTTAATTAGCCATTGCTTCAGACTTGTGGAAAAATGTATGCTATGAGGGACTTAGGTGCAGGAGTGTTAATAAAATGGAATTTTAAAAAAAAGAACCTCTTTTCTCCCATGGATCCACTTGGTGTGAAAAAGCAGTACCTGTGAACTTCTTTGAGTCCCAATTAGCTGGACTTGCCACATTGTTCTGTTTGCAGTCATCCCTGCTTTGGTTGCCTAGAAAATACAGTGGACCTTTGTATAACAAACAGTTGGTATAACATAAAATCTGTAGAACATAAAAAATTCCGGAGATAGCAGAAATCTGCTTCACAGAATCGTCTATGGGGCGAATCCGTGCAACATAAAAATGGTCGCGATCAGGGATTACTCTGTTTTCAATTGCATTCCTATGGGAAATTTGTACAAAGAATTTCATTTGGAACAAGTTAATTCCTTTATACAAGGTACCACTATATACCCATTGTATGTATACAAGGTACCAATGTTCCCATCGTTGTTCAGTCAGCTTACACAATGGTATCATTGGTTATGAGCACTCAACTCTCTTTGAAAAAATGATCTGATAATCCTGACCCAGACTTCACAGCAGTTGTGAGCATCATTAAGCATGCTAAGCGCTTCAATATCTGAAAAGCCACAGATCCATGTGATGTATCTCTTTTTTCATTGCTAGGAGGCGGTGGAGCCAGTGGTGGCGGCGACAGTAACTATAATGATGGTAAGTTCACTCATGTCCCGGGCATGGCATTTTCTCTCTGACTTGAAAATAATTGTTTTCCCTTGCCTGCAGCAGGCATTGGATACCCGCTGCCCTTCAAATTTTGAACCACTACACCCATCATCTCTTGGCCAGACCAGCTGCAGCTCATGGGAGAGGAATATATTAACTTTAGGTTTTCCTGCGAATCAAAAGGGGATTGGACCGATTCCTGGAGGAAAAGTCCATCCCAGGTTCCAAACCATGATGGAGATGTGTCATCTCCAGTCTTAAAACCGGGGTACTTCAAGGCCAGATGAAAGGGAGTGGTGTCAGGAGACAGATATCTAGTCTTGTGCACTCCCGGATGCATTTGGTGGGGCGACTGTGAGAAACAGGAAGCTGGACTAGATGGGCCTTTGGCCTGATCCAGCATGGCTCTCCTTATGTTCTTAATATTATCTCCATCCTAATGCAGGCCTTAGGTAAACATGAAAAGGCAGAATAGTTTGGACTCGAAATGCCACAATGGCCGTTTTCAGTCTGAACTTGGCGTTTATTGTCCTTGCCTGGAGGATTAAGCAGAAGTCAGAGCTGTTTTACTCAAAGAGGGAAGCCATCATTTGGGGTTTCCCTTCAAGCAAACCACTTTGATATTAGAGGGCATAAGGTCGGGGAAGCCACTCTCTGAATCAGAGAACGCAGGAGTCGGTTTCCTGAAGCAGGCAGCAAGCAAACCAACATACGAGCGATAAGCTAACATGGGAGGGACAGAGAAATTAATGAAGGCTCAAACGGAACGGAACGAGAAGCATTAAGCGTGTTTCTCCAACTGGCTTTTTGCAGGCGCCCTGGTAGAGACTGGGACGATTGCTGGGATTGTCAGTGGCCTCGCCATGGCTCTGATTGGCGCTGTGAGCAGCTACATCTCCTACCAACAAAAAAAGTTCTGCTTCAGCATACAGCGTAAGTGCCTTGGGTCTCCTCCTCGCCTGCATCCTGCGTTCATCAGCTCTCGGACCTTTGTCGCGACTGTCAATATCCTCGAATCTCTCTATTGTAGTGGGAAATTTCATTAATCCAGATTTAGAATTCAAACAGGATTTTAATTCTATTAAACTTGTTCTAAACTTAATATCAACTTAACATTGGAATGGAATTAAGATGCCCAGAGTATTTCATCTGTTAGTATTTGGCTGGAAGCGTCAGCTCCTGAACAGTAGTAAAAGGCAGTAGGGATGTGTGGGAAGACGGGCGGTATAAAAATAAAATAAATAAAATAAATAAATAGGAGGGGGAACACGCCGTGCACTTTTGAGAACCTGGAGAAAGGATGTAAGGCTGAGTTCTGTTGAAGTACAAGCAAGATTGTTTCAAGTGTAAATGTGTTGCGGCATCCACCTCTTATGCGGCCCGACTGGGGGAGCCACACAGCTCTGATGTTGTGTAGTGGCTGCAAGAACCAGTCACAACTTCCAGGCATAAAGGCTTCCTGGCATATGCCCACTTTTTAAGAGACTAGCTGTCAAACGGGGGACAGAGCTGTCCATGCAAATCCCATAGTATGGAGGAAGTTTGCAAAGGGCACCCTTACAGAGGGCCCAAAACATGGGTCTTTTCAGCACCCCGTGTTACTGTATATCCCAGTCTGCATAGAACAGTGGTGGCGAACCTTGGGCACTCCAGCTGTTTTGGACCACAACTCCCACAGTCCTTTGTCATTAGCAATACAGGCTTGGAATTCTGGGAGTTGTGGTCCAAAACATTTGGACAGTGGTTTGCCACCACTGGCAAAGCTTGCTGTGATCTTGACTATTATATGTATCGAAATCACTTGTGCAGAACTAGATACCTAAGTATAGTAGATGAATATCAGATAAAGTATGAAAATCTGTTGAGAAGGTTTCAATTAGTATTGTGTCAGCTACATAATTGCTGTTTATAAATGGGTTTATCCATTTTACCATGTTTTTATGAACGTTAAGTCCTTTGTAGAAGGGAGTTGTTATTCTCTTTGAATTTTGGCATTTATAGTATTGGTATTTATTTATATACCGCCTAGCATGGCCTCATTTCCAAATGGGTGGTATAAAAATCCAATAAAATAAAATAAAATAAAATAAAATAAAAAATAATTCCCGTATGAAAATGTTTATTGAAACACATCAGACATTTAATTGATATTAATACTCTCTCCTTTTCAATTAAGATTCTTGGGTCCTTGGTTTCTTCTGGGGAGAGACTGCCCAAACTTTGTCCAAGAATAACAGTTTATCTTGGATTTTCCTAAAAGATGGACCTGAAAAAGAGCATCTCGGATGTTATGTTTAGCCCACTGAAAAGCCAGTAGGGTGTAAGGGCTTGAGTACTGGAGTTCTGACTGAAAATAGTCGATATCAAATTTCAGTGCAAGCACAACAATTTAAGGGGCAAAACCCATTTCTTAGTCCAATCACAGATTGTAGAAAAATACATATATGCTAGAGATGGGCGGTGCCGTCCGTATGAATTTTGACATGCCAAAACCCTTCATGCCGCTCTGTAGTATATAAATATATCAAGACCCCACTCTTGGTGTTGTTGAATGGACAGTTTGTTGTAACTGGTTGCTGTAACAGTGCCTTTTTTAATGATTGCATATAAGTTTGACTAGTGTCGGTCTTTGGATGACAACGTTGCCTCCTTTTCCCTGTTTTCAGAGGGCCTGAATGCCGAGTACGTGAAAGGAGAAAACATGGAAGCTGTGGTAACTGAAGAACCACAAGGTTAGTTTTTTTTTTTAATGTACAGAATGGCCAGCTACTTCAGGCTGGCATGAACTTTGTTGACATCCCTGAGCCAATGGCGCACCCAAGGACAGTTGGCAGATGGCTCAACCCAACAGACTGGTAAGGTGGCTTTCAGCTAGATTATGCATTGCAAAGATATTCCAGGTGTCACCTAAACCTCTTCCAAAAGTGGTCTTAGTGAGAAAGGGGTGACATCCAAACTGTCCAGGTTCACAGCTGGCTGTTCAGCCAGTGCAACTGAGTACTTGGCCATGAAGAAAACGAAACAGTTCAGTCAACAGTAGCTTCAAAATATAGCAGGCATAGAGGAAATCTGTTAAGAGGCCATCAAGAAATGTTTGACAAAAAATGGAACTAGATGGACGTTAGATCCAAACAGTGTACTTATTTCTGGAAAAGAGTTCACATAATCAGGACATGAGAGTACTGTATTTTTCCATGTATAGGACTATATTTTTTACTAGAATTGTTAGACTAAAAATTTAGGGTTGTCTTATACACGGAGGTAAGCCGATGAGAAAACCGCACAGTAGAGAAACTGTTATTTTGGGCTGGAAAATTGGGAGTTGACTTATACATGGGGACATCTTAGAGACAGAAAAAATGCGGTATTTAAAGGTCTAATATCTTCCGTACTATATATAAAATACATTTTTATACTATGCTTAATAAGTTGGTTTATTGGTAGGCTAACCTCCTTAGCAGATAGTGGTAAGGAACAACAAAATGAAGGACTGCTGAAGATTAAGGGGTCAGGAATTATTTTACAAGAACAGGCTACAATAATATGATCCACCATTGTTGTTACATTTTTAAAAGTGCACTGTGGCATGTATTCAAAGTTTATATTTCAGGCTTGATATCTGGGCACCATTTGGTTTCCTAATACAACAATGTTTCACTAGCGTTTTTAATAAATAGGCCATTGAAGAAGATGGTTGGGTTGCATCCAGGCTGATCTATTTGAAAGTCACGATTGAGCAACACAGCATACACACATGCTTTTAACATCGCACCTGGCTCGTGGATACCTGTGCTTTTACTAATGGCACTATGACTGATCGTCCTATGTTTTTGTGTTCCCAAGTGACTTTACTCTGGTGCAGTCCTTAATTTGAATTGTTACCCAAAGCAGCCCACAGATTTGACACATGTGCAGTACAGCAAGCAGTTCAACAGAGGGGTAGGGGTAACTCCTTACAGTTGAAGGCGGCAGACACGGAAACCTATTGTTTTGGAAAGTGATTTCTTGTGCGTTGTGTTATGTTACCTTGATGTGGACTCATGCTTTACCTTTTCCACTTTTCTCCTTAGTTAAATATTCTGTCCTAGAACCACAGTCCGCAGAACCTCCGCCACCGCAGGAAAATGCAAAGGTGTGATTCCGAGACTTGTGCTGGACAAGAATCAGGCGATGGCAAACACAAAACACACATGCTTCTCACCTGCTTGTAATTTAGCTTTTTACAAACATTTGATTTGGTTCCAAAGCTATTTAAATGTGCGTTCTTCTGACTAGGACAGGCTTCTTCATATCGTGATAGGCTGTAGTAGGGTTGATTGAAATGTTTCTTCCGGTTTTACTTTTTTGTGTGTGAAGAGTTGTAGGTTTACATTGACATGGTCACGTAGGAGTTTTGTCAGGTGGAATACAAAGTACGAGGGTGCTTCAAAGTGGTGTTTCATAGTAGAGATAGAGTTTTTCATGAACAATGGGGGGAAAGCAGCTGAAGTAGTGAGTACAGGTGTGAGAACAAATGAAGTGCCTGTAAATTAACAATCCAAAGCAAACCATTGAAAAAAAAACCTTTGTAAAATAACTTTTAGCCAACTTTCGGCTGTTGACATCAGTGGCAGCTTCCACTGGCAACAGGGAAAGTTACAAGAGAGCTGCAGGGTGGAGTTTTCGTAACGACGCCTCGAAATAATACAAGTGCCTGTAGGGTAATTTAGTCTTTGTTTGACTGCCAACAGCTAGTACCATTTGCCTTGTCCAACTGGGCTTCACTATAGCTATAAACAACCTAGTTTTTTTGCTACCAGAACCCTATGCAGGTAGTTGTCGTGTATGCAGTGTTTCCTATTTAAAATCCAGGGATTTTTTTCAGGAATTGAGAAACAAGCCTCTTACCTAACCACCTTTCATGTCAGCCAAAGGAAAGAAAATGAAAAGAAGTCTATCCCCACCCTGTATACGTTCATAGACTTTGTGAGCACAGATTCCAGATTATGTTCTTTGTTGCTCCGGCTTTATAGCATGCTACATGTTTGGATTCCAGGGACTGGAAGCCCAACTCCGTGCAGTCCACTGCATTGGCCTCTCTGAACGGTTCCGCTCCAGGGACCTTATGCAATGCTATGGTACAGCAAGAAAGGTCTACGTTTCTCCAACTCCCCCAGCACCCCACGAGAGACAGGGGCTTATAAGAGGAAGATGAATAGCTTCCTAATATTAGAAGGCTTCTTCGCTTGACCCCACCCCTGCCAAAATTGAACTGATGGCATTATTGGTCCATACTTTTTTTGGGCCTGTCCCTGTAATCATGCCAATCCACCACTCAGGGCTGGTCTAGACAAAGGAAATATGGTGAGATAAAATAGTGTACCACTTTAGTATGGAAGTGGCAGCGGGGGGGGGGGCATGGATTTTATGTGCCATTTGACTGGGTCCTCTTACAAGTTTCATTTCAGTGGCACTTTGACATTTCGGTGTTTTAACAAGCGCTCGGTTCTGGGAAATTCAGCCATCCTCCATCCTCCACACTATGGGAGACGGAAGGATCAGATCCAGTCTTCATGTGATCTGGCAACAGAATCATCTTCTTATACAAAACCCAGCAAGTTGCTTTTTTTAAAAAAAATATTGCCAGTTTGTGGGTGTGGGGGAGGTAAACTATCCAGACCACTTGTCATCCCATTCAATTTAATCCTGCTTGTTTTCTGTGTGACTCGTATTTTTGGCTGCATTATAGCTGGTACAGTCTTCCGGCAGTGGATGGTCTGCATCTCAGACAGAGATCCTTTTTCCAATACTGCTACTAGTGCTTTGTTCTGTCTCCACTACCCTGTTTAATCTAGAGATATCTGCAAGTCTTGTTACTGACAAGTGTCATAGAGGCTGCAGTAATCTGAGATCAAAACCTGCCCTGGATTATTTTTAGAGTATGTGGTTAATGGCCCTATAGTTCACCACTAGATTAAGGTGCCCCACTGTTTTACCTTGTGAATAAGCAATGATATTACTGAGCCAACTGAAGGAGTATCTAAGGGTTTTTTTGGGGGTGGTGGTTCTTTTTTGTAGATTAAATACAGACCTGGCCTAATCGTAGTGTGTATCATACAGGGGTGAATAAGCAATCTCTGTTCTCTTTCCAGATTTTGTCTGTATACCAGCAAGTCTTGAGCAGTTTTCACAGTGAGTCTTAGTTTGTTGATATTAATACAGGATGCTGAAAACATGAGTACAGTACTCTGGTTCTACAGCAAGGGATTAAGCATGTTTAAGCATTTAGTTGCATAAATAGAATCGCCCTGCTTAGAGGAAGTGCTTAGCCTCTCCGTTGTTCCTTAACACAGAAGGTGGCATTAGAGAGGAAAATTCCTATTAGCATGCCAGAGCCTATGAACCTACTTTTAGGTACAAACTTAAAAGAGTCCTTGTGTATTACTCAACATGCAAGCTCACAAGTGTGGAGGAAGTGACTTTCACAGAGAATGGAAAGTCAAGAATGATGGGCGGCCAGCTCTGCACTTAGGCAAAAGTAGTCTGCTTGCTGGACAGATGTTTCTAAGTGAGATGTTTCCCAATGAGGTAAGTTCCTTAATTGAGGACACCTATGATTAATGCTGGACTAGGACGCAGAGGTATAATTAGGTGCAGGCAGTTTATTTTATATATTGGTTTGGGCCAAATTCTTCTGATTCCAATGGAGCTGGTTTCCTTGTCAGGCCGATAAAACTGCCGCCTAACTGCTGTGGAAATTCCTTCTGCTCTGTTTTTATGTTGTTAAGTTGCATTTCAAAAGCCTTACAGTAGTTTTAAAGAAATAAGATGTCTTTTTTGAATGTATATGAGCGCTCATGATAATGCCGCAGTGCTCTTTTTATTTGTTCAAAGTGTTTGCTTTACTGTGGGCTTCTAGGGGGTTAAAAAACAGGGTGGTGGCGGTGGGAATAATAATCAGAGGAGGACTAGAGCTTACTTGCTTGCTTGTAGTGTGTTTTATAGCTACCGAAAGGGAAGCCACTAAAAATTAGATCTGTGTTTTCGGACTCTGTGATATCTGGGGAGAGGATGGGACAAGCTACCTGGAAAGTCAGCCTGGTGGAGCCTCCCGCTCTGGAAGTGATCTATCTGCATGACTTCTGACTTGAGGCTGCCCCTTAAGATACTGCAGAATAGGTTTTTAGGAAGGTTGTGGTTTGCAGATTTTGCAGAGCACAAATACGTCCCCCGCTACCACACAGCTGAACTTACATAATGACATATTTCAAATTATTGTAACATATCTTTCTGATTTTTTTTAAAGTCGAGTCCATCAAAGATTAGAGTAGAATAAAGTAGTGCATCTTTAGATAGATAGCGGGGAGATAATAATAATAAATGTTGCTATGACACTAGTACTTGCACTAGGCGTCATTTTCTCAGATAGACTGAAGTAAATATAATTCCTTATTTCTATTTGCCAATGATGGGAAATGTTTCTGTAGATGTAAGTTGTCAATTTTGTTGTATTTCTATTTACTCCACTGTTCTGCCACAGATCAGAAATCTTGAAATTCAGTACTTCTCAGTGTTTAAAAATAACTCACTAGCCACTTACAATGTGTATGCATCACAGATTTTTGTTGAACAAAAACAAAAACAGCAGTTTCCATTAATGAAAAAACACCAGATTTTCAAGTTGTGGACATTGATTTAACCTTCAGGATACTTCCTTCCCCCAAAGCCTTTTTATATCAATTTGGTAAATGGTTTATGCCTTAATGTACATTTTAGGTAGAGTATGCAATTCAGATTATAAAACCGCATAGCAAAATGGGAGCAAAAAAGAAAAAGAAAAAGAGGAATTCAACAGCAGTACAATTTACCATTAGACATGTATTGAGGGCTTTAGAAATAAATTTTCAAAATGGAGATACGTATCTGGATGGAGACCACATGTAAGTCACCAGATGATCTAGACACACGTATTGAATGGTTTCTCCATCTGGAAGTCCATAGGCAGCAGCTGTTTTCTCTAGTTCTTTGTGCAGAGCAGCAACTCAAGGCTCCTACACCAACTGGGGGAGGGGGGCCCCTCTCAATTTACCTGCCCCCCCTCATCTCACCCCATGATTGTAATTCCAAGCTTAGGAGAGTCGCTTTGTGTTTTAATAGAACTTTGAGACTCATCAACCAGAGAGGAGGGTGACAAACCTTGAATAAAAATTAAGCACCCAGGGGCTCCTGAGCGTAGGGCTTGGCACAGGAATTGGCAACCCATGTCCGAGACAACCTCCAAACACCTTTCGCACTGTAGCGGTCTTTTCCAGCAATGCCATTTAGGAGGGACGCCTTAGCCATTGCACATGGCAGACAACATGGAGGCAGAAACCGGTGGTGGTTGGCTGCAAAGAAAGCAATCCAGAAAACTTACTAAGGAATCCTGAAGGGTTACCGGCAAGCGACTCGATAAGAAGTTTGAGCCAGATGTCTGGCCTCAATCTCTCTACCCAACCCATCTCCCAAAATACATGTGGGGGGTTGTAAATGGAAGAGACAAAGCATAGCCTTCTGGTGTTTCCGGACTGCAGCTCCTAGCACTTGTTACTACTCTTGGCCATGCTATTGAAGTCTGGATTGATCCAGGGACATCAGAAGGGCACGTTGCTGCTGTATAAAAGATGAGAGAAATGAAGTTAATTTGCTCCCAAGTTGCATTGCTGTAGAATCTCTGTGGCAGTAACTCTGCAAGAAAGTTCTCAAGAAAGGAGAGTCATGGACTGTTTTTTTTTTAAAAAATCCTTTTATAGCAGAGATGTCCAGGATTGAGGTTGGGGCTCTTTTGCAGAGAAAGCATCTGCTTTGATGGTTTAAAACATCAACATTATGACCTCTCCCCAGTGGGACCTCCTTTCCATTGTCTGTACATGCAACCCACAATCTCTTTGGCTTCTCCTGATTTCTCTGTAACAGCGCCAACTGCACAGAACTACACCTCAAGAAGAGATCAATTTGTTTTTCTACTCTGCTTTTTTCAAATTAATTAAATTTCCTAATTAAAAATATCTGTGCTCTTGGAGAGCAACGTAAATACGTTCAGCCAGATGTTCCAGAATAGGTCAAATGGCAAGCACTGAAATCTTCCATCAGGCCAAAGAAGGATATAAGGCCCGTTGTGTGCCCGAGTTTACGCACGGCAGGCACACTTGCAAATTAAAGGAAGAAAGGTGATTCGAGGAACTGTTTGCCTAAATTTTGCAAAGTTAAAAGAACACTGCTGGGGATCAAAACATTTGCTTAAAACTTGGAAGCAAGTGTCTTGATTTCATACCATTCCCACATGGTTTGCTCCATTCTTTCTTACCTTTTGTCTTCCTCACCAAAACATTTTCAGCCAGAGCATCAAGTGCCGACTTTCTCGTTCTGTTAACGGAAAATGGTTCTGCTCATTACGTTATGATCCTTGCTGAGTGAACTATTCGCTGTTGCGTGCATTGGTGTTCATCCGAAAGAGGTGCATAGATTTACAAACAAAATGGGGCTAAACCAAACCAAAGAGGGTGCAGGAAAGCCCAGAAAGCAGAGTAAAAGAATAGATGGATCGTGTCCTGAAGACACCAAGTTTTTATTTAAGCAATGCATACATACCTTTGGGCAATACAGAAATGACTGGTCCTAGATGAAATCTGACCATTATGCTGTTAAAGGCAGACTCATTTTGCTGAAGGGCATATAAGAATTATGGGGGAGGGTATCTGCCCTTGATTGCTGAACTACAAACTGGAAAACAATAAAAGAAAGGCTGACTTGTACAACAATACTGTCTCTCTCTCTGTGTGTGTGTGCATATTCAAATAAGTGTGAAATGGAAGAGATAATAGAAAAGCTTCTGAGTTGATCTTCCTAGAAGAAGTCAAGCCACTAAATCTGCTAGCAAGGAATACTGCTCATGGGGACTCAGTGAAAGGCCTTTCTCATCCAGCACATATTAAGGTGCATTTCTGGTGCCCACTTCTAGCTGACATAGGAAAAGCTGAGTCCCCCTCCTCTTAAAATGAGGCGAGGAGGAGTCTCCCTGTTTTGTGCCTTTAAAACAAACCAAACCAGGGATGGTGCTGCGTTGACCGCTGGTTCCTCTTGAGACCAAAAGTTAACTAAGTTGTAGACTGAGTTAACACTTCTGCTCACACTGGCTATTCTGAACTCGATACCATGATCTGCAAAACGACAAAAACCAAGGCATACCCCAAAAAGGACATCAGATGTTCTCTCTCTAAACAGTTTAACACAAACGGTATTCCCAGTTCTTTTTTTTTGTTTTTTTTGTTGTTTTCGAAATCTGGCAGAAGTGGGGCCGTTTGAGAAAATGGAAGACTGAATAGCTGGAAAGCAGGCACAAATAAAGAGCAAAAGGAACAAGCCAGAGGTGACCCACGGGGGGTGACCAACCGATTGACCAACCAACCGTTTGGGCACCATTGTTCATAAGCCTTATTAAACTGCAGAAGGCTAATAAGGGATACTGTCCCACCGATGTCTGCCTCCTACTGCAAGGGACATTTTTGGGAGTAAATAGAAGGGGTGTGTGTGTGTGTGTGTGTGTATTGGGTCCTCAGCCACTATACATAAAGCCTCCAAAGGGCAACTATGAAAAAAGAAATTCCTCATTTAAAGGCATCTCTTACAGTACGAGACAAAGAATATTGCTGCAATGTTACTCCACCCCCAAACTTTCAATATGTATAAGGTTCAAAAAATCTTGTATTGGAATTCAAAGAGTTTAAAAGCTTACCTGTTGCCAGCTGTTTTCCCCCTTCTGAAATACATTTGAACATTGATTAAGCGACTAAGGAGCATGCATCTGTTTTATAGTTTTTAGACGCCTCCAATAAGTGGACTTGGTAGGATTTTTCATGAGCAACCCCAAATTTTACTGCTAGAAGGGAAAACGCTGCATCATAAATGGCAACATCTAGGCATGAAATCAACACGGATAAAAGAGAAAATATCTCTTCAAGGACTAGAAATGGTTGAATGACACATTTTTGAAGGAGTGCCAACTAGGCTTTTTGCAGGTGAGGTCTTGAGAACAGATAAGAGTCACCAACATAACCTCCCCTCCCCGGCTTTTAATTTTACCTGGCCTCCCCCCCCCCCCAAGCCGGAGAGGAGTAACCCAGCACCATCAGGATATAATACGCTGGAAGACAGTGGTCCTTTGCCTGAGCAGCAAATGTCGCTAAAGGAAGCCCCACTGGCAACTGGCAAGCTTATTGGCAAATATGTTTTGGTTGAGAGTGGGATTGCCCCATGCAGTTGGGGGCAGGAAGTGGCCACTGACAAATCATAGGTGAGCATGTCTTGTACATGGATGCTTTCTGATTTGGCAGCTCTGCAACACTTGAAATGGAGGTGCTCCAGAGACCTTGAAGCCGAGGCCTCTGGGAAAGGCAGCCCTCTGCCCTTCCTGACGACCGGCTATGGCTCCGGTTTAGCTGCCTAGATGCCCTAAGCACATCCGATCCCGCCTGATTTCGGAAGCTAAGCAGGGTCGGCTCTGGTGAGTACTTGGATGGGAGACCACCAGGGAATACCAGGTGCCTGGAGTAGGACCTGGCAAACCACTCCAGTACTGCTGCCAAGAAAAGCTCCATGGACATGGGGTCACGTCGAGTCGGTCACGACTATAACGACACAACACACACACACACACACATGGCTCCGGTTGTGCCTTGAAGAACATGCCTAGAACAACTTTCACAAAACCAGCCCAGACTTTATTATCTCAAGGAACCCATTTAGAATTGCTTTCTCTTTTTTAAAAAATTGTTTTAATCAGCATGATAATCACCACCACTATGACAGCAGTTTTCTCCAAAAGATTTGAAAAGCATTTTTCTGTATGCCCTACTTACAGAGGAGTGTTGGGGCTTGCATAGACTTGTATGCAGTAAGAATAATATATGGCTCCTGTGTACAGTTTTTTTAAAAACTGAGCTATGATAAAATATTTGGCTCTGCAGTTCACGCATCTAGATGTCCAGTGAGACAAAAAGGCCATTTGTAACTGAACAAGTTACTCTACATAAATTAATGAAGTGACTGAATCAACTCTGCATTTTCACTCAATGTGAATGAAAAGTGGACAGGAACTGCAGAACACTTGGAAAAAATAGTATTCAATAATCTAAGCTTCAAATATGATTTAACAACAGCCAGGTGGCTCACAGTTGGCAAATCCTGCTTAATATTTAATGGCGTGTTTATTCAAAATATACAACTGTGTATAGTATTAAAAATTAAATTGTTTTCAAAGTGCATTGTCACAACTGTTCCAAGAAACATAGTTATTTGCTGTGGCTTTTGCCTTTCTCTCGAAGGAAAAAAAAAGTGTATCAAGTACCAAATGAGGGTTCCCCTCTTAGAAACCAGGGTCTCTTGGCAGTTTGGTTGGGGGAAGGTGGGGAAAGTGTGGTCTTTGTGCCGTCAGCCTGGCTTCCGGCTGGCTTGTCACAGGTTGCTTAAGAGAAAAGTTAATTTTCACACTGTCAGTCCAGTGAGAGGCTTCAAAAAGACACACGAGGGAAACTAGCAACCAGGGTAGTAGGCAACACATCGTATTTGGCCTTGGTAAGACAAGACATCAGGAAAAGGCGACACGGCCTGATAACGCTCAGGCAAATTGATCTTCTGCCGGTGAGTCTGAGTCTATGGGAGACCCGTGTACCTTGATCGCCATCCCCGCATCACACAGAGGTGTGCACTGGTGTGGCGGCAGGAGACGACCCCCGGTCTGAGGAGGAGGAAATGGATCGGGCCGAGGCTTCCCGCTGCAGCTCCTCTACTTTCTTCTGAAGCTCGGCTCGGATGGCAAGGAGTTCCTTCAGATTCTGATGAACAGGCATCTGTTGGAAATTAACGCTTTTTAACAAATGCGAGCAGACTTTTAAAAAAAAAATCTCCTATCACAAAATTCCAAAACAAAAATAAAATATCGGGCCCAGCGTTTACTGAAAGAGATGTTATTCTGAATAAACGGTCTAACAAACTAAGTAACACACTTAAATTCACCCATGCACAGCACGGACAAGGGTCCTTTGCCAGAACAGACAGAAGACGAGAGCACACCTCTGCCTATAAGGCTCTGCCATCATCACTCGGTTACAAGCCCCGTTTCATTCATATTCAAGAGAAGGGCAAAAGAAGACCCAGACCAGAGAACATTATTTGCGGGCAAGCTCTTCAAGCCAGGTGGGAGAAGAAAAAATTGGAACCGATTGCTGGTTTACATTCAAGCATCTTCTGCAGTGATGGCAACCTTAAATGGGTGCACAATTCTTTCCCTCTGTATATTGTTAGTGTCACAATGGATGGCTTATGGTCTGTTGCTAGGCAACGCTTCGCGAGCACTACATGTTTCCCGTTCTGCAGCTGAATGGGCCCAATGTGAGGAAGGGAGACAAATCCAACACCCGTTCTATTCCAAGTTCCCACATGGGGTGGCCTAATCCAGAAGTGGGCTGGGAGGATCTCTGCCATCCCTCCATATTGGTGCTTGTGTGCATACCGACACGCACACACAGAATTACTTTGAACTAATCTAGCTGTAAAATTGATTAAAAGCAACTCCTCAATAACTCTTGCGGTTCTTCCTTAAGTAATTTAATTAGGCTACAACGATAATACAAGTCGTTAGCATCAATAAACAGAAAGATTAATCTTCCTCCAATACATTCAGAAATTAACTGATTTCTAAAGGCAATGCTTATTCAATTAAATAACCCCCCCCATACATATATTTCTTTAAATATGGGAAAATAAGCACTAACGCTCACTATTAAATGAATATTAGAAACTCTCAAGAAGCCTTCAACTATAAAAAAGTCATTATTTATTGCCATTTCAAGGAGGGAAGTGCACATCTTGGCTAATAATGCACAGGCAAAAGGCCTGTATATTTTGGAACCAAAGCTAGGTACCTTAAGGAAGAACCCATTGCCACAGCACCTGCCTTGATAGCTACCCACCATTTGCTTCCAGAGGGCAGCAACATTACTTTATTGCAGTGGTAAGACCTAAGCACATCCGATCTCGCCTGATTTCGGAAGCTAAGCAGGGTCGGCCCTGGTGAGTACTTGGATGGGAGACCACCAGGGAACACCAGGTGCTGTAGGTGCCTGGAGTAGGAACTGGCAAACCACTCCAGTACTCCTGCCAAGAAAACCCCATGGACATGGAGTCACGAAGAGTCGGTCACAACTGGAATGACACAACACACACACAAGACCACAGCATGTCTTGTGGCACCTGTAAGCACTACCAAGTTTTAGTTGGCATAAGCCTTCACAGATGGTAACCTTCTGGGATTGGAAGAAAGACCTGCAAAAGCTTATGCCAAACAACTTGCAAGCCTCTACGGTCTCACAGGACTCTTTGTTGATTTCACTGTAGATCCTTTCTTCTCCATCCTGCATGGAATGTTTGATGAGTACAAACTGCATACAACCAACTCAACATAGAGAAGCTGGAGGTGTCCCCCCCCCCATGCCAATTACATAAAGAACTGTTTTTGTGCAGCTGTGCTAAATCGCATCTCATTCAACCTGTCTGATGTAAGAATTCTTTTTACATTAGGTTAGCAATTAGAGCAATTTCAATTCATGATTTATTAAGCATTTAACAGAGCCCTTACACTGTTCCTTCCACATCGCTCATTATAACAACCTAACCCATGTGAGGCTGCTTCCAAGCCCTACAGGTATGATGGCAATATGAAAAAATCACGCAAAGGCACACTACATGGAACCAAAGGCTTCTCTCTCCCATCCAGCGTGGCAGCTAGGATTTTTCCTTTGAAAATATCTAAAAGGAGATGAAGATGACTGCACATGTTTTCTGCTACCCGTTCACCGTTGTGAACTACACAAGGATTGCAAAATCCATACCAACAGGGTAAGTATAAAGGCAGTATAATCCCCATCCGCTTACACTGTATGAAAGTGACTGTGTTTTCCTGCGTGTCCCTTTACTAGCTCAAGGACAACCATTCAGATGAAAATTGTTCAGCACTGAATGCGCTTCATCTTCTGTAGGTTCTTTTAAAATGGTTTTGTTTTTTGGCACTGGAAAGAAGGTATAGAATAAAACGACTATTTTAAAGCCATTGCTTTGTTTTTCAGCCTGACCCCATCTCCGTTCCAGTAGTTCCAACAGGGGAACAGGGCAAAATTAGGGAGCTCTGATCTGCATTCCAGTGGGGAATGATAGTGGAAGAGTCTCCCTAACCCAATCCCATCAAGGATTTAAAAACAGTAGAAGTGCTATTCCTCTCCTTCAGTGTATGAGATTCCCCGCCTTCCCCTGGTCTATGAGCTTTGGTGGGTTCTTGAAGGCCTACGAAACACAAATGACCAGAAACTGCAAGGGGATAAACAAAAATTCTCTACATGCACCAAGTTTCCCCATCATGCAATCCAAAATGATACTAGCAATTCACAACTCGTGTATGGAATCTGTGCCCAGTCTGAACATCCCACTCCCTCCTTGGTATCAGAGCTTGTGCATGAGTCAGAAAGTTAAGAACCTAAGAAGAACTCTACATCTGGGTTGGGCAAGAGGGCTGTCTAGTCTAAAATTTAGTTCACAAACAACCCAGTGTCACTTGTCTGTGGGGAGCCCCCAGGTAGGATCCTAGATCAGTGGTGGCAAACCTTCAGCACTCCAGATGTTTTGGACCACAACTCCCAGAATTCCGTGCGTAGATTGCCAGTGACAAAGGGCTGGGGAGTTGTGGTCCAAAACATCTGGAGTGCCAAAGATTTGCCACCACTGTCCTAGACAGCACCCTTGGTCTCACATTCTCAAGCAAGTGATACATTTAGGCATACTGGCCCTGGTTCTGAAGACAGAAAGGCATCCCAAGAAGTAGCCAGGGATGACCTTAACCTGCATAAATTCATTCAGCCCCCCCTTTCCAGGCCACTTGGGAATGTGCCACAAAACCTGACACATGGCACTCTTGCGCTGCGTGACTGCAGGGTTGTGCCTCCGAGACGTGCAGAACGCTGCTGTTATGGTTTAGGCTTGGATCCAGCGCAGGCAGTAAGAAAAACCAAGTGTAAGCCCTGTGTCCTCGCGAGGCACATTTTAAACATAAGAACATAAGAAGAGCCATGATGGATCAGGCCAAAGGCCCATCTAGTCCAGCTTCCTATATCTCAAGTGGCCCCACCACTGGGAGCGCACGTGACTACATAACTGTCTCCTGATACCACTCCCCTGCATCTGGTCCTTGAAGTAGCCTGGTTTTAAGCCTGGAGATGACACATCTCCATCATGGTTTGTCACCTGAGATGGACTTTTCTTCCAGGAATCTGTCCAATGGTCTTTTGAAGGCATCCATGCCAGATGCCATCACCACATCCTGTGGCAGGGAGTTCTACAGACTAACAACGCACTGGGTGAAAAAATATTTTCTTTTGTCTGTTCTCACTCTCCCAGCCCTGATCCACACCCAGTCCCTCCACAGGTTCTACAGGACAATGTTCCACACTTCATGCTTCTGTCCAGCTCTTGAAAATAAGATGTTCTACAATACCTGCTTCCGAACTCTAAAAGAACGCATCAACACAACCAGTGGGATGGCCAAAAGACGAAAGCAGCCCATGTTCCCTCTCTAAGGTGTACACTTGCAGAGTTCCATTGGTGCAACATGGAGGAAGCTGGAGTGGATGCTGACTTACTTCTGAGTTTCCCACACCTGCCCAGCTGGGCGAGGTTCACACGCAGCCGGGATGAAAATTAGAGGGAAAGTTGAATGCAGCACAACCATACTTTATCAACATCTTTTACATTGGAAACGCAAAAACCGAGTGTTTCTGCAAAGAGATTTATACACTTTAAAGGGATGAAAAGAAATAGGGAATATGAGTAAGAGAAGAAGGAACAAAGGAACAAATAGGCCGCAGGCATCAAAGCAGCCCATCATCATGTCAGGAAAGAGAAATGTGCTTAGAAAGACAAGGAAACAGTTAGATATTCAAATGTAGCTACTATAGTCTGAAAGGCAGAATGAAGGTAGGGCGGAACACACATGCATTCAATGGCAAAAATGGTGTTTAAAAAGAAAGGTTCCCTGCCCTTGTTGAGTTTCATCCACTTTTGCTATAATTCAATCCTTCAAAAAACCTTCAGTTTGTGAATGTCGGATACTGTGTTTCTGTATCCACAATTAAAAACACCAGGATTTGCACAATATTGTGCCTGCATTGCCAGCCGGAAAAAAAAAAGATGCCATGCTTTACATGAGCAAAGAATAGCCTGGATGCTGACAACACCAACGGGATACATACATTCTTGTGCTTACTAATATTCACAAAGTGACACCAATCAAGGGAAACTCCCACAAGCTGGCTTCATCGATTAATGCCTTCTCACACAAACACCAAGCAATTGTCGCAACAAACATTTTCCAACCAGTATAAATAGTCTGAAGTTTCTCTTTGCCTGAACCTCCTGAAATTTAGCACAGAGCAAGAACACAGTGTGCGCTACAGCTGCATCAAATCTGGTGCTGATCCTGAAGTCCAGTTTCAAAGGTATAATCTTTTTTGTTTGGTCTGCCACCAGTTTTATAGTTGCTTTGCAGAATGTTGATTTGCTCTGCACAAGATCACTACAGCACTCTCACACAGCAATAATGTATTAAAAAGGTAACACAACCATTCAGAGACTCCAAGCATGTGCCTTTTATCACACTTATCACAACTCATGATGTTGTGATCCTATTAAACCAATGGCTGCTGAAATGGGACCATACAAGAACTAGCAGCCTAGATGGACTGCAGAGTACATTTCTCTAGCATGTACATTCAGAGGTTAAGTTTCACTGCATTTAATGCAAGGGCACATTTCTTATAATCAATTTCTGCTCCCACATGCTCATTTCACCAAGCTATTCTCCTAATTAGACATGGGCATGACCAGAAAAAATGACGTTTCAAATTTTCGTTTGTCGGAACGGGTCCGTTTCAGGTCATTTCCGTTTGTCGCGAAATTTTTCAAAAATTTGTCGTTTCCATTTGTCGTTTCCATCGTGATTTAGCGCGATTTGACTTCCAGAGCATAGGGGCGTCCCGCAATCAGGGCCGGTGCTAGGTATGTTTGCGCCCTAGGTGGCGGGCGGAGTGGGGGGGCGGCGGTGCCGGGGGGCCATGGGCAGGCAGCGGCCGCGGGCGGCGGCGCGGGCCGCAGGCAGGCGGCAGTGCGGGCGGACGGGCGAGTGGGCAGTTAGGATATCACTTAGGATAGATGTTCTGTTCTTGGCTTGCACCCCAAATGTGTGTGTGTGTGCAAGCAAACTGAAGTTGGGAAAATAGAAAATAAATGGTAGTATATAATATATTTTTAAAATAAATCCACACCTCCCACTCCCAGTCGAACCTCCCCCTTTATCCAATATCAGAAAAAAATCCTCAAACTGCCAGAGAAGAAATAAAGAATAAACTGCTATTCCCTTCAGCAGACAAAGCTGCAGGGAATCAAAGAAATTATTTTCTAAATTCAATTCCCTCCATGCCTGCCTAACTTAAATCCTAAAGCCTCCAGCCTCCCCCCTCAATCTCCATCGGATCACACCAGCACCAGCAGCCAGCCCTCCTCCCTCAACCACATCCATACACCCGACTGTGATTTCTGGAAGGTGCCTCGGCTTTTTATGCCCTCCGAGACATCCAGAAGTGTCAGTCAAAAACCTGGCGATGCCATTGGTGGAATGGTTCAAACAATTTGCATGGTCCCATCCCATGCCCAGCCCAAATGGGCAGGTCTAAAAAACTAAAAAATAAAATAAAATAAAATAAAATCAATACGACGTTTTATTGCTATAAAAAAAAACCACTGCTGCTACTATAAAAATTCAGGCATTTAAAATAAATAAATTTCACATGTTTCTGTGGTGATTTGGTGTGTTTTTTGACCACGATTTCAAAAGAAAAATTGCAGTCGCCATTTTGGATCCCCCACCACCACATGGCATGCAGGGACAGACAGACGACGAGGATGACCCCCCCCCCAGCCTGGTGCAAGCAGCCCAGGACAGGAGAAGGGGGGGGAGGCCGGGGACCCCCCAGAAACCACCCCTCTGGTAGGTGGCAAAGCCTCAGGCAGGCATATTTTCGCCTGTTTTTTTGGCCGGGAGTTGGGTTTTTAAAAAAAAACTTTTAAAAACTTTTTCTGTGCTTCGCATCGTGTGATCGCCGCGATGCCACAAATGGAAACGAAAAACCTGACCAAATTTTTCTTTTTTCAGTTCGACTTTTGACAGTTTTGACAGCTTAATTCTCGTTACCATTTGCTATGTAACGGAAACGATAACCGAAAACGGAAATGACAATTTCGCCGAGGCGTGCCCATGTCTACTTCTAATCATGCCTTAGCTCAAATGCTTCTTGGACCCAGATATCTGTGAACGAAGCAAACCAGAATACCTTTCAAACAGATGCTTCAAGGCATCTTTCTATCAGGATTTCCCACAGGGTTACTTGTGCTCTGTCCGTGGAAACTGTAATCCTACATGCATAGCATTCTCGTACTGGGTTATCAGGTGATTTCACCTTCAGTCCATATTTTATGCACCATTGCAGCAGCTTGCTGATTGGCACGTTGGTTAACAAGCCATTTATTTCTGCAATGAAGTTGTCCAGTCAAAACATTTGAGGATGATCCCAGTGTTTTACATTGTTTACTGATTCACACTGCACCGTTTTAAAATGACTTCGCAGATTTTTAGAATCAAAATATTTTAGATATTTTTTTAGACGGGCGGGTACATTCCTGTGTGAACCATGCAGGAAGACAAAGCTTCTCTGTGTACCCAATTTGTTTAACTATGTTTATTTTGCTGCAGGTACTTACCACTATCATGTGATAGACAAGCTGCTTTTTATTCCCTACATTACTCTCAAATTACCCCTAACCAAGTGTTTCCCTTCCACATATTTTAGAAAGGAAGGATCAGAAGACTCAACCACAAGTGTTGGGTACAGGCCACCTTTGGCAGGAATGCGACTATTCCACATACAATAGAATTTTTTATTGTTGTTGTTGTTGTTGTTGTTGTTGTTGTTGTTTTTATTGTTCAAACGCTGGAATCTCTAGGGTTGCCAACCAGTCAGTAAAATATGATTTCTGACATTTTGCAGTTTTAAACAGACTCATTTCTAGACGTACCCACCCCCTGGAAAGAAAAGCTGAAGGATTCTCAGACAAAGACGGTGGTAAGGTTTCCTAAGAGAAGAGGACTGTGATAAGCACTTTTTCTAACAGTCATTTAAAAAGGAATTCTGCTTTCAAGAGTGGGGAGAAAAAGAAGAGTCAGCACAAATGGATGCTGTGGGGTTAGCAACAAAAAGGCGACTTTCTAATAGGCCCTGTGAGGCCCTTGTGATTATGTAGCTTGCATGCCTCCCGTTTCCTTCTAGTGCAGCAAAATGCAAGCTGAAGACAAAAAGATGTCATGCTAACTTGAAATGAGTAACAGATTGAAATCTGGGCCCTGGCGGACTTTTATAGGAAAAAGAGAAACTGACCAGATAACTAGCCCTGCTGCACATATGCCACCCTACACCTGAAGACGCGGATTTAAAACACACACAACTATATTGGGCTATAAAGCAGAGGCAGGGAACTGGTTTTTCTTGAGATGTAGATGAACCACCGTTTCCACCATTCCCTTCAACGGTTATCGTGGCTGGGAGAAATGGGAATTAGGAGATTTAAGGGTCTTCCAACCCAAGCCTGGCTTATGTCAAGCAAAACACTGCATTATTTAGAATTCGAGTTCCAAATTTTGTCACCAGCATGCTGTTCTGGCCAACAACCAAGTGCCTCAGGCTTGAGGAAAAGAGGTGGCCTAAGTTTACTGCCTGGCAACCTATGATTCCAGTGTCCATAGATGCAGCCTTGGCATCAACTAATATGATCCCTGAAAAAGGAACAGGAACAGGGATCTACACAGTATATGCTAAATAGCCTCTACTGCCAAAAGAAGTTTCTCAAAGCCTTTTCAATCATACTTCAGTGCAACACAAATGCAAAAAGAGAGTGCAGGCTGATTTACAGATGACGGCTTGCCATCTGATGACTTGTGGTAATAAGCCACTATGGAAAGAATACCAAACCACTAAAAAATTAAGCCAAAGTTGAGTAAAGCAGCAATGACAATCCAAGAGGACAATACAACCTGTGTATCATCTTCTGTTGAATGTCACCAGGTCCTTCCTTGATTCTTCATTCCCCAAACAGAACCCAGAACTTGCAGAGAAGGTAAATATGTGCTTTTCAATGAACAGCTCCTACTAACCTATAGCCAGCAGACTACCATTTGGGGACCAGCACTAAGATTCTGGGAGCTGCAGTCCAAAAATCTAAATATTACACTAGAAGAAAAGGAAGGCCATCATTTCATGGAGAGACAAATTGGGCCCACCATTGAGGTCCTTGACCTGTGAAGAAAACTCCAAAAAAATCACCAGTGTCATCCAAGCCTGAGCTTTGGAGACCTGGAAGTAAGACGTCAATATCTTGCTGCTACTACTAAGAGCCTCCAAAATCTATTATATAACTATCCGGAATCCTATTGTAGAACTTAATGCTGCCCAAGTCTAATGATGTCATCAGCCTGATTAGAAGGAATGGAAAGCTTCTTCTTCCCTACCCATTTGGGAGCTTTGGAACAGGGGAATGTACTTGTGAATGCCTCTCGTTTTCGAGGATAAGAGGGATGCCTAGCAATCCCTGGAACATGGTGAGGAACAGGAAGACGTTAATTCCTCTCAAACAGCGATGTCTGATAATGCCAAATTTGCCCAGCCTAAGGTGGCACAAGAGGATTCTAGACGTGTCCAAAATTCCTTTTTTTCTACCTCATTAGCTTTGCAATTCAGGTACAGAATCAGTGCAACCAACACCACCAAAAGGGTTTGCAGCCTTTCATACAGATTATTTCTGCACAGCCTTCTCAATGCAAGGACAAAGCCTTACTGGTTTGCCCAATTTGTTTATAAATGTGTTTATAAAACAGAGTGGGTGTAATAGATCATTTTATTTCTCTTCTGCCCTTGTCTGTTTGGATTATTGCAATCCTAGGCATGCCCAAACTTCGGCCCTCCAGATGTTTTGGACCACAGCTCCCACAGTCCTTTGCCACTGAAGATACAGGCTTGGGATTCTGGGAGTTGTGGTCCAAAACATCAGGAGGGCCGAAGCTTGGGCATGCCTTAACTTATAATACTTGTAACACATTTAAACCACCAAGTGCCATTAAATAAATATAAATACATCTTATTTATAATAATGTCAATAGAGAATGGCTGAAATCCAGTGGTGATTTATTTTTAAACTATACAACTATCGGTTTTATAAATATCATAAAAATTATATTAAAAATATTTGAACATTTGCCAATATTAAAATAAGATTAAAAGCAAATTGTAAAAACTTTCTAAAAAGATCTAAATTTAATAAATGTAACATTCCTGAGACTCCCACTTGCTGCTTAAAAGCCCACCTGAAAGGGAAACAAGTCACCACTAAAACATATGGTGTGGAACGCATGGAGAACCTGACTCACTAAGTCTCTTCTGATTCAATGGGCCTATTATAATGGCAACATACCACTGGATTTCAGCCAATGGATACATTTCCAGCAGTCCTTCAATGTTTAAAATGCAGCGTGCCAACCAGACACGAAAGGGACAAAAAGAAGGCAACTATTTGCACTTCTTTTAATTATGTTATCTCTTAATTTAAGCAATGCCCAGAAGATTCCTAGATCTGGTTTTATTTCTAGATCTTACCGTTAATATGTAAACCCCACCCCCACCCCGATAGTAATCTGTTTCCAATAAAACATACCTGAGGCCTCATGCGAGGATTCCACCGTACATAATAGTTTACCCATAATTCTAAATGGCTTAGGCTTGCAACGGGATACAGGACATGGTTTTCGTAATTTACAAAGAAAGGGTTACTGAACTCGTCAAGTTGACTATTAACGTAGGACCACAGGGAGACCGTCCTTGTGCTTATTTCCTGGAGAGAGGGGTGAAAAGGCATTTTGTCAAGCGCACTTGAACGACAAAGCCAAGCAGTAGTTTTCAAGCATCCTTCATTGAGAGAAGAATTTCCACAGAAGGTCTGTCAGCGTAGAAAACTCCTGACCATCGTGTGCGACTGTGGCGCTCAACCTTTCCTAAGCATACAACCCCTTCAGCAACTCCATGAAACCACCTGAGCTGCAGCATGCTACAAAGAGAAAGGCCGCTTTATTCAAGGGCATTTCTAGATGCAGAGCCATCCCACTGCCCTCCTTCTCGTCTACAATTTAAACTTGTCAGGAAAGGGGAATTGGGGGAACAGGATCATCCTGAAAGCTCCCACCACAATATTCCTTGGCATACAGGGTCAACCGGAGCCAGCATATCCATCGGGAGAGGAAATTCTTCATCACCATGAAAGCTACCTGCTCCATACAGGCAGAGAACCGATGTTGTTGCTATGTATTCCTGATGACAAGGGCACAGATTCTAAAGCTGGACAGTGAAAAAAGCAGTTGCAGGTGAGCAGGAAGAGATGGATTGACTCAATAAGGTAAACCATGGCCTTCAGTTGGCAAGATCTCAGCAGGGCTGTTCATGGTAAAACCATTTGGAGGTCATTCATTCCCTTATCTTCAGTGGCTGGATTGTAAGGAAACCCCCCCCCACCACCTGAGAAGCAGTATCTACTGATGCCTTTTTTTTTAAAATCAACTTTACTGGATAAACTTAACATTCAAAATGTGGTATTTCTACTTCCCTGTAGGAAGAATTAAAAAACTTGGGAGGTGGGGGACCTGAAGCACATTTAAGGAATCTGACAGAAGCAATAGTACAAATTTAAATCACTGGATGTCATGGATCCCTAGGGGGGAAATACAAAAAGTAACTGAATAAAATTAATATAGATGTCAGCAAAAAAAAAAAAAAAAAAAACAAAAAAATATACCCCCCAAACACAACACTTCAATATGGAATCAATGGAACCACATTGAGAAAGGGCAGTACAATGCATTTTTTCCGCATTCTCTTTGTATTTAACTAAAATACCAAGCTTTTAATTAAATGTCCATGTTTAGCCTGATCCACAGGGGATTCAAATTCTATGACCAAATACACACACATCACCATGAAGCCGTTATTAAATCAAGGTTTCAGAATCAGAATAAGAATCAGCTTTATCTTGCAATTTTATACTCTTCCAGTGCTATAAAGCATCTGTTTCCACTACAGTTGTCTCCTAAATTGCATTTTTAAAAGGGGGTGGGGGTGGCTGCATTAGATTATCCATTCATGAGAGGAAGCTGTCTGGGTAAGCACATACAGAACGTATTTGGAGCGAATGTATAATTCAGCTCCATCTTGTGGTGCAAACATGCAATTTACTGCATGGGCTCAGACACGAATCATGCATATTGCAGAGCAAAACCACAAAGGTGCTGCTTGGGTGAACATTTTTCTTCTTGGAATAAGGGGAACTAAGCCACTGTCTTGAACATGTCTTAAGCCGAAGTCACACTCTGCATATTGAATTAATTATTATCTCCTGCACTTGATTATCAGCATTCTTTGTTTATCTCGAATATGCTACGAGAGATACAGATCTGGCAATAAACACAGGAAGCTGTGGAGGACAGCACCAGATAAAACGATATGACTTCAATGGAAGCGTTCATCTATTTAGCCCAGTACCAGCCATTTGGACTCTCTCTCCTATACTCCAGGATTTCAAGCTGCTCTTTCCAAGCGGAGGCCAAATCTGCGACTCTCCATGTGTGAACTCGAAGCTGAATTGCTGAGCTAAGGCCTCTTTCAGAATTCACAGCATCCCCTCTTACTTTCTGCCCTGGATGATAGGAATCAAATTGCCTGAAGCTTTATCCTATTTTGTTTTAAGGGAAGAAACTTCTATGGACACAGCCACAAGAGTCACAATCAACTCCACCCATGGCGGGTCCAAGGAGTAGTTAATGAACACAATCTGTGCTACCGGTAAGACGACATCAAGTCTGCATTTTGTAACACAGGAAGGTCAGTCGCTCGCACAAAGCTCATTTTTAAATTATATCCAGAAAACCAACACCCGGAGAGAAACAGTATGTTCTGTTCCTTGCTATACCCGGGCATAAACCAGGCAGGCTCAGAGTTTGGGCTAGCAGAGCTAGCTGTTCTCAAGAACAGAAATATGTTTTCATTAAGGATGATTCCAAGACTGCAGAAGTTTTTTTGCCTATTTTGCAATTAGAAAATATATATATATATATATTTTCATCTTTAGGCGACATTTACTTTTAGCTCTACAGAACCAAGGAAAACAGCCTCAAAATGCCTCCTCCCTCCTGTAAAATCATTACGCAGCTGATTTACCTCCTTTACTCGCTGATGTTCAGAGTTGTATAAAAAGGTGCCAAAGAGACAGCTATAAAGGTGATCCAAAATGGTGATCAAAAACAGCTCGTTGAATTCAAATGCTGCTGGAAACTAAAGCGATAACATACACTGTTAGAACCGTTGTTTAAAACAAATGCACAAACAAATTATCCTGATTTGATTTTGACCTTAGCTCTCTCCCCCCCCCATTCTAACACAAACGCGCATGAACACATACACAGAGAAATCTCTAATGTAAAATGCAGCATGAAGGTTTATAAACAGCCAGCTGCATTTTAAGACTCGACAGAAGGTCGTTGTCTTGGAGATCCTGGGCAAACACCTCACCTTGTTCACGGGCTGTGTTGGAGGACCCCATCTCCAAACGTCTGATTATTTCAAGTATGAAATGATCTTTTTTTGGATTTGCCAAATACGTGCTATGTGATATCTTCCTCTCCCTGACATTCTGCAAGTGAGACATGGTGCATCCAGATTCTAGCTCATCCTCCTGTGATGTGCAAAATACTTTGTTGTGCGGGGGGGAAAGGGCTGTAAGAAAAATATTTCTTAATTTGAAAGACCTGCTTCTCCTGCATGCAGACCCAACTCATCACCTTTCATATATCGGAGAGATGAGAACCTCAGAGGTGACAACAGAGGCTCTGCTACAGCCTCCTGAATTTGGGGAATGGAAATTAAGATCCTCATTTGGGGGCTCTTATCATTCGAGAAATGCAATTTCTAGGAAAGAGCTGCCAGCTCACTGCCCCTGCCAAAGCAGACCTCTACACTGTCACTCGAAACCATTTTAAACATGTTTACATCTGTTGGGATTGGGTCAAGCTCTGGTTTTATAAACGGTAGTACTGCATACTGTACTGCAAGTTCCCTAGTGACCTTGCAGGTAGTTCTGCTGCACTTACTACCAAATATTCCTTTTTTAAACATTAATTATTTAATTTTATGCAGGTTTTGAGGTAGAGAGAACAAATGGAGGATAAGGGGAATGGGTTGGGGGGAAGGAGAAAGGGATTAGGAGGTTGAAGAGTACAATAGCATTATTTGTTCCTCACATATTTATACATACTAGTTATAATGCATTAGCCCTGCTACCCCAAAATTATCTTGAGCCCTGCAGCTGCTGCTGCTGCTGCTGCTGACAACACTGGTGTCCACCTATCTTTGTGCCCTTTTCATGGCTTCTCCCTGTGCCCTGAACTGTTTGTGTCCCCCCCCCCCCCGGTTCAAGAGAATTTGTGTGCCAGTGACTCGGAGGAACAAATCAGGTGTTATCACTTCTATTTACTTCAACATTTGTTCCCTCCGTGTAGCTTGTTGCCACGGCAAACTTATCCGCATGCCCAAAAATTAACACCCCAACAAGATACAGTGGACCTTTGTATAACAAACAGTTTGTACAACATTTGCTTAACATAATTTTATTTGGAACAAATTAATTCCTTTATACAAGGTACCACTGTACCAGGCAACAGAAAGAAAAGGACAGCTTTCTGCATAAACACACGTTTCCCTTTAATTTGGCAGCATTTAATGTAATAGATGGTCAGATAAAAGGACAGGAGTGGTTATTAGACCCCGGACGTGGCTCTGGCCCCGTCTGACCTGCTGCAAGAACAGGTTACATCAAGTCCCTAGTCATACAAAGGAGAAAGGTTCTTTTCTCTTGATGCCTACGTGGCTCCAGAACACAGACAAATACTCTGGATACAGAGATTACGAAATGTTAGCCTCCGAAAAACCTGTAACAAGCCAGTTGTAGGGACTGCATCCCGGTTTGTGTAAGGCATTCCGCTCCCTCCACCCCTTGAGTCAACTCATAACCCTTCAAGTTGGTTTGAAGCCTCTTAAAGGGTTCATATTTGGCAAATCCGTTTCACAGTTTTACTACACAGGGAAACTAAAAAGATTAAAGAAGCATACAGCAATGAAGATGACCAAAGATACAGTATTTTTCCGTATATAAACCGACTCTCAGTTTTTAATCTAATGTTTTTAGACAAGAATATAGTCTTCTACAGGGAAGTAAGCTGAGGAGAGAACCGCACAGGTGCAAAACCAGAATTTTGGATTGGAATAGTGGGGGTCGTCTTATAGACAGAAAAATACGGGTATTTTAGTCTGTTGTAATCAAGGATCTGGTCTCTAGAAACATTTTAAAATTACTGAATGGAATGTGAGTTGCCTATTTTTAAGCACAAACTTGGATGTTTGTTTCACAACAAATCTGTATCAGCAATATCCAGAATTAAACTGGGAACAAAAACTTGACTGTAACAAGGTGCAATGCCTATCTGACCTTATTAGTGCACAGAATATATCTTTATTACAGAACCCTAACTTTTTGAAGGAAAAGAAGGATATAACATAGTAACATATATCACATTACATTAAAAGGATTTCCTACTACATATATTGGATACCTGTGGACAATCACTTGTGAAACCAGCTGACCATTAGGACCAGGTATGGCAAGAGGTAACAAAAAAAGCCAGTGATCCAGAATATCTCTCTCACTCTAACTTAACGATTTTCATTTTATTTGGATTTTTGTTTTGTTGTTCTATTGCTGAAAATTGTTAGTAGTGAAAAATGGGGTTGTGAGGACCCACACATGCCATTTAAATCTTTCAGGGGGAAAAAGATATAAATGAAATGAAATCTAGAAAACTCTCTGGTGGTGCTGGAAACTTACCCAGTATCTGCAGAAATAAAGAGATATCTAGCTTAGCAAAGAGCTAAATGCACATGGTGAAAAATCACCATGGGAGAAGTGGGTATTTGCCCTAGTTGTAATGGGAAGCTCAGTAATTCTTACAGCTAGAGCCATTTCCAATAAGACAACACCACCAGTGTGTTCAGCAGATGCTGTCAGTGCAAGCTTTGGAACGGTTCTTGGATAACGCATGTAAAAAGCCTGCATGCTAGTCATCGTCGTTGTCTTCTTCTTCTTCTTCTTCTTCTTCTTCTTCTTCTTCTTCTTCTTCTTCTTCTTCATCATCATCATCATCATCATCATCATCATCATCATCATCATCATCATCATCATCATCATCATCATCATCCTGGCATGCCCTCATAGAAGGTTGGCAATCAGTAGCCTGAACTGGTTTCTATTGAAGGCTATTCTAAACAGAGCCGTTTTGCTTGCTGTGGACCGTTGTTCTTAAGCCAGAATGATGTTCTACGCCCTGGGCCAGGCTTCCCATTTATTTTTCTTTGAAGGATAACTTGTAGCAGATGGTATTTCTTATTGCACATTATGTGTCCAAAATACTGCAATTTTCTTCTCTTTACAGTACTGTATTGATGATGTCTAACTTTGTATTCATGCGCTGTAATATGGCCACATTAGTGACTCTGTCTGTCCAAAGCCTCTGCAGAATTCGTCTGTACGTCCACAGTTTGAATGCTCCCAGCTTCCTGCATAATGTGTCTGCAAGGGTCCAAGTTTCAACACCACAGTGAAGTATGCTGAATACATAGAATCGAAATACTGTTTTCGAGTATGAAGTCTGTACCGTTTGTCAAGACTTTCCTATTTTTCTGGAAGGAATTTCTAGCTTGTTCAATTCTACAACAAATTTCACATGAAGGACCCTAGTTATCTTTGACAAAGCATGTCAAAGCATGCGGCCAGTGCAAGCTGTGGCACGGTTCTCGGATAATGCATGTGAAAAGCCTGCATGCCAGTCCTTCCAATGGAGGGGCATTGAAAATAAAATGCCTGTGAAAAGGAATACATAAGGCGCAGAACATATAAGGGCAGCTTGTGCGACAGGGTAAGACCATCTGGTATCAGCTTGTGAAGAGAAGATATTTTTTTAAATGCCTGGCCTGAACACGCCAACATCATGTTATGCAACCACCGACACTGGTCAGCCAGAGGGTTACCAAAATGAATGGCATTGTATACCTAAGTATATACCAGCACATTTACTAGGTACAATCCATGTGTCAGAAGGTACACTCACACTATACAAATCTTCATGTATTTATTTGTTGTGTAAGGGAATGCAACCGATGTTAAGCCAAATGATTTTTAAAAATGCATTTAATATGAAACAGTCATTTTTATGGCGTAGTTAGTCCTGAGATGAAAAATGCAGTTCACATTTGGTTCTAGTAATATTTAGAGGATTTGTGGGTGGAGCACCTTGTAAAACTCTAAATGCTGTGCTGTCTGACAAGGACAGAAATTAGTTCAGTTTCTCTGGGTGAGGAAAGTAAGGCGATGACATGCTCTTTGAGAAGGAACTTGAACAAAACAACTTAGTTTACATAAGCTACTTCATAAGCTCTCTGTGACAATCATACTGAAGTAGCATTAACTTTTGATTCTTTATTTCCTAGAACTAATTTGCTTTGGGAATGATATGAATTTAAGAATTAAAGTACTGTGCATCTTTACACTCAGGGATCTTAAGAGAAGCTCAAATATTATCTGCTTTAGAAAATATCTGCTTTAACATTAGCAATAAGTGCAAGGCATCTTGATTCATTTGTCCTTAATGAGCAGATCTCAGTGTCTGTATATATTAATTAGTTATGTTTAATATGTAAAAGCAGCCAACTCATCAGAGAGGAGCTGCATTCAGCAGTCCCCTGTGCGGACTGAATTTGTACATTATACAGTACGACCCCCCCAGATCCACTGATTCAGTTATCCATGGTTGTTGATCAGGTGCAAGGGAAGTCCGAGCCCGGCAGCTAAGACGGAAGATAGAAAGAAAGAAAGAAAGAAAGAAAGAAAGAAAGAAAGAAAGAAAGAAAGAAAGAAAGAAAGAAAGAAAGAAAGAAAGAAAGAAAGAAAGAAAGAAAGAAAGAAAGAAAGAAAGAAAGAAAGAAAGAAAGAAAGAAAGAAAGATGTAGGAGTTTTCTACTTTGCATGTAGCCTAATACTCTTACCAATATTCCACCATGGTTCTATGTGGATTAAGAACAATAAAGGCATGGTAAGTGTGCTCTCACCTGCTTTGTCATTTGCCAAACACAGTCAATGAACTGAAGGAAGATGGGTGATCTGTCAGCGTCAGCGTGGTCGTCATCACCATGGCCTACTCGCTATTAAGGGAAGGAAGAAAAAAATGTCATGAGCTTGGCGTCGCTTTCTAACAAATGCATTTGGTTTTTAAAGAACTGGTATGAAACATCACCAAGAACAATTACAGAACACATATGAAAAAGTAGATTTCTTCAGTACTAAATCTTGCAAACCACAACAGCTGCAAGTCATTCATCCCACTCTGTAGCTTGCTGTTTTGTTTTTATGTATGTGTGTTTGTGAGCATTTGTTTGTTTATTTTAAAAACAGAACAGAAGCTTCCCAGAATTATCGTGGAAGAAACACAAAACCTTCATATGTACTGTAATAGAGCTGTCCAGACTTTAAGACACCTGAAGGAACCTAGAAGCTCTCCTCACTCTATCCCGAGCTTGGAGCAGCGGCTGAAATGGGCTCATAGAATCATAGAATCATAGAGTTGGAAGAGACCTCAAGGGCCATCTAGTCCAACCCCCTGCCATGCAGGAACCCCATCACAATATTTCTGACAGATGGCCATCCAGCCTCTGCTTAAAAACCTCCAAGGAAGGAGACCAGCATATTCCACTGCCGAACAGCTCTAACTGTCATGAAGTTCTTCCTAATGTTCAAATGGAATCTCTTTTCCTGTAGTTTGAAACCACTGCCCCGAGTCCTAGTCTCTGAAGTCATGGAAAACAAATCTGCTCCCTCTTCAATATGACATCCTTTCAAATATTTAAACATGGCTATCATATCCCCCCTCAGCCTTCTTTTTGAAAGGCTAAACATTCCCAGTTCCCTAAGCCGTTCCTCATAAGACATTTCCTCCAGACCCTCAACCATCCTGGTCACCCTCCTCTGCACCTGCTCGAGGTTGTCAATATCCTTTTTAAATTGAGGTGCACAGAACTGGACACAGTACTCCAGGTGGGGTCTGACCAGAGCAGAATAGAGTGGTACTATCACTTCCCTTGATCTTAGGGAAAAGTTCATGTTAAGTCATAGCTGTTGGCCATTCTGGCTGTGGGATTCTGGGAGTAGCAGCAAAAACAAAGAGCTTTCCCCATTGTTGTTCAAGACCCAAACTGACTGTGGATGTTACCTCTATGAATGGTAGAAACAAACCACAGTGAATGCTGACTCACAGCGACAAATGAGAAAAGCCCGTGCTTAACTCACTATTAATGCTTTGGTATAAGAAAATCAGCCATCCAGGTGAGGTTATCTGGAAGTTGAGTCAGACTGAGGAAGCTGCTTGGATGAGTAGTGAAATGTTTCGATCTCTCAAGAAAAGAAGTCCAGCTGCCATGACTCAACTTCCAGATGTGCATTAATTGCTTCTTCTGGTTTCAAAGCAAAGAATGCATTTTCCCCCTCAAAGCAGAGTCTCACTGTTCTACTGGTGTCACACTTACCATTGCAAAGCGATGTCCAAAACTCATCCATTCCTTCTCTAAGAGGACCTGAAAGCCTTTGATGGTCCTGTAATAGCCGTCCAGCATGAGCATGGATAAAGACGTCAGCTGAGCTGTACGGTCCCAGCCATCACTGCAGTGGACTACCACAGACGTTTTACCAGATTCAATTTTGTCAGCAATTCTCACGCCTCCAGCCAGAAGCATCTTAAAGGAAGAAGAAAGGTTCCAGGTTGAAGGACAGCTGTCGCAGATCAGCTCTTTCACAAGAACCCGAGGAACCTTTTGCAAAACTCAGAAGTCTTTTGTAGTCAGGCATTCTGTTTCCAACAGCAACCAACTGTCTTCTAGGAAGAACTTAGCAAGGCTTTTTCCTGTATATTTTCCTGCCCAGATACAAGTCCTGGGCATGGAGGTTTCCCTCACCTGCCATGGTTAAGGCTGAGGGCGGAAAGACCTGTTGTCTGTAAATGAGATGTTGCCAGTGTGAGCTCACTGCTACCAGCAGTATACAACTCAGTTGGGCTGAATGAATATAAGCAAAGCATTTTGTCCAAATTAATGCACCAAATATTACTCAGAACTGTCTAGAAAATGCAAATCAGGATTTACATCACTCACCTACACTACAAACTACTGAACGGATTGTGAGAATTGAAAGCATCAACATATTTTAAAGTGATCCATAAATGCTTTTTTTTTTAACAACAATGAGACTTGGTCCTTTTGTTCAGGTTATTTGATTAAGAATGTGAAATTCTATGAAGGAAGAAAACAGACTCTTAAGAACTCTGTCTCCTTAGAAAGGTGTCTGCTGGATTTTATGCTGTCAATAAACTCTGTTAGCAGACTGGGCCAATAGGATTACCAAGATACACTATACATAAATCAGAAGCTCTTCTGAACAACAAAGAACAAAATGAAATATGTGATTCCATTCATCTATGCCACAAACGTCTTAGCATTAAGAAGTTCTAGCCCCATATCTTTATGAACAAACCCCAAGAAGTATCACGAAGCAATTGTTAAACCATCTGCTAACAATCCCTTTCCCAATGAAATCAGCATCAATCTCCCCAGAATCTATGGAAGCTCAGATACAGAGACAACACACAAGAATAAATGATGACACTGAATGACTTAGCTGGAAAGCTATGCTTACAAATGAGGTGCTCCCGGTAGTTGGCCAAGCAGAACTGTAATGCCCATGGCTATTTGACACACACACACACACACACACACACACACACACACAGAGAGAGAGAGAGAGAGAGAGAGAGAGAGAGAGAGAGAGAGAGAGAGAGAGAGAGAGAGAGAGAGAGAGAGAAGATGGCATAGGTGGCTGCGGTGATTTGCCCAAGAGGTGTTTTGTGCCAAATGTTCTGTATGTCAAGGAAGGACCAGATGCAGGGGAGTGGTATCTGGAGACAGATATCTAGTCTCGTGTGCTCCCAGACGCATCTGGTGGGGCCACTGTGAGATACAGGAAGCTGGACTAGATGGGCCTTTGGCCTGATCCAGCAGGGCCCTTCTTATGTTCTTAAGAGAACTTTAAACGCGAAAGTGATCCCAATTACTTCCTAAGAAAATATGAGAGTAGGTGAAGAAAAACAAAAAAAAAGAGATGGTGCTGCTGAGGAAGAATCTCTGTTTGTATCACATTTCTACTATGTTAAATGAGGCCAACTACACCATCAGCCCCCGTCCTTATATGCACAAAACACCACAAGATATTTATCAATAATATGTCCTCATAGTACCAAGATATTTAACGCAAGGGTTATAGGGATTATGCTAACATCTGTGGCTCAGGAAACCCTCAACACGAACTATATAAATCCCAAGTGGGCCAGTGGTTTGGGAAAGATCCTGAGTTGACTCAGATCTTGGTGAAAAATGCCACTGGCTAAATCAGTGTTTGGTTTCATTCTCATCCTGATGACTCAGCTTGGAGGGCTAAAGTTGTCGTTTAGTGAAGGAAACTTCCATCTGGCCCAAAATGGGTTGGCTGACCAAAATCAGAAGGGCAACACAGCTCCTTGCATTGCTCACTTCACTAGGGTCACCTGGCCAGGGCAGTCTTCTCTCCCCTCACCAGAGCAAGGGATACCTTGGGCAGACCTTATGTGCCAAGCCCGGGGAGTCATTTCTATTGTTTTACCGCATAACATCTGTGCATGGGAGCTCAACAAATCTTGGCTGAGGCTGTCCAGAGAGCTTATCAAAACTTGGTTTTAAGGTACTGTGAAGATATGAAACAGTAAGGAGGTGTCAAACAAATCAGTTTTAAAAAACAGCAAAAAGTGTTCTGCTTATATACCGCCCCATACCACTTCAAGTAATCTCTGGGCAGTTTACAGTTTTCAATTACAGTGTGCAGGCTACACATTGCCCCCCCTCCCCCAGCAAGCTGGGTACTCATTTTACTGACCTCGGAAGGATGGAAGGCTGAGTCAACCAGGAGCCGGCTACTGGGGATTGAACCCCAAGTCATGAGCACAGTTTTAGCTGCAGTACCACAAGAAACCAATACGCCACGAGGCTTCTTGAAGGCAAAGCCATATGGAACATAATTTAAAATGAGCATAACAGAAGGTCATGGCAGGGCATGCCACCACTGCCTAGATCAGGGTGTACAGACTGCGGCCCTCCAGATGACTGCAATTCTCATCAGTTCTAGACAACACAGCCAAAGGCCGAGAATGCTGGGTGTTGTGGTCCTAGAGCTGCAGGGCTGCATTTTGTCCTCCCTGGTCTGGGCAATCTGTAAGCATCAGTTCATAATCTGACACTGCTCCTCTTTTAGATGACCCCAGAGAAGTGTTCTCATGGACCAGCATGTTACCGTATCAAAGAATTCAAGGAATATGTTCATTAAGCCCACTTACCCGAATGTATTCTAGCCAGTGAGTGCTCTCCACATTGGACAACCACCGAGACTCATCTATCGTAGGGTAAACAATTTCCTTCAGTTTGCGCAGCGATTCTCTCATCACGTGGATATTTGGGATTTCCAAGAAGGTCAACTCCACATTGGGGTAGGCGCTTTCACTTTCATAGCCGCCACCTTTTGTCTGAAAACACACGTCATTTCAAATTATTTTTAAAAGACCAGGACGTAACGCTAGCTTTTAAAAGAGACGTTTCATTTGTTCTGAAAGGCTCCTTTCATGTTTTCGTTATGCTTACTGTTGGAATATTTAGCAAGATTTACATTTCAGCCATTACAGGGTTAATGTGAACGTAGAGTGTTATGGGTTGGATTTAATGTGAAGAGCGAAGCCAGTTGGTTGTTGAGATCACACCACTTGGAATGTTCTGGTAGAAGTCTAGTTAGAGTGTGTGCCTTGCATTCTTAGAGAAGAGAAGCATGTTCCTGGCTTAGCAAAACAGCTGTTAGAATAGTTATAGTTAGAAACCTCCCATGTACCCTTCCCTTCTATTTAAATAAATAGGTTTTTTTATATAGTAACACAAGAGGTGTCTCTCTCATTAAAGCAACTAAAAATCATCTCCAACAACCGATCCAACAAAGATCCCCAACACTTACCTTATTTGTATCTGCTACACCGCTCTGCCTGGCATCAAAGATGAAAAGTTTGTGAGACTGAGCATTGGCATCCATGATTGTCTGCAAATACTTCTCATCTTCCTTGCATCGCTTGTCATTAGGGCCGACCAGGGGCTGACTGCAGCGCGTGATAGTGGCCTGGCTCTCCGGGTGTATCCAAGACAGCACCTAAGCAAATTGTAGACGTGCCAATTTAAGAAGAAGAACAAAACCTAGAAATACTTGAAGCTGCTCCCTTGTCAAAACTGAAAGCAGCTCAAACATCACGTGAAGATAAATAAACAGCTCACTGCAATTAACCTCAGGCCCAGCTTAACAGTTGTTGAGGTAAAGGGGTCCTTTGTATACCCTGGGAACCACGGACCTCTGCAGAAATCACACAGAAATAGGCCTACAAGTAGAACACAGATTCAGAACACTGTTTATGATTTTCTGTTTGACAATGCCCTGAAAATCCAGTCCCCTGCCACATATAACCTCGCCTCCCCCCAATAAATCTCTTGCCTTTTCCCACTGCAGTGCCCTTTGGTCCCACACAATATATTACAACAAAATGCCCCATATGGTTCTGCATTCTGATTATAGAATCATAGTCATGGAAGAGACCTCAAGGGCCACCCAGACCAACCCCCTGCCATTCAGGAACCCCCATCACAATATTTCTGACAGATGGCCATCCAGCCTCTGCTTTAAAACCTCCAAAGAAGGAGACTCCACCACCCTTTGTGGCAGCATAATCCACTGTCAAACAGCTCTAACCATCATGAAGTTCTTCCTAAGGTTCAAGTGGAATCTCTTTTCCTGTAGTTTGAAACCATTGCCCCGAGTCAATGGTTTCATTACAAGTCTTCTTTAACGGAGAGGACCTGACTATTTTGGATCACACATCAAACTGCATCACAACTCACAAACAGCAACAAACAATTCTCTTTGAATGCAGAGGTTGATACTTACTGGAACCCGGCCTTTTGCCCTGAACGCTGCTACTCTGGACAGATCATCATCTTTTACACTGGTTGGTACAACCAGAACGGCAGGATAGGTATCACAAAATTCGTAAGAGCTATTAATTTTAGATATTTTCCAGCTCTCGTTAGGCAAACCCTGCATAGAAGCAAAGCGTTTTTTTAAAAAAGAAATAAGGTTTAATACATAAATGAATAACCACGAGCTGTCAAGTCAGTTCTGACTCGTGGTGACCCTTTTCAGGGTTCTCTAGGGACAGAATACTCAGAAGAGGTTTACCGGTTCTTTCTTCTTGGGGTGCTTTGGGACTGTACAGGTTGCCCAAGGGCACACAGGCTGGCTCAATTTCACAGGAGGCACAGCAAGTAACTGAAACCCCAACCTCTGGCTCTGTAGCCAACATACTTTATTTTATACTCTTTAAATCTTCATCATTATCATTGGCATCCTTCAGTCTCGAAAGACTATGGTATCATGCCTGGAGTAGAGATCCTAAAAACAACACCTAGTGTGACTAAATAGGCCGATTCAGAAATGCCAGTCTCTACCGCACTGGGGGCAGATGTATTCTGTTTCTTGCCCAGTCCTCGAGTTTTGTTGTTTCCGTGTCTGCCTATTTCCCTCTGCCTGTTGGACAAATGCCTCATCAAATTTATGTAGACCATGCTGTATCTTTTGCCTCCAGACAGTGCGATCGGAGGTCAGGGTTTCCCATCTGTTGAGGTCCATTCCCAAGGCCTTCAAATCCCTCTTACAGATATCCTTATACCACAGCTGTGGTCTCCCTCTGGGGCGCTTTCCCTGCACTAGTTCTCCGTATAGAAGATCTTTTGGGATCCGGCCATTGTCCATTCTCACAACGTGTCCAAGCCAGCGTAGGCATCACTGTTTCAATAAAGTATACATGATAGAGATCTTACAACAAAACATATTGGTATAATGCCATCTTGTACACATTCTCAAAGTTGCAGATAACTCAGCATCTCCCCTGAATTAGTATACATGATGGAATTAAAAGCTCATTATGTTCCATGCCTGCAAGTATATACCTTTGAGGTATAAAGCCACCCGGAAAACATGTCAAGGCCAGTTTAAAGACATGTTTAGCTTGTTTATTCCTAAGCCCAAAAACACACTGTCTAGCAGTGCAGCCAGAGGAGAACTGGTATCAGGTACTCCACTTTCCAACTAACATCTGGACAGCAGGATTCTTTCACCAGTTTAAGTTTCCAGACTTCCTTCAACGGCTACTCCGTATACCATGCATTCAAATACAGTAGTACCTCGTTTAACGTAGGGTTTGTACAACGTAAAATGTTTATCCGCCAGCACCCGCCCTTTTAAAAGGAGCCCACGGCCTCCGAACGTCGCCGGCGGCGGCTTACAAAGCCCACCCCCAAGGAAACACCCCCACCCAGATCACCAGTGGCTTGCAGAGTCCACCCCCCCAGCAACCCCCCCCCCACAGATCAGCCAGAATGCTCTGCTACTCCCCTGCTGATCCGGAGCCTCCCGCTCATCAGCTGGCCAGCGCTGGTTCTGTGCCAGCACCGTGATGGCTGGAAAGGGCTGGGGGGGGGAGGCAGGGAGCTGTGCGCGCCCCGTCGTTTGGGTTCCGCCGCGCTGCCTCTTTCAAGCGGCGGCGTGCGTGCGTGTATATGTGCATGAGTGTCCTCTTCCCGCCTTCTTTTTTGCTCTCATCCCTCAATCAGTGCGGCTGTTGCTGTGCGGGCAAGCATTGGAAGGGGCCGGCCGGCTGTCTGGCTGCTGGCTGCTGACTTGGCGCACACACACACACACACACACACACACACACCACCGCCACTCCCAGGTTTCTCCTCCAAGCTGCCGAGGTTGCTCTTGCTGCATCATCATCATCATCATCATCATCATCATCACCCCCCCCCCCCCATCCTCCTCCTCCTCCTCCTCCTCCCTTTTCAGCACCGTCACTGCTGAGGAAGGCGAGGGAGGCCGGAGCTCGGCGCCCCCCCCAATCCCTTCAAGCCGCATGGTGGCGGCAGCGGCGGAACCCAAACGGAGCCGCCAGAAACAGCTTTCTCAGCAGCAGAGTGTGAGGGAGCAGCGGCGGCAGACAGCGACGACGGGCGCGCACAGCTCCCTGCCTTTCCCCCCAGCCCTTTCCAGTGCTCACGGTGCTGGCGCAGAGCCAGCGCTGGCCAGCTGATGAGCCGGACGCTCCCGCTCAGCAGGGGAGTAGCACAGCATTCTGACTGATCTGTGGGGGTTGTTGCTGGGGGGGGTGGACTCTGCAAGCCACCGGTGATCTGTGTGGGGGTGTTTCCTTGGGGGTGGGCTTTGTAAGCTAGCACTAGTGCCCCTCCTTTCTGGTCCAGTTGTGGGTGGGGGCATAAAGAGCACCCGACTCCACTATGCATTGTAACGGATTAAATCTATTTTCAATGCATTCCTATGGGAAATTGCAATTTGTACAATTTGTATAACGTAATTTCATTTGGAACGAACTGATTCCGTTATACAAGGTACCACTGTATTTACTGGACAGGAGTGGTCCATGAATTATAGAGTCAATGGTTGATCTTTCTAGACCAAGTCCCAGACGGAGTACCAGCTGAAATTGATAAAAGGCACTCTTAGAGAACAAGATCCCCCACACTTCACAGATCTAACCACATCCAAGTGTATATTTCAGCAATGAATGTGGCCTTTCATCAGAGTTTATTCCCACCCCAGATAAGCTAGACCCCTCCACCCCAAATGGTCACATTCACAGCATGCAGTAACTGGGCCCGAGCCCAATTCAAGGTGCTTGTTTTGACATATAAAGCCCTAAATGGCTTAGGACCTAGGTACCTGAAGGACCGCCTCCTTCCACATGAACCCACTCGGCAATTAAGATCTAGCCAGGGAGCCCTCCTGAAAGAGCCATCCCTCAAGGAGGTGAAAGGGATGGCTTGTAGGTACAGGGCTTTTTCGGCAGCTGCTCCCAGGCTATGGAAGGCCCTCCCGAGTGAGATCCGCCTGGCACTGACATTGATGATGTTTCGCCACTGGGTAAAAAACCTTCCTGGTCCAGAAGGATTTTTAACTGATATAACATAGATTGTAAGTCCTAATGGGAATTTGAGTGTGTTGTATCTATATTTAAATGTTTTGATCGTTTCTAATTGTTCAATCGTATTTTAATATTTTAATTGTTTTAATTGCTCATTTTAACTGTAAGCAGCCCAGAGATCTTTAGGTAGTGGGCAGCATATAACTTGCATAAATAAATAAATAAATAAATCCAGGTTGGTTGTGTTTAACCTTGTTCACCCTTCTGCCTCCAAAAGCCACTCTCTTAAGACAGAAAAAGTTCCATTGCCTCCACTGGGCTTGATGGATGCTAAACAAGAGGTCAAAGAGGATATGGGGATCATCTGCATATCTAAGGACACAAGGTATGGTCTGCCTTGACTTGTTAGTGGCAATTTTGTTTTAGCAAAGTGCTGACAGGTTTTCTGGTTCCCTATCATGCCTGTAGACATCTTGGTGCAATTTTATTTATTTATTTATTTATTTATTTATTTATTTATTTATTTATTTATTTATTTATTTATTTTATATCTATATACCACACCAATTTCCCAAGAGGGAACTCTGGGCAGTTTACATAAAAACACAAGAGGTCCACAAAGTAATAATAATAAATGAAATGACAATGAGAGGTAGACCAAGTTAAAACAAAAACAAAACAAAACAAGGAGGACAAAGTTACTCACCTGTCTCTTATACTCTGCTATTGGATCGTAAACTTTCCAGCCATTAGTGGGAAATTTCTCTTTATAGGTGAATGCAAACAGTGGCTGAAGGAAGTGAAAGAAAAGCACAGATTACTGATATTAACTCAGCCTGTTTTGTTTCCCATCACCACTGCAGCAGAACATTTTACCGTGGACTTTTAAGGATGCAAGTTTGAGGAGCAAACATATCAAACATAACTCCATCCACTGTTTAGCTCTATTTATTTAGAAAGTAAATTATGTAAAAACAAACAAACACTGTAATCAAACTCAGGCTAACAACACTAGCTGTTTTTGTACACTCTGAAAGACAAAGTAAAAATGAATAAATGTGATCTACTCCACTGAGGAAATTCAGCTAAGAATCACACTGATATTTTGAGAGAGTAAAGAATTAGTAATTATATTTCAATCCGTCCTCCTTTTTCTTATATGGAGCAAGCAGAGAATGCCTCATTCAAATACTTACCAGTCCATGAGAAAGCGGAAATGCTCGTGTAATGAGGTTCTGAAAAATCTCCAATCTATGTTCTTCCTGTTTATAGGCAAGCCGCAAGTTTCGCATGTCCTGTAAAAAGATATCTTAACATGTAGTATTGTATAAAAATTTTTTTTAGAATTGCACCAGTTACAAAACACAGACTATGTCTGTGAAGATTCTCAGTCATCCAGGTGAAGTTATCTGGAAGCTTGAGTCATGACAACTGGACTTCTTTTCTTGTGACACTGAAACATTTCACTGTTCATCCAAGTAGCTTCGTCAGTCTGAGGAAAGTTAGTGGTGAGGCCTCCAATTCTTAGTTCACCTTGATTTCTCATCACCCTGGTCTTATAAGTTGGACAATGGCCTGAATAAGCTGGTTAGATGGACAATGGCCTGAATAGCCTTGTTAGGTAGATAATGGCCTTGGGTGTTTGAAAGTCCAACCTATGCAACCCTTCCCGGGACCCATTAAGTATGGAGTGTCAGCAGTGGCCTTCCTGGTGGAGGTGTAAAGAGCTTCTGGTTTGTCAGGGGACTGATGAAAGGGCAGCATGGTAAACAGTAGATAGATTGTGCCTGAACCCCTCAACCCTGCTGAGAGAGGGATTTTCAATACACATATGAATAGCTTCCCTGACTCCTCTCTCAAACCACCTAAGATATTGTTGCAGGTGTTTCTTTAGACTGATGAAGCTTTGGATGAGTACTGAAACATTTGTCAGGAAGTCCAGTTGCCACTCAACTTCCGAGACTATGCATCATTATTTGCAATGGTATCTTAATGTGTGTTCATTTGTGTAGGTATAAAATCCTGAACCTGTTCATAGCATGGTAAACAGTAGATAGATTGTGCCTGAACCCCTCAACCCTGCTGAGAGAGGGATTTTCAATACACATATGAATAGCTTCCCTGACTCCTCTCTCAAACCACCTAAGATATTGGAAGCCTTGCATCAACTTTCTTTAGACTGATGAAGCTACTTGGATGAGTACTGAAACATTCTGATCTCACAAGAAAAGAAGTCCAGTTGCCATGACTCAACTTCCGGATTACTGCAGACTATGCATCATTATTTGCAATGGTATCTTAATGTGTGTTCATTTGTGTAGGTATAAAATCCTGAACCTGTTCATAGCCACGTTTTCTAAGATCCTGTAAAGGATACCTTCTTATTTAGTATATTAGTATTATATGGTATATATAAGGCATGAATGCCACTGCAAATATGCACTTCTCTACAGGTAACAGCCCTTCCTCAGTCTAATCTCTACCTAAAACCTGTAATTCACTCTTTCTAATTTAATATGAAATGGCTGTGAGCGTTCCACAGCATCAGAGCAGCTTAGCCATAGATGCGAACCTATAAAGCTGCTTGTACGCGAAACACAATACAAGGATTACACACGGATTGTGAAAGGAATGAAACAGTACCCTTTTGGAGTAATCATGCACACCCTCAAGATTAAATGGATACCTTGCAAACAATTTCTATACCACAGGAGTTGTCCCCATGGCTCTGCACGCCAATCTTCTCAACCCTGCTTATCACTCCAAGAGGAACGTCAAGAATGAAATGCGGATCCTGGAATTTGAAGGAGAAGTAAACACGTATTCCTTTATTGCAGCTATGAGTAAATATATGCTGTTCTATAGTTTGCACGAGATAAAGTTATACAGCTACAGTGGGACACATAAGGCTGCTAAGTTTACCTTATATACATGTGCCAGTTTCTGGGCGGAAAAGCACAAGAGGAAAGCTGTACAGTAACTAAAATATGCAGGACGCACAGTAAGGAACAAGGGCTCACCCTCTCAACATTCTTGAAATACATTTTGAAATCTGTCACTGTCAGCGTACCACTGATGGCTCCGATAAATGGACAGATATACATGACATCTTTAGCTGGAAAAAATAAGGTGTCAGTTTATTAGTGCTATTATCCCTACCACAGTATTTACTTTATTATGTATGTATACAAACAGGCAAAATATTTCATGCATGGAAATTCTATGCACCCCCTTTTTGTCTTGGCAATTACACATGGATTGAGTAAGCAAATTATTTCACAGGCTTGTCTGCAGCACCTATTTTACAGCCCACTGCTTCGAAAGAAAAGACCTTCATATGGAAAGAGGGGAATGACAAGCCACCCAGTTATGTTTCAGAATGGAATGTGAAACACTCGGTTCCTATTCAGCCTCAAAAATCTGCTGAAGTTGTGAATAATCAGGAGGAGTTGGGGAAAAGGCCTCTGTCCAGCATCTGACAGCAGCTTGCAAGGAGGGTGGAGTTGTGCTCAGGAACATGATAAACTTGATCCATCAAAGTGACCCTATTAGACTTCCCTGTTGGTGTCGCACAGCAGCTAAGAATCACTTATACAAGGAGCTCTGGGACATCTCCTTGTGCATGTAAAGCCAACATGGAATTACATGAACAACGTACCACACTGGCCTTTTGGTGACTACTAAAGATAAGAATGCCAACTCCAGTCCCTTAAAAATAATTTTTGATACCAATTATTGGAAGCTAACTGTGTATTGATATTTGCATTTTAGGTGGCTGGACAGCTTAGTGAGTCAGGTACATGGCTATAGAGCTAGAGACTGGGGGTTCAATTCTCTGCTCCACATCTCAGAAAAGCCAGCCTGTGTGGCCTGGGGAAAGCTGCGCAGTCCCAGAAAACCCGGAAAAGAACTGCCATACGTCTGGCTTGACCTGATGGCACAAAATTATTGTGGGACTGCTACTGTTAACAGCTTTCGTAGTAACTCTGGATTCCAAACGCAAGGGTAGTTTCTAGTGGCAGAAGCAGTGAGCAAAAAGTACCTTGATTATGGGCAAAAACTACACCTGGTTATTATGACCCAGTTAACCAGGAGCTCAAGGGTTACATAAATACTCAAAAAAATCAGTGGCTGGAAAGTAATACTTTATTTTTCAAAATGATGAGGACAATTAACAGGAAGAATGAAATGTCACATGTAACGCGGCCATTCCGACTCAGTCTCCTCCATCCCAAAGCGAAATGCCAGCTTTCTGAAGGCAGCATTCCAGTGCACACTCAGATTACGCTTCCAACAATGGGAGTTACAATGAACAGCAGGTCCCCAAGCACCACACATTAGTCATATGGAAAAGCGCATACTGCAGGCAAATGAGCAGACCTGGAATCTGCTTCCCACCCACCCACCCCCACCCGAGCAGCATGTTGAATAAATAATTTCCATTTTCAGGACATTCTAAAGGGTGGAACAAGAAACAATCATAGTGCAGACTTAAGACAGCATCTTTTGAATAAAATATGGCCTAACAGTTTCATTTGGTACCTTTGAAGATCAGAGGGAAAAGTCCCACTCCTTTAACCCAGATTGTTCAATTCTTCCCATGTTCCCAAGCAGTGAGAAGTTCGATTAAGGCTACACGGAGTCACTTTCTTTTGGACAAACATCCCTGGTTTATACAGATTCAGGTTGTCTTAAGTAATACCTCTTACACTTATAAGCTGGACAGGAGGAGGGGAGGCTGAGTAAGGAGGTATGGATCACCTTACCTCAACACCACTGTTGAAGGCAGATATATTTATTAGCATCATAAGAGATTAGGAATCTACACTGTCATCTTCACTTTGAGGGAAGATAGAAATTTGGGTGAGGAGGTATTGAGAATATGTGTCTGTGTCATGTGCTTTCAAGTTGCCTGCAACTGACACCTACTCTAATTGGGTTTTCAGGGTAAGAGATGTTTAAGGAGTGGTTTCACCCATGCCACCCTGTCCCATGAATCCATTACTCTAATGACTATACCACCTTGAGTATTTATTTAGAAAACAGGAAGATACTAGTGAAAGAAAACAGGAGATACGAGAGAGAGAGAGAGAGAGAGAGAGAGAGAGAGAGAGAGAGAGAGAGAGAGACATTAGATAGATAGACAGATATAGATATAGATATAGATAGACAGATATGCTCAGCCAATTAACAGGAAACCATCAGCTTAAGTAGCTGTCTAGATGCCCTAAGCACATCCGATCTCACCTGATTTCGACATTAGATAGATAGAGACAGAATACCAGGTGCTGTATGAGTAGAACTGGCAAACCACTCCAGTATTCCTGATATGGTCATGGGGTCAGCCAATTAACAGGAAATCATCAGCTTAAGTATGCTGCTTAACTTCAGGGGAGTTCTCTCCTTGTTCTATTTGTTTCTTTAAATTACAGGAGGCACGGAATTATCAGCTACAAAAATCCAAATGTATGGATTTCTCCTAATATTTCAGTATTAAGCAGGATAGAGTATGCACATCTAAAAGACTGACTTTCATTAATTGCCTGTCAGTTAACATCTCCCTCAGAGATGCATCCCCTGTTTCTGGGAAAAAAAAATCACCAAAGGATTTAAGAGATAAAAGGTCCTTTTTATAGGTGATTCCCGGATTATTGAGTTTCTACCCAGATAGTATTCATGGCATCCTTTGTTAAGTTTGAATCTCCAGCAAAGACCTATTCTCACATACTCTTAAAGAGTGGCGTTTCTGCCATTTTTAATTGTCAAATGCTCATTGCTTTATTGCGCTTTGCTTCATTTTAATGTTTACTTCACAAAAGGGAAAGGGAAATCTGTGAAATAAAATAAGCATTTTTGTGGTGTTCTGAGAGGTTTTTAAAAAGGACCGAAAAACCTCACCGCAACAGATAAAGCAGTTTTCTAAGGATCAGCAGCAGAATCACCAAGCTAAATGGAAGCAAGGAGAAGGAGGGGCTGGGACCCTTTGATGGTATAGTTTTTAGAGCATGGAGGACTGGGGGACCTTCAGATGTTGTGGGCCTCTCATTCCCATCTCCTCCCTCTCCCCAAGTCTGTCCAATGACAAGGGATGATGAGAGATGAAGACCACTGGCTCCTCGGTTCCTGGGACAGAGGATTACGACGGCTCCCAGGCATGCCCAAACTTCGGCCCTCCAGATGTTTTGGACAGCAACTCCCACTGTCCTTTGCCATTAGCAATTAGAGATGGGCATGAATAAAAAAATGGCATTTCGTTTGTCCTTTCCTTTAGGGGGTCCGTTTTGGTTCGTTTCCGTTTTTCGTGAATTTTTGCAAAAAAATCGTTTTCGTTTTTGTTCATTTTGTTACCGTTTCGTTACCATTTATTTCAATTTTTGTGATTTTTTTTTAGCATTTAAAGCAGTTCAATGTATTGCCGTAACGAAAACGAAACGGACGACAAAATTTCTGGTGTTTCTGTTCGTTTCGTTTCATTTTAGAGACAAAATTCGTTTGTCGTTTCGTTACGTAACAAAACAAAAAAAACGGAAACGAAAACGAAAAATTGTTCGTTTCGTGCCCATCTCTCTTAGCAATCTAAGTTTAGAATTCTGGGAGTTGTGGTTCAAAACATCAGGAGGGCTGAAGTCTGGACATGCTTGCTCTATAATGATATGGATGAGGCAATCCATACTCCCAAGGTGCTTTTTTTTTTTAATTTCAGGGTGGGAGGAATACTGTGCACAAGCCTTTCAGGAACTGCAAGCGTTTTATTTCAAACTGTTTGACATTATTGCAATGTACAAAGAAGCCATAGGAGAGTAAGAGTCTGGGTCAGCACAGAAAGCATCTAAAGGTTTTTATCAGCTGATCTTTCAACTCCGGAGGCACCAGTGGGTTGTTGTTAATCCATTTAGCATGCCACCCTTAGAACTGACTCCTTTCTGTAGCAATTTGTAATCAAAATTCATCTTATATTTACCTCCCTTGGGTGCTCAGTATCTCCTACAGCTAGCTCATGTGGATTGGAGGAGTTAAGTGTCAAAGAAACCCCATAACTGAATATACACAAACAGATGAATAACCTTTGTTTTATGTTTAGCCACAAACAATGATGCAACTTCAGGCGCTGAATAACTCGGCTTACCAATAGCTTTGATTGATTCTCCAGGAAAAAGTGGGGCTTCTTCCATCTGGGCAAGCTTGTTTCCATCCCTCAGCGCCTGGCAGGAAGCCAAAGCCAGAAGTAAATCTCATATTCCATCTGCACCACTTCAAAATGCAAAATAAAACACAAGGTGCTTCCGCTAAGGAAGTTACGGGAACAACACAAGTCTTGTTCTGAGCCCTTTAACGCCATGGACTGAAGCAGACACGCTCAACTTTTATCACCAGTTAAAAGAGATCAGCAACGAGACGTGTTTTCTCCTACTTGTGCAAAACACATGCAAATAGCCACCTCTTTTTAATTTTCAGCTGAAACTTTTCAATAGCTCAAGCTAACCAAGATGCTCACTTAGCCGGGAACGGAAAAGCCAGTCGGAACCTCGGTTTAACGAGTCCTTCTTATAGAATCTTAAACATGGTTAATATTGGTGCATCTGCAATGCTCGACAGAAGGATTTGGATTAGCTCTGGAGAGGCCAGAAAGACGAGGAGGGTTAACCTAAGGCCTGTCCCAGATCCCTTATCTATGTCTGCTCAGGGTCCATGGAGCGTGAACGAACTCAGAGGGATTTGCTGTTAATTACGTGCTACCAAAGTGGCAAAACACAAATTAGTAGGAAAGCATTTACACAAAGATCAGCTATGCCAATCAGCACACACAAAGGTAAGCCAAAGGTTAAGAAACATTGTGAATTGTAAGTGTTTTACATGCAGCTTCCACGAAAGTGCACTGCTATGTGACATTTTAAATGTGTTGGCCTATCAGGTTTTTTTTTTCAAGGAGGGAGTTTACTTCTGAATTTCTTATCCGTGTCCTATTTAAAACATTATTTTTTTTTCAAAAGGTTGATTGTTTAAAAAAAAACACACACATGCTTTTTAAAAATGTGTACTGTGATTGAGAGAAACACAACAGTTAGGTCAGAAGCATTCTACTCCTATACAATACAATACAATACAATACTGTACATCTATTGCAGCATCATCATTGCAGCATCAAGTGAAGACTACAAAGGGAGAGGTTATTTCCTGGACAGAGTTTAATTTAATCCTTTTTGTTTCCTGCATTTCGACAGCGGGGCTTGATTCCGCCTCTCTTCTCTTAGAACGACTCCACACTTGTCTTTTGCAGGACAAAGCAGGGACGTTCTGGGGCAAGTGGGACGTTCTCTTCTCCTACTTTAATTGAGTTCCTTCGTGCTTTCCTGTTGTCCAACAGTCTTCCTATGCCAGTGGCAGCCGTCCTGCTGCTAAAAAGGCAGCCTTTCCTCCATATGAGAACTAAATTCAGGAGCGCTAGATCCCCAGTTAAACTCCAGATGCTCCCCAATGAAAATCCAATTGGCAGCTCAACCAAACACCAGTTGTGCCCCTGTTGATCTGATTGTGTGACTGACAAGAAAGCTGTCAAAAGCTCTTCACTGTCACATTATAACTGCTTCTGCACCAGTTTAAACCATCCTTCCACAATAAGTGGATAAGATAAATGGGTGCATCGAGTTGTCGAATGGCACTACATGTGGTCCAATAGCAGGAAACACAAACTTTTACTTTACACTTCTAGCCTGTATTTGTTCCAAAATAACCTGATAATTTTACATAAGGGCTGGTAATTTAATTTTTTATTTAGGAAAATATAGTGCAGACTGCTCTGTCCTTGATGCCTTTCTGAGAGAACACACTATATTTCAATATCAGGTTTCAGAGTTAAAAAAATAGAATTGAGATCTGGCATGAACAAATATCTGGATGATTCTAAGAGGAATATTTGCATTTGTTCACCACAAGCTCTGCTCTATTTTTTTCATTTACAAGTCAGGATTAATACTACAATCCTTCACACAGTTACCTCCCTATATGGCCAAATAATGTTGTGACTGGTGTGTCCATACATGTGCAATGATGCTTCCATCAGAGCCTGCTGGATTCTTGTGAAGAAACCAGCCAATTTATCACTTGATTTTAACAAATTAAAATGTAAAACACTTAAATGACATCTGTTATATTTGAGTCATACTATACTATATGGTATACTAACTGGTGCAATTAACTTATTCATTAACTGCACATTGAGATGTAAACTTTAATGGGCTCTTAATTACATTCTTTACTATGTACAATTCAGTTAAACTGGCCTTACTACAAATTTATATACACTTTTTAACTCAAGTGAAAACTGAATGCAGAAAAACTGCAGGCATTTTTCTAGAATCAAGTTTTAGACATTTGGAAATGTTAGTTACCACATATAGCCTGTACTGGTTTTTCAATATTTAAAATGTTTAAGCACCCCATAAATGCTAGCCCATGAAGTTAATATCATTAGTCTTTTTATTGACCCCTGTGAACAATGGCTTTGTATTGTTTCATGTGGCCCCTCTGCATTTAGACTTCACTGCCAGGATCCCCAAAAAATGCACAAGGAGCTTTTCATGCCCGAGGTAATTCCGATCTTGAGTGTTCAGAATGGCAAAGGTCCAAATTTCCAAAGAAAAAGTTTCAAAAATCCTGATGGGCATCCTGTTGCGGGAATCTGGAGCCGTCTAGGTTCTTGGCCAAGTAGTGTAGAAACTTAAAATTATTATTTTATTCTCAATCTATATTTCCTAAGTAGATCATTCAAGAGGGCACAGACACAGAGGATGTCCACCTTCGTTGCTTCTGTGGGAGTTAAAAGGCTGGGGAATGCACTGGAGCCCATCGCTCAGGTTCCTAAGCTGCACTCATTGAGTGCCAAAGGAGAGGGTAAGAAAGGTGTGAATGAAGCCCTCTCTACAATGCAAGGTGCTGTGCAGCTCTCATGATCTCAATGAGATGTCACCAGCCGGCTGTGCTAGTTGCTGAAAGATACAGCACAGCTGCAGTGCATACCATCATCTCCCGTTTGCATTCATTGACAATGACCTGGTGTTGTTGTCCGTCAACATACACGCACACACAACCTCTGCATCGGTTGTAATGTTCAAAGTCCGAAGCCTCACCCTGGGTAGGATTATGCATTCTGCATTCTGGTGTGACGGACATATAGGAGGCTCAATAACCTGGACCAACAGATCTCTGGTTATTCCTCCAAGGCCAACAACACTGGGCCCTTGTACAGTAGCCTTCAAGTATGAACTACTTAGAACAGATGGGAAAAGAGATGCTTATAACCAGTATTTGGAGTGGCCAGGAGTACAGCAACATTTGTACCAGCTAACCTCCTGTTGCTTTTAGAAGGCACAAGACTGTAGGTGCCGCTTTCAGTATTATAAAATGAATCGAAGAAACAAAAAGTATGGCAACAGATTTAAATCGAAGAAACAAAAAGTATGGCAATTTCTTACGGAAATTATTTTGCCCGTACTTTTAACATACAGCAGCAGAAAACTTTGCTTTAAGCTAGTCATCATTACCTACAATAATAACTAGGCACAATGATGCTTTACAAATTCCAAATCCATAAGAAAGAACAAATGTTGGAAACATATGCTTTTTTAAAAAAAAGGCACTGGGAAAAAACTTCGCAAAACACTTCTCAGACACATGGAATGGAGGTTACAAAAACTAAATTCTTTACATCTCTACCACTCAGAATGACATACTATGTGGTTAGATAACGAAATACAAGTAAAACTTGCCACCTGATCAACTTCTGTGCCAGAAGGATAGCCATTGTGTCCATCCTGTATCTCCTGAAAGCATGATGCAGCAGTGGGCAAGCAGAAGTAAGAGGGGAAAAACATGCACATAATAGGTGAAAGGACAGAATTTTTTTATTTTTTAAGAGACAGTAGATACTTCAACATATTTCATCACTTTTTTGTCCCTTGCAAAGATCAAATACATCAAACATATATTTATGACATCTATTAAATCAAGTAGTATTTTTGTTTTGGTTTAGTTTTTTTTTTTAAATCAGGTGAATGGTAGTGTATACATTCCTCTTCTTTGGAGACCAAGTCCAAGTATCAAGGAACCCAAAGTATGTACTGTCTTTCTGAAAACAAGCAACCTTTCAAACAGGAAAGACAGAATGCAGAGTACAAAGTAGATCAGCATGCTTAAAATAAGAGAAGAAATTAATTACAGCACATTATGACAGCAGAAAGGTGAAAACCATGCATGTTCATTTTTTGAAGATTAAACCATTCATATTTTCCATCTCTAAATATTAACCCAAAGTAAAGTACTATTAAGACCTTAAGGGTGCCCTTTGCAAATTTGCTTGTTTGCAAAACATTCCGCTAACAGGCTAGCTGTAAGTTCAGTCTGTAACCATTTCTGATAAACAGTTTAAGATGTCTGAGACATATTTCCAAATGCCAACTGGGTCAGAAGAATAATTTAACAAAATGTTAAAAGGGTTTCATTCATTGTCCTTTCCAATTTACATACACATTTATCGTCTCTCTGCAGCTGATCAAAAGTTCACCACAGCTTAATATATTTTCCTTACAATGACTTGTACAGAGGCAGAAAGTTAACAGCCTCTTTTGTGAGATTGTTCTTTATCTCAGATTGACTTTAGATCACATCTGGTGAAAGGGAGGATCAATGCTGAATATTTGAAGCCAAAAGCTATATTTAACATTTTTCTTCCATAAAACACAACTGAGGCAATACTGATCCAGAAAAAAAATATGTATGCATGATTCCTTATTTCAAACTTAGAACTTCTGTGGAAGGCACATCAGACCAAATACTGTGATTTACTGTTAAACATAATAGGCAGATATGGTCCAAGCAAAGCCAGGTTAATGGCTTTGCAAATCAATGAGCCAGATGAAACTAGACAACTAGATACATTCCAGAGCACTTGTACACCAGAAAGTTGAGGTTACAGTTGAGTTTCTAAAAGCCAACAGTCACAGTTTCCGATGATTAAGGTTTTGCAACTTTTATCACATGCACAGTATTGCTACCAGGTAAGTCCTTCCCACACTGACAACTGAACTGAAGAAAACCGGTGCACTTCCAATGCACTGCAAGAGGAGATATGGCAGTCCCAGAAAAAGGAGTGGAGAAGAACCTTGGCCGAAATCTGAACGATCAGATGTACAGGCAAGGAAGAGAATGAAGCAGCACAAACAGTTAACAACCAGAAGCCCTAACCTGTAAATTCTGCAAAAGTTTTACCCTGTCCCTTTGTTTCAATATTTGGTTTTCTACACTAGGTCTCTGGGCAGTTATGGCTACAGATAAATGTCTCTTGAAAAAGGAGGTAACACAAGTAGTAAGCACTCCACACTCTCTTTTAGAAAAGCAACATCCACCAGAGAACTTAACTCCAATTTACTTTAATTTGGTTCCAACCAAGCAGGGGCTGGAAAGAAGTTTTAACTCTTGCTTTTATTACTAAAAATACTAAATACTTCTAACTTTCAAAAACTATCCATCGAGAAAGATGCAGCAGTTTTAGCCGATGCTGGTTGTTCTGTCAAGTTCAATGCCAGCTTTCTCAATCTATCTTCAATGTTCCTAGTGTGAGAATCTTATCAACATTCCTAGTCAATCATATACAGTATAACCATTCTGGACAAACTGGAGTGCAGAATGTTTCTTTTTTTTGGGGGGGGGGGAGTATAACTTTGTAAAACCTCCCCTGTCTATTTATGCTTTATTATTTTAACTACCACTGAAAACTAGACCAGCAGCTGTTTAACAATTGGTTCTCTGTTCTGTGTCTATGCACTTGGAAAAGGGGTGGAGAGACTGTCAGTAGGGAAAAGGTGGAGATAAGTTTCTTTCCTGGTTTGAAATAAAACAGACACCACACCTAGTTTTGTATTTTTATGCATCACACGCTTCTTTGTAAAGGATTCAAAGATGTAACCACTGAGTGACATATTTTAGCCCCTTCTGGGGCAAAGATGTAGGTCATCTCCCTGGGAGCTGACTTGGATCCCAGACTTAGAATTTTACGCTAAGAGCCTAGCAATAACAGAAGCGTTTGTACAAATGCAAGCGTGGATTGGAACAATCTTATTTAAGTAGGCCAAACTAAGACTTATGACTTATTAAACTTCCTCTTCTAATGTCTTTAGCATACAGAACACATTAAGGGTGCTAATACAGTACTCTGTATGTACTAAAGCATGTCACCATCGGTTGAGACAGTCCATTTTGCCAGAATTAACGTAATAAAATTTAAGCTAGCACCATGCATTTTCAACATAACATAAAAATAGTGTGCTCTCACACACTGGCTTTAATTGTTCAGGAAAACACTGCATCGTACATAAAACATTTCAATGGGAAACAAGCGGCTGCACTGCATAGCAAGATGGCCCGACTGGTTTGAAACAACCATTAATGAAATAAAGAAGAAGAACACTAAGGGCACACTGAGTTCTCAACACAGCACAAAAAAACACAAACAGGTAAGAGGCTGATTTGTTGATTGCCACATTTATTCTTACCCTTAAAGTAGGCCTCCTGTACACCTGCCAGTTAAAATACAGATATTATCCAACAAGCATTGCATTCACATCCAAAATTCAGGCAGTCCTACGTACCAGCTCACCTTTTTACAGCCCCATGTTCCTAGAAGTGGACGAATGAACAAGTTCCTGTTTATGTGCGCGTGTAAACGTTAAGCAAAAGTTCATCAAGCAGCCAGGTGGCCTTTTTCTTACTTACTACTTGCCTCCATCCCTCTAATTGCTTTCTTGATAGGGTAAGAGGGGAAAATCAAGAGATTCAGGCCACGTCACAGTATAAAAAGTTGCATTAAAAAGCCCAAGAGAGAGAATAGTTGGACTGCAGGTACTGTCATAGCACTTAAGCAGCCACAAGGATTATACAATCATTTATTTTTAAAAAAAAAAATCAGTGTAGTCGGTGACAATAGGGTGAAGGAGACACAGGTTTCAACAGCCGCTGTTCTAAACACTGTTCTCATAAAGTATTCACAAATGAAATGTCTGTGAAGATTCTCAGTCATCCAGGTGAGTTTATCTGGATGTTGAGTCATGGCTACTGGACTTCTTTTTTGAGAGATAGAAACGTTTCGCTGTTCATCCAAACAGCTTCATCGATGAAGCTGTTTGGATGAACAGCGAAACGTTTCTATCTCTTAAAAAAGAAGTCCAGTAGCCATGACTCAACTTCCAGGTCACAAATGAAATAGTCAGATTGAACCTATAATTAAAGGATGACATTGATTTCGAGGGAATGTTGAGAAAACCGAACTTTAGCACAGGATTGCATCTTAATTTGGTGCAACTCAAGTATTGGGATTTTTGAATCTTGTTAATGTCCTAATAAAGAACCAGATTAGTCTCCCTAATATGCACCACATTAACCCATACTGAGGGGAAAGCCTTTCAGATACGGCTGGATTACAACTGTCATTATGCCTCACAAATGACTATGATTACAAAGAATGACGGGGGAAAAATAACTAAGAAGGCAAGATGGGAAACACGGCAAAGGGTGTGTGATTCCTATCTACTCCTCTTAGTTAATAGGAAACCAATGCTTTATTTTTGAAATGTCAACGGCACCAGAGCTAGCAGCCATCTTTATTAACAAATCAGATGAACCCTGCTCCATGGCAGCCTAAAATATCCATTCACCACTGATTATAAAAAAGGAGACATAAACACAGGGCATCTTCTGGCAGTTCCAAACTGAGAGGAGGGAAAGGAGTGAGTTTCAACCCAGACACACTCTGCCTTGCAGAGACTGCACAAACCATCTTCACTTTTTACTGCAGCTAACAAAAGCAGAACCTCGTGGTGCAATGATTAAACTGCAGTACTGGAGTGAAGACTCTGCTCACAACCTGAGTTCAATCTTGGGCTCAGGTAGTCAGATGGAGGTTGACTCAACTTTTGTCTTTCCAAAGTAGGTAAAGTGAGTGCCCAGCTCACAATGGGGATGTGTGGCCTGCATAATTAAGTTATAAACCACCCAGGGACAGTTTTAAGCCCTGTGTGTTGTGTCATTACAGTTGTGACCAACCCTTTGTGACCCCATGTCCATGGAGTTTTCTTGGCAGGAATACTGCAGTGGCTTGCCAGTTCCTACTCCAGGTGCCTACAGCACTTGGCATTCCCTGGTGGTCTCCCATCCAAGTACTAACCAGGGCCGACCCTGCTTAGCTTCCAAAATCAGGTGAGATTGGATGTGCTTAGGGCATCTAGGCAGCATCTTTAAGCCCTACAAGGAGGTATATAAGAAGCACATTTTTTCTCTGAAAACAACGACAGTCCACAAGCCTGCTCAGTTTTGCTACACTTATGCCAGAAGCAAACACTTCCAGCAGTTCAGTCCAATGCAGGAAGGACCTGACACAGGGAATTACAGCTGAATCATCCTGGCTTTAAAAGGTTCACTTCTTTTAAATTGTGTGTGCAAAGAGCCAGATGTTAACATGAAACGGGCTCTGCTCCTGAGGACTGTATCAAAACTCCCTACTGCATTTAATACCAAGCTGTAAAAAATCAAACACAACAAACCACAGTGATACCAAGTTTACCACAAAGCTTTATCAAAGGCAGCAGCCATGATGATCCAGACAGAGTATTGCATTCCGCTGTCGCACACTGCAGGATATTCAAGCACAATATGCTGACCGTGGCTATGTAAAGAAAAACACTCAGACGGGGATTTTTAAATAGAACACGATCAACTCCGCTTCTAGGGAGTCATCTCCAAACACCAGCTGACTCTTTTCTAAGCTCACACAAATTTAAAGAATGTGCTGCATCTACCACCCTCTGAACCTGGAGAGCGCTGGTACAAGTACTTCATTTTGCTTTAAACTGGAAGAAGATACTCCTTGATTTGGCTATGTTAATTTGTCTTTGCTTTTTATTAGAAAAAAGAGAAAGTCTAAGATGAATTACAAGCTTCCTTCTCACTACCACTGACATTAAAAACTCAAACGAAGCAGCAGTTTTAGATTCTGAATTGTGTTTCAACATGTTTCTATTTCATCTTCACAAATGAGGCATTATATGTTATCATTTTCACTTTTTAAAAGGTGAAATGTACTTTTTTTTTGCTCTCCAACCTCCTTTCCTATCTTATTATTACAGAAGGAACTACAAAGCACTGAATATACGCATGCAAGAATACGTTAAAAGACTTACCCGGTATTCTCTGGATATATTGTCTGAAGGCACAGCTCCTGAAATCTGGCTAGAGATTGTAGCTGCTATGAGTTGTTTACACCACTCAACATGGGATCCTGTGGGGCTGAAAGAAAAGAAAACAACAACAAAGTATCTAGTCAAATATCCCTAGGGCATTGGCTCAGATCCTTAGTTACTGGCAAAATCAGGACAACCCTCGAGATAAGTCTTATTTTTCAGACACAAACTCTGTGCCTCTGCCTGCTCCTATTTCCAGGTCTCTGCACTCCAACAGGCATTACTGAATGCAATGGCTAAAATCCCACTAAATCACATTACAGCAGGTCCACTGAATCAGTGGGGATTTGGTGAGTCAACACCTCTGCAGGTTCAACTGATTCAAATGGGCTTACTCGAGTCCTAACGTATTAGGGAGTAGCAATCTTCAAACCTCAGTGATTCAGCATACTGTGTAACAAAATGTGTAGCAAAATCGATTTCTGGCTCAATCTCTGAAGCAGGGAGTGTCCCAAAAACACCCTAGTTGCATGTCTCTGAATTACATTTTTAATTTTTTTTAAAAAGTGATAATCCATAATTAGAGAGAGAACCATTCAATTAAACTAGTGCTGTCACATATTAGGGGGTACTAAAGAAATGCTGTATATGATGTGGGTGAGAAATAGCTTTTAGTTTTCAAAAGCAAGCATGCTGATTTCAGCACAGGAACAGCTGTTTTGGTCCCTGCAGGTGTTCTTAATAAAAGACAAAATTCTAAATATACACACCTGGTTGTGGGGTGACATGCAGCTACACCAACCCCCCTTCAACAGCTATACCAATGTAACACATTAATGTTATACAGATTAAAGAAGTAAAACCATGGACACACAGAGGCAAATATACCAGATCAGTGATGCTTTTCTTTCCAACATAAGAGTCTCTAAGGAATTTGATCCATGCAAATTCCACCAGAAACTGGCATCATTTGGTGGTCTGATCTTTTGTTTGGATCTTAACTATCTACTCTATTTTGCACTTCCCAGATACTGCGATCCATTTCGTAACTCAAAAAAGAATAACAACAAAGCATATTAAGAAATGCTATCTATACAAGGAGATTGAAAATCAGATATTTATATACAGTACAAACTTTCATACAAACCTCCCTAAAATGAATAATAAATGGTACAGAATGAGCACGGGGTAAATATTTGCGAAGGTGATACCCAGCTGGAACTGATAAGAATCCTTGACAAGATGGCTGAGTGCACCCCCAGGTACACAAGCTAGCACGTGCTTGAGCACATGTTCAAGACAAGACCATAGTAGCCACTACTTGCTATGACAAGTGATGCAAATCTTACACAAACACCAACAGGATTCTGGTCATAAATTATTAGTTTGTCCATCTCTGTTTTTCATTAGGGTTGACATCCTGCTGCCCAGTTCTCTGTGCATAACGGAATGAGGTCGGCAGCAATTCACTGCTGATTAAAGATTTCCTTCGGTGACTTCAGGGAGCATGTGAGTCATGCACAATGTTGATGGAAAGATGGCTATTTGTCACTGCAGATGACAGTTATCATTGGTGCAACTGGTTAAGTGGGCAATGGTATTTCAGTGTCTTTTAGATCAACCCACCTATCTGGAAATGAATCCTGTAGATTTTAAGCACAAATAAATTGGGGGGGGGGGGAGAAGCATCTACTCTGTCTTTCTAGAATTTTTCTCAAGCACAGCTACAAATAAATTTCATTTCATACATAGAATCTAACAGCTGGAATCAAAGAATCAAACAGCTGGAATAAAATCCACCTGGAGAAAAAAACTCATTTTTGGGGAAAAAAACATTTCTGCAAAGTTTAAAGTAGGCAGCAATATTTAACGATGTATTTAGAAAAAGTTCTACAAGACACTGGTTCATTATTCCGCTGAACAGGAAAAAACGAGAAAAGAAATACAAGCTGTGGGAAGAATCATATCGGGAAAATCATCTAACTTGGAAAAAATGATGAGAAGAGAGCTTCTATAGCAATTTAAGCATTTCTTTTGCTTAAATCAAATTACACACTATTATGCTTTTTGGAATCAGTAAATCCAGAGGCTTAAACTGGATGATCTATTAAGTAATTCTTCAGGCTTAACAAGAGGATCTTTTTTTGAAGAATGTCTAAGCACTTAGGAAAAACACGAAAGCTATTTCCTGAAGCAGCAAGAGAGGTCTGGCATTGGTTAAAGCTTGAGTAAACTGCCAGATTCTGGAAAGCAAAAGTGGAATCTGAGCTACAATGCAAACAATATGAACAAGAGAAATGTTAACAAGGATAGAAGGAACAAACTAAATGTTCTTAACAGTGTATTTTTTTAATGCAACCCACTCTCACCAACTGAAAGCTCATGGAAGAGGGTATGCCACAGTATACACTATGCACACAACAGCCAGTGTGACGTAGCTATGAGCACATGAGAGCACCCCTACAGTGAGAAAATCTATGTTCAAGCTCCTGGTCAGCCATGAAATTCACTGGATAACCTCCAGTGGTGTCCAAACTTCGGCCCTCCAGATGTTTTGGACCACGACTCCCACAGTCCTTTGTCATTGGCAATACAGGCTTGGAGTTCTGGGAGTTGTGGTCCAAAACATCTGGAGGGCCGAAGTTTGAACAGCCATGCGGCTTAGACCTTTTACATCCTCTTAGTATGGTTGCCAAATCAAAAAGCAGGGGGCTCCTGCACCTTCAATGATGTGCAGAAGAAGGAATTTCAGAAGTTATGGATTCTCTTTTCTACCTATGATACAGGAGCCCTTTCTTTATGCATCTGACAACTCATAATTTTTTCTGCAGGATTCCTGTGCAGCTAAAAGGTAGTGTGTCCTGTTCTGATCACTATGACAGAAAGTATATGAAATAAAATAAATTGCAACCCAATATTTTGAGACAGTTAATATCAGAGTCTTGGTTATTCCTTTCTAGCACATACTGCTGAATTGAAAAGTGACACTGTGAGTTGATGCAAGGGTTGACTCACCCCACTTTAATTTCTTTAAATTGAAATTGGGTGAGTCAACCCTCAGTGTTACTTTTCAATCCAGCAATAAGACTCTCATATTAACTGACTCAATATCTTTACCTGCATTATATTTAAGTCCATTTACTTTCATTTCAATTTGTCTAAATTAAAATTAGTGCTGATCATTTTATCAAATTTAAGTACTGTAATCATATTTCCTAGTGTGCATCAAACACCTTTATACAACTTTGAACTTATCTCTGGCTACCTTCAGTATTCATCAAGTATGCTGTCTGTACTGACATCAACATGACTTATTTTTACAATAACACAGTACCAACATACTCCTGGTTCCTCACTTAGTAATCCCTGTAAGCCTAATGTGAGAGTGATCAGTGTTAATATAGGACAGTGTTGGCGAACCTATGGCATGGGTGCCAAAGGTGGCACTCGGAGTCCTTTCTGTAGGCACCCGACATCGCCTCTTCACAGTCACCTGTATTCAGGTTAAATTGCTGTATTAACACTTTGTGAAAAACTAGTCAGTTTTGAATCACAGTTAAGGTTCGCCATCACTGACATAGGATATGGCCATGTTGACACCTACTGTGTTTGTCATAGAGACAATGTTTGAATTTAAGTCTTTGCTTCTACAAATACATTCTTTACTTTTTATGGCTAACAGGGCCACAAATAGAGGGGGCAGGAGGGGGATGTGCCCCAGGTGCCATGCTGGGGAGAGTGGGTGACAACATGACAAAATAGTATTTGTAATATTCTGCAACACCTGGTTGGGTAGGTGTGGAATCCATGTTTGCACCAGGTGACACAGAATGTAGTTGTGGCCTTGATGGCCAGAATACTACTGGCCTAGTGTAAGATCTGTATAACTTTCTATGGCTAATTGCAGTTAACCTATAAGGTATTGAGAGATGGGATTCACCTGCATGTCTGGTAACATAGC
>JAPFRF010000015.1:15671815-15721815 GCA_029282475.1 Phrynocephalus forsythii | reverse complement strand
AGAAAAGACTGATGGAATAATTCTGAGTTTCCTTGTAATTCAAATTATGCATTTCATTTTCAGAACAGCTTTCCTTGCAGGAAACAAAGCTATCTATAGTGCAATGAGATACAGAAGACAAAAGAATAATGAGAGAGTGAAATTGAAAGAACAGATATGAAGTGGAAATAAATCATATATTTAGCTAGCTCAAGGTATTACTAGTACTTCAGCCTTATCCCTGAAGGAGTGCAAATTTCTTAGCATATTATTTACTTATTATTAATGTGCTCCATTTCTCTTGTAATGAAAATATACTATTTCTAAAATATCCCAATGTACTCTACAACTAGGAAATTTAAAGTATTTAATGGACTTTGACTTTAAACTTTAGAACTGCAAATATTTACACTTTACAAAAAAGACTATTTCATACACTTAAACTTAATTTACACATTATCCTATAATATCTTTGCGCCTTCTGTTTTGTAGATCAAAACTTACACATACAATAATTTACAACTGGTAGACAAAATACCCTCAAAGAGCCAAATACTTTTAAAATAAGTCAGTTAGCTACAAACAGTCCTTCACAAATCCTATGCTTTACACTGTTCTGAACTGACCTAATACCAGTTTAAAAATTTATATGTTAAGCAAAAGATGAATTAAAATATCAAGTTGCAAGGTTTCTGCTGACTTTACAAAGTGCTCATTACATTTATTTTAAAAAAAAAAAGATTTCTGAAAGGAACAGGTTATAAAATGTAACCGAAGACTGACATTAAGACAGCAGATAAAACTATCTGCAGATTTTAAATCTCTTCAGTGCACACATTGGTAGAGAGCTTAGGAAAGGGGTTTTGTTTTGCTTCATTTTTTGGACCACCAGTTTCCAAATCACCCAGCAAACACAGCCACTGGCTAGGTTGGCTCAGCAATGGGGGGCATCCAATAAATTCACTTCACCAAGCTCTCCTATATTATCTGTAAATTGTTTTAATGCATTTCCTAAGAGTTTAACCCAACAAGGGGACACATGCAATGTATACATTCTCTTTTCACCCCCTTACCTTTAAGGAATCAAACATTAATCTACTATGGGAATAAGGCTGCTGCTTTGAATAGGCACAAATGTTTGGAGACTTTCAGTTGCGATAGCTTATTGCTACCCCTGCAATAATTTTATTATATCAGTAAGAAGCTATATAAATTGTAATTTGCACAGCACGTGCTCCTCGACAGCATGTATTTTCTGCCAACTTTACCTCTCACTCTGTTCTCCAAAGGTAAGCATATGATTCAACAAACTCCTCACTAGCATTGATGGCACTTTGCTCAAATCAACGAGCTTAAATACATAACTTAAACGTGAGCAAGAAGGGTCTGTCCATGAAAACAAATTCATATGACTCTCTGAAACTTGGCAGTTATTACGGAAAGCATTAGTTGGATGCAGCTGGAGGAGGAGAATACTTTTTAAATGCTTGTAACTGCTAGCTGAATAACAAACATGTTCCCAGGCAAATGGTTTTCAAAGGCACATAAATCCATTTTAAAAGCCCACTTGTGTTCAAATCCTCTCCTATGCAAAGATTTTAGGAGGAAGCTCTGTATAAGGCATCTGTGTTTTCCACTTGTCCATTTACGTTCAGAATGAGCACCAACTATTATTATGCAATGTTTCAAGAAAATAATCCAGCTATTCTCCTTCAAAAGTGGGTTTGCACATGTGACACCATGTGTGAGGAAGACGAGGAGGAGGAGGAATTGGAAAGTTTAGGATTATTTGAAATTTGCAGTTCTTCTAGTCGCCTCATATAGTCATCTCGCAAAGCAAGTAGTTCCATGTAGCGCTGCTCCACTGGGTTTGGCTGCTGAAACATTTAAAAGATAAAACATTTAAACATGGGGTATGTGAGTGGGACCATACAGTATAGACTCAATACAATCTGGACCTTAAAGAGATGAACAGAAGCATCTGTTTTTAAATCCATAATTCAGAAGTCTACTTTCAGGATGTATTCTCTTTCCAATTCTCAGTAACTGGAATTAAGTTACTGAAATTTTATTTCAATGCTCATAGCACTCACTTTAGTTGTTTAGCAGTCTGAACAGTTGTGCTCAATTACTAGACTAAACAATATTATTTAACATAAAACTTTGTGGTCTACAGATCTATCATATATTTTGTATTTAGAAAAACACACATACATTTTAGTTTCACAAATGAAAAATCCTGTTATCTTGATGAAATCTTAACAATAAAAATCCTGGTTATTAAATATTCACTTTAAAACATAAAGATATATTGATACACCATATGCTACTGGCTTGTCTCCCAGTAGCCAATTTGCTAAGGCCTTGAATGGGTGACACTGGCTGCATTCACACAAACCCATAAAGCAGAATTTAAGATAATTCTGGGTTAAGGTAACAAGTTGTGTTATGTTCCAGCCTATTTACATATGTATGACATCTCTCAGTAGCATGACTGGTGCAAGAAAACTATGGATTATTTGTTTAGCATGCCAAATAGGGCCTTTCAAAGTAATTCCTGGTTTTTGTTGTTGATAATTTTTCCCTACAAAAAGTTAAGGAAGACATGAGGATTAGCTATCCTTAACTTGATTTTAGCCTACAGAGGTGACTAGGTGGAAGACGTGGCAGTGAGAAAAGCTCCTGGAAGACAGGAACAAAATTCAAAAAGATCTTAATGCAGTTTTAACAGGGACAGATCAAAATCCAACCAGCTACAAGACGGGATACCTGGCTGAGTACGGTAATACAAGTGAGAAGGCTATAGGATTTTTAGATTGCAAGATGAATATGAGTCAACAACATATGCTTTCCTAAAAACTCTTAAACCAGGGCCTCAGCCCAGCATCCGTTCCCTGTCTCCTCTAACATTAAAAGACATGGGGTCTGTGAGAGCATTTGTTATGCGCCTGTCCAGACTGTACAATCTTCAGGGTAAGTCCTCTCAAAAACACCAATACAGCTTCAGAAGCTTGACTAACGAAACAGGTCCGGCAGGGAATGCACCCCCTTTTGAATTGCCATCTGTTTCCACTCCAAGTGTTTTTAAGAAGGGAGAAAAACTGCATCTTTTTAGACAGGCATTGGCTGTTTAGCCCATGCTGATTTTAATCTTTATTAATGTTTTTAATATTTTTGAGGTATTTTCTTTTTTATGGTATAACAATAGGACAGGTTCATATTATTTTATTAAAGTTTTAGGTAACTGTGGGTCTATCTGGTTTGATTGCTTTAAATAACTTTTTATTGCTTTTAATAACTTTGTAAGATATCTTGAGTGCTTTTAGTGGAAAAATCACATTATTTACTTATTGTTATCATTTACTGAAAAGATGGGATTATTTATTACATCATCATCATCATCATCAATAATAATAATAATAATAATAATAATAATAATAATAATAATAATAATAATAATAATAATAATAATAATAAACAACCAGAACACGGGCAAACATTAATAATGAGGCACACTGTAGATCTGTGTTGTAACTCCATCTAGAGAAGCTCAACAATCATTTTTTAAAATGATAATTAAACCTCAATTTTTTCCCAATTTTGAAATTTATTTGTAATTCTTTAATGGCCCTGTGGCTAAAATAACATTCACTAAACACATTTCTCTCAGTAAATTAGTGTCTAGTTTTGCTCCTCAAAGAATGCATTCCTTTTTACCCAGATAACTACCTTCAAAGCAAATATAAGCTTTTTTACCAATCCGCAACTCTGAGAGTATACAGAAAAGACGGCTTGGCTTTTTTCCAGCAAGCTGGAAAGACTTTCAGGGAGACACTACACAGAAAAGGGACTGCTTCTTTCTAGTAGCTCGCTGATAAAGGCTGTGTTTGTCAAACACAGAAGCTCCCTTTTCTATTTGCTTCCAGCTCTTCTGCCAAATCTTGAGGATAAGGAGCGCCATGCATTTACCATCTTGCTCCGCCTGGCAGATCAACATTTAAACAGCCCTTAGCCAGCAAGACAAATACAGGAGGCTTTCACAGGAATCTCAAGAACTAGTTCAATCGTAGAGATTTAGCTGTTTTGAGTACTTGAAACCTGTATTTTTTAACCGACTCCCCCCCCCCTCCAAGGAAGGGCAGGACTTCTGTGGTTCTTACTTATACCTGCTTTCATTTTCAGGAAAGTGCATGTTCGTGTATCCGTTGTTATGCTTTCGGCAAAATATATGAAGAAATATTATTTTATTTTATTTAGATTTATCCCCGCGCATCTCCCTAGAGGGGTCTCTGGGCCATTTTCCCTCAAGAAAATAAGTAATTCCCTGCTTTAGACATTGCCCCGAGAGCACAAGCAAAGGATGCATGAGTGACTCAGACTGGAGTTTCCTTGCACTGAATGCAACTCCCTGCTCAGTGCAGGAATCCAAATCAACGTAGATCTGACAGACGACTGTCTAATTCACCAGGTTCAATCCTTAATAGCCTTTAAGAAAGCAGTGAAAACTTGGCTTTTCAAAGAAGCATTCAGCAATCACTAATGTCTGTCCTGGGCTCCCGTGATTGATGTTGCATTGTTACTATTTTGTGCCTCTTGTCGGGTTCTTTGTTTCTTTGTTTTTTTCTTCCTTTATTGCTGTATTGGTTTGATTTGTATTTGTGTTGGTTTAATAGTATACATAGGGCCTTTTCACACGACCCCTAAGATCCGCTGGTCCCTTACATTCAGACCAGAGATCTTGGGGGTTTGTTTCTGTTCCTGCGTCCCCACCCCTCAGCACTTCCTGCTCCTGTCGGCGTGAGGGGAGGGAGGGAAAAAAAGGACAAAAGAAGCCTTTACTAACCTGCCGGTGCCGGTCGAAGTTGCCAAGAGCCCCGTTACTTCCTGGTTCCTTCTCAAGGGGCTCTTAAAGGGGCAGGAGGCAAAAAAACAACAGACAAGCGAGGAGAGCCCGGCACTCTTATCCGCATCAAAAAAATTTCACCTCCAGAGAGAAGGTACAAGAAAAGTGCGCTGGGTTGCGCTAAAGTGGGCGGGGTCACACTTAATTGTCTGCAAACTCCGGAGCTGGTGGGGAAACATTTCTAAGCTCCGGAGCTGGGAGCCATTTGCAGCGCAGCTTAGGGGTCGTGTATAAACGCCCATAGTTGCTCTCTTTGTAAACCGCCCAGTTTCCTTTGGGAAAATTGGTACGGTATATAAATAAATAAATAAATAAATAAATTATTGAAGTGTGTTATCCAAAACTGGACACAATACTCAAAACGAGGCCTAACCACTGCTGAATAGAGGACAACTAGTACTTAACTTGTACTGATCGGGGGGGGAGGCCTTTCTCTGGGTCCCACCACTCTTTCAGTTGTGTTTGGTGGGCACAGAGGAGAAGGCCTTCTCTGATGCTTCTCCCAGACTCTGGAACTCCCTCCCACTGGAGGCCAGGCTAGTTCCATCTTTGCTGTCATTCCACCAGCAGGCAAAGACCTTTGTCTTCAGGCAGGCTTTTCCGTAGTGACTGGTTGTCTGGGAGACGTTTTAAACAGGGTCGTTTGGATTTTTGTTACTTTTAAATGTTTAGTAATACTTTTTAAGATTTTAAATATATTTATTTAATGCAGTACTTTTAAAATATATGAATTATTTTCTACTTTTAGCTTTTATTATTGTGTTTCTAATTATATAAGACACCTTGGGTCCTTTTAAAGGAGAAAAACAGGCTAATTTGAAATAAATAAATAAATATTCTTGATAAATCCATGTTGGCTCAGAGGTATTACTGTATTGTTTTCAAGGTGCTTGTAAAGTAACAGGTTTATATTTATTATTTTTGCAGGGAGGGACATTAGACCTCCTTCAGCCATCAGGCACGTCACCCACTCTCCATGGTTCCAAGAAAATAAAAGACAGTGGTTCTGAGAGTTCTTCAGCCAGTTCCTTCTTACTCTTCCATGCAATTCTTCCAGCCCTATAGATCTGAGCTTGTTCAAAGTAATACAATATGCCTTGACTATGTATTTATCAATTTCAAGCTGCAGTCTTATCTCATCCATTTGTACTGCACATTTGCCTGCAGAGTCGGCTCCAAGCAAATGTAAACTAAAATAGGAATTTATGAGCTAAAGCAGGAATTAAGCACTTCTGGGGCCTCCTCTTTGTCAGATGTTATCATTTCCCATCCTTATTGAGTAGCCAAGCCACTGTTTCTTTTCACTTTCTTTTATCATCCTTGAATCTGAAGAATGTCACTTTTTAGCATCTCCTGCTAACTTCAGCTCATTCTTTTGTTTTCCCAGTGCCATTCCTATCATTCCTTGCTACTTTGTCTGTACATATATTGACAGTTCCATGTTCCCTGCATACACGATAAACGAGAAGGAAGCATTTTGTGGAAAAGTGCTTATAGCCACACTATATTCTCTCTGCATGTTGTCATGTTTAGTTGAATTTGCGGTTAAGAGAGGAGAGGGAATTTTTATACAGGCCTGCACATAACAAACAACATTCTCCAAGTACCTGTACTGTGTCCAAGTTGTCTACTATTGCCAGAGTACACAAACCTTGTATCAGTTTGCCTTTACACGGACATTATTAGTATTTCCAAAACATATCAGGCATTTTAGTAAACAGGGGCACTAGAATAACAGTTTCCGTCTTAGGCAAGGTTCCCTGTATAGCATGTGCATCCCCCTACTCACAGGTCTTTCCCACCTCCATGCATGCACCCGTCACAACTGTTTTTTGTTATAGATGCAACAGAAGCCATGCAGGAAGGGTATCCAGAATTTTTCGACTCCTGCCTACAGTGATCTACATGTAGCTTCTGGTGGTTCGCTTTCTTAAATGGCCTGTTCTGCATATGTTTTCGGCTCTCAGACAGAGAACTCAGTGAATTCGCCCACTGAATTGACGCAACAGTGAAAACAAGGTGTTTTGCATCACACCCTCAAAGCTTACATGCTGACACTACGCTGCTCCTTGTCTGAAGCCATACATGTTAATTTCGTGTCTGGTCTGCAGCAGAGGAGTCCTACTGCATCACCATTTCTGCCATGTGGTTGTGACCCAATTGCACCCTGAGTGAACATGATCTGGGGTGGTTTCAGCAAATTCTGTCAGACCTCGGAGGGCTACGGAAATCCCTCTTTTTAAAGACAGTTTGGGGAGCAGCTGGAAGTTAAAAGTTTCAAATGTAACCACTCACTATGTGGCCGATCTGTTCTAAATTTAGGTTTGCTTTAAAATTATGTGCTGTTCTATTTGTTTAAAGCTGAATATTTTATTATGCTGAGTTAGGGCAAGGGAGGCTCTAGACAGCCGCAGAGAACACTTAGACTAGCTAGACGACTCCTCTGACTCAGAAAAAAAGCAAATTCTTATTGTCCTCTTATAGGTTACAGATAAATAAATATAACTACCACAAGTTATCAAATTCTTCTCGTTACAGTAAGATTTTAAAAAGCTTACTTGTTGCCTAATCCTTGGGTTCCACCGAATGTAATAATTAACCCAAAGTTCCAGGTGGCGCATGCTTGCTACTGGATAAAGGGCACGATTCAATTCTTTCGTATAAAAGGGATTGAGATATTTCGATTTTGTGCTGTTGATCAAGGACCAGAGAGACAAGGTTTTCTCGCTCAGTTTCTGCCAAAAAAGAAAGAAGGGTGGGTGGGTGGGGGAGAAAGAAAGAGCCAGCATTAACATCACCTACATGACTAACATCATAGCTTCTGCATTGAGGCAACATACTGGACATAGACAGGGCAGAACTTGGTTACTGTAAAATGATCAGAAATGACCCATGTTTCTTTGTTTGAAGAACGGTGGTGTGACTTAAGAAACAGCTTCTTACAACTGCCCTTCTTGCCTCTAACAAGACTCCTGTCCTGGCTACAACAACATCTAGCCATGGATTTTAAGAACACCATCTAACTAAGGACTTTAAAAGTAACCTCCTGGTGAAGCACATCTCTCACCATGTATGAACTTCTGGGACCTGCTTTGAAGAAGGGTGATGTACTGCACTCGAAAGCTTGCAATGTTCCTTTTTTATGTTTAATAGTGGCCTATGAAGGTAATCGCCTGTAACCTATTTTAGAAATGAACAAAAAGAGAGTCTTGCTGGACCAGACTAAAGGCCTGTCTAGTTCAGCATTCTGTTTTTGGATTTTCCAGAATGTCTGGTGCATCAACAACTCCCTGCTCGCATTTCCTACCAAATGGTCCTGAGAAATGCCCAACCTCCAGCACTGATGGCGATTTATAGCCCTCTTGAAGGAAGAGGACCATGCCTTCTGGAGGACATGGGAAACCTCAGCCTCACAGGCCAAATCTGGCCCATAAGGAGAACCCATATGGCCCCAAGAGACCCAGATGAGGCATCTCCCTCTTGAAGGGAGAGGGGCAGAACTGCAGGCAAATCAAGCCTAAGCCAGTTAAGCCACACCAAGTCAATCCACACTGAAAATATAGGAAGGGAAATGGGAACAAATCTGACCAGCCCTCAGCCACCTCTAAGGACTACCTAAGGTAGGGGACTCGGAGAGCATATGATGGAGCGGAGAAACCTCCATGGGCTTGCCAGGTCTGTTCACTTGCCATCACAATCAGGATGACTCGTAGCAAGCAAGAACCATCTTCAGTTGACACTTGGAGCTGATGCTTGCTGAAATACCAAGAGAGTCCTCTCTCCTGGGCAAACAAAATCACAGACACCCCCCCCATGCTTCCTTCTGCCTAAGAAAGCAGCATGATGTTCGCGGTCAGGACTGAGACCCTACTGATAGAGTCCGGTTTCAAAGAACAGTATGGGCACAGAAACCACTCTCACCTTCTCTCCTAGCTTTACTGCCTGTATTCTACTATGACCTGTTTCATTTCACCCTTATACTAGTGTTACCGGGCGCTATTATTAAAAGCACAATATTTACATTATATGGTAGCTATACTGACCTCTTTCTCTCGCACGCTGTCACAGCTGTACAAGAAAGTTCCGAAGCGGCAGCTGTACAGGTGATCCAGAATCGTAATCAAAAATTGCTCATTGAATTCAAAAGCTGTAGGAAACTATACACAAGGGCAATATTTAGAACAATGCAAACATAGCAATTTATTTGTGTCCATTTGTCAATGTATTTGCAAGTAATTATCCAAAATTATAAACTGTGGTTATAGGCAGCTTACACCAACTTGTATTTAGTGACATTTCCCACTAATTTCACAGAGCTGTTTATAAGTACCAAAATTGTCCCTCTCTTTTGTTTTGTTTTGTTTCTGTCCAAGTCCTGGACATGAAGAATAATTCAGAAATGGCCATTTAGAAGCTCTCCTTCATGCATATGAAGACACTGCAAAGTGAGGTTCTAGGTTTTTTCAACCACTGTTCAATTTACACCTGGTGTGCCGTGGGAAATCATATATAGTCAATATAGAGAGAATAACATTTTCTAATGGTGGTGTGCATTTTTTTCATGAAACAAGTGTCCCAAAAAAAGGTTGAAAAACACTGTTCTAGTTTCAGAAAGACAACTTACTTGTTTGGACATCTGCCACACACAGTCAATGAACTGGAGGAAGATTGGTGACCTGTCAGCATCGGCATGATTTTTGTCCCCATGACCAATTCTCTGAAATCATACAAACTTCACTTCAGACAGTTTCAGGAATCATTTGAGATTTGACATGCCTTTACAAATTACTTTTACATCTATTTTAGTGGGACTGGATCATAAAAAATCTTGCCTGGTGGAGAGCAACAACCTGGTTTCTCTGGTATATGGCTGAAATTCTGTTGCTCAGTCACAACTTGAGTAGGCCCTTGCAGATTCACCAAATCTCCACTGCATCAATGAATTTCCTCTAGTTGTGATTTGCTATGCTGAGCAATGAGATTTCTGGTATTTTTGTTTTGCTTTGTTTACAAAAAAAAACTGAAAGACAGTAATATACCCAATCTATGAATATGATAAATACTCTATTTTCATGGATGGGTTCAATAGAAAATACCAATGTTCTGAACAAATTTCTTTTCTTTCCCAAGTCAGAAGGTTTATTGTAAGAAGGCATTTAACTCATGGTGGTATCACTGAGATTCATAAATGTTAAGAACATAACATGAGAACATAAGAAGAGCCATGCTGGATCAGGCCAAAGGCCCATCTAGTCCAGCTTCCTGTATCTCACAGTGGCCCCACCAAATGCCTCTGGGAGCGCAGAAGACTAGATATCCGTCTCCTGATCCCACTCCCCTGCATCTGGCCCTTGAAGTACCCCGGTTTTAAGCCTGGAGATGACACATCTCCATCATGGTTTGTAAGCTGTGATGGATGTCTCTTCCAGGAATCTGTCCAATCCCCTTTTGAAGGCATCCAGGCCAGATGCCATCACCACATCCTGTGGCAGGGAGTTCTACAGACAATGTTTCACTTTAGTTGGTGGCCTTGAATGTCCTCGTTTTTCAATGGAGTTATAACACATGCTTAATAATAGCTGAATTGTGGTCTTTATTTGTAGCCTTCATTTGACATTAATATGCCAAAACTCATTATAAAGAAAATTTGTAAGCCTATTCTGTTTAGGGCCAGCCTAGCAGTTTGAAAAACTGTCAAAATGCAAGTAGATAAATAGGTTCCACTTCATGGGAAGGTAATGGCCTTCCATGCACTTTAGCATTTAGTCAGGCTGGCCTAATGGTGACAGAAATAAATGGAGATGAGCACCAGCCCCTAGAGCTGGAAATGACTGGACTTAATGGCCAGGGGAAACCTTTACTTTTATTCTGTTTAGGACAATTCATTTTATAAGCACACACAGATGACTGTTACAAATACTGAACCAAGAAAAACAATAATAGGCAAAGAAATTTTTTTTAGAATTTTGTAGACATCCACCAGTGCCTTCAATTTCCCCAAAACTGAGCTATGCACAGCTGAAGCACCAGCCTTCATTCACCCAACAGACAGGTGATTTGTATTCTCAAAGCATAGAGCACAGAGAGAACTCCTAGTTCCCTGAGCTCCTTGCCCTCTGAAGATGCCAGGCACAGAGTCTGGCGAAACGTCAGGAAGAAAAACTTCCAGAACACGGCCAAACAGCCCAAAAAACTCACAACAACTACAAGATAGGTGATTTATTTCAAGGCAGCCCTATTTCCCAAACAACGTGCACCTAAATGGTACAAACAGAGAGGCCTTTAAAATGGACTTGGGAGTTATTTTCAATGGACATATTAGTTTATTATTGAAGCAGCCGTTAGCCGCCAAAGCTTGAGAGTTATGCTCGTATGCAGAAATGTGGTTTTGCTTAAGGCCAAGATTTAAAAGCCGTGCCTCTTTGGTCTGGGAGAATCTGCTCAAGAACACTGTCAGTTTTGACAGTCCAAGTTTGTTTTAATGGCCTAACGAGAAACCAGCACACATAAATCATGCTTATGTACATGAGAGCTAGACGAAAAACACACTCGTGTTAAAGCAACTGAGATAATGGAAGATTCTGGCTCTAGCAAATATGGTTCTAATCCCTTCGGCAATTTATAATATATTTTATTGTTTTCATACTTTAAAGCTTGAGCTGTATCACAAGACACTTCCGTGTTAGGAAAAGGCAAGCTAATGCTTTTCTAGGCCAGAGTATGCACAGAGAAACACGACTTCAAAAGGCTGTATAAAATGTCACCACTAAAGTATTTTTGGAGAAAACAACACATGAATTTAGGCTGTGATTCTGAGACTGAACTGAATCTTCCAAGTGCCAAAGCAACTTTAGTAAATAAAATCTAATAGCAGGCAGTCTACAATAAATATATATAAGCCCAGGCTGCTGAAGAGAACTTACAATTAAACCTAAAAGAACATAAAACATGTGCCTTGAAATTATACTACAACTCAGATAGGGTGCATTCCTGTATTATACTGAACAACAGGTAACATCAGTACTTCAGAGGATTCAAGACAACAACTTGACATACATTTCAATAATGTTTAAAGCCAACATTCAAGAAAGGGTGCCATTTTTATCACATGACTGATGGGTGATGGGGATGGATAAAGCTGTCTCAATGTTTCTAAGAGGCACATAGGTGGGGATGGCAGGTATCATGGTTGAGAAGAAATTTAAATTTGGGCATTTTTAGTTTGCACACCATTCTTACAGGCCAATGGTTTCCAACTTTGGGTAACATTTTGTCTGAGCAAGGGGGTGGAGCCACACTAATTATTTTCCCCTGAGGAAGGTCAGCCTCAACCATTTTGAGCCTGGGTGTGATGCCAAGCAGAGCTGCTGCTGAGTGAGCCAAACAAACAGAAAACATGTGAGCACTGGTAAGTTTCTGGGCTGCTAGCAGTTGGACTAGAGTTGCTTTAGAGGCCTCTGCTAATTTAAACTGCTAATTTAAATTGCAAACAGCCACCTTTATTCAAACAAAGGAAGCAGCTACAAGCTTCCTCAAACAAAGGAAGCAGGCGTGGTGGTGCCAGACTAATCATTTATCTGAGCAGGGGGGTGGAGCCACACTAATTATTTTCCCCTGAGGAAAGTCAGCCTCAACCATTTTGAGCCTGGGTGTGATCCCAAGCACAGCTGCTGCTGAGTGAGCCAAACAAACAGAAAACATGTGAGCACTGGTAAGTTTCTGGGCTGCTAGCAGTTGGACTAGAGCTGCTTTAGAGGCCTCTGGTAATTTAAACTGCTAATTTAAATTGCAAACAGCCACCTTTATTCAAACAAAGGAAGCATCTACAAGCTTCCTCAAACAAAGGAAGCAGGGGTGGTGGTGCCAGACTAATCATTTACCTGAGCGGGGTGGGGTGGGGGTGGAGCCACACTAATTCTTTTCCCCTGAGGAAGGTTAGCCTCAGCCATTTTGAGCCTGGGTGTGATCCCAAGCAGAGCTGCTGCTGAGTGAGCCAAACAAACAGGAAGAAGAGAGCACTGTTACGTTTCTGGACTGCTAGCAGTTGGACATTTGTCAATGGAAGGATTCTCTCTCTCCTCCACTTTCCTCCTAATTTTCCTTTGTTTTGAAGATCTTGCAGTGAAATGGATGCCCAGCAGAACAGTTTCACGCAGCAAAATTTCAGCTCCCTAGAAGGTCTCACTGAAGTCTGGTGTTTTTATCTACACGTGACAGACGGTGAAAGAGAAGCAGGGAAATAGCGGCACTTTAAAAAGCTGAGTCTAACTTGTTTTTTCTTTGGTTCTCACCGATGCAAATTTGTGTCCGAAGCTTATCCACTCCTTTTGTACCAAAACCTCAAAGCCCGAAATGGTCCGGTAATAGCTGTCCAACATCAACATGGCCAGAGAGGTGAGCTGAGCAGTCCGGTCCCAGCCGTCACTACAGTGTACTAAGACTGAGCTCCTTCCGGAGGATACTTTGTCGGCTACTTGAATGGCACCTGTTAAAACAAGCTGACAAAAGAGAAGGAAAAACAATGCAGATTTGTGCGTGTGTGCCGAAACATATGACGAAGTCAACCATGTTGCAGACTGAATCAGAAAGAACCACCAAATGTCCTTGTTCTTACCCGTACCTTGATATGTTCAAGCCAATGCGTTGATTCCAAGCTAGAAAGCCAGTGGGACTCTTCCACTTGAGGGTAAACAATGTCCTTTAACTTTTTCAGAGATTCCCGCATGACATGAATATTATGGATATCGAGGAAGAACAGCTCGGCATTGGGATATGCATCGTCACTTTCATAACCACCTCCAGTTGCCTGGGAATTGTAAGAAGGAAGTGTTTGCTTAGTTTCTGCCATCCCATTGAAGCTGGTGGTTTTGAAAATAGAGTGGACCCTTATATAACAAACAGTTTGTATTACATAAAATCTGTACAGCATAAGAAATTCTGGAGATAGGGGAAATTTGCTTAACAGAGTCGCCTATGGGGCAAATCAGTACAACATAAAAATGGTCGCAATTAGGGATTACTCTGTTTTCAATGCATTCCTATGGGAAATTTGTATAAAGGAAAATTTGCTTAACAGAATTTCATTTGGAACAAATTAATTCCTTTATACAAGGTACCACTGTACAGAGTAAGTAGGCAATGTCCTATTTTATGCACAGACACACTTGAGTTCAGTTTAGCATGTATTCAAAATAGTTTACTGGGCTGGAAATCAACCACACCTGGAAACTGACAGAACTGACAGGCATGACTCAAAAGCACATTCTTTCTTAAGAACGATTAAAGGAAGCCACTGAACATTGTCTTAATTTGCTATTGTTTCAAACCATCAAGATTTGTCCAGGAAGAATTACAATAAGCATAGCCTGTGGGCCACCAAATTCCATGTTTATTCCCATGAAATCTTTTTTTTTTCCAAGCTTTGGCTTTAATTTTTTGTTTTTACCAAGCACACTTGAAAAAAGCAAACTGGCACAGCAAAGAAAACAAGAGTTTCCACGTCTTAAGCCACACAGCTGTTCAGTCTGGCATACAGCTAGTAATGGAGAACAGAAGATAAAAAGTCCACACCTCTCAGGGGTTACATATTTTCCAAGCCATTTGGTATCAGATGCCAAGACGTCCCAAATCAGAGTAAAATCGCCCAAGCCCTACTAACCGTAGGAAAAAATGAAAATTTTTTCCTGTCTCTCTGCATTATTGAGGAGTTTGTTACAGAAGCCTGTCTCGGCCTTGTCTGGCTGAAGTGAAGAGACAGTTAATTTTAGCTATGGAAGGCCCTGAGTAATCCTGGGGTGTGGAGCATGAAACAACAAAGCAAAGGGAGTAGCCAGAACGCAGGAGGAAAAGCATGTAGCCACTAGACATCTCACAAACAACTTCTAGATTCTGGATTTCCCTCCCCCCTCCCATTTAAAGTTTTGCAACAATGAATTTTTCCACTACTTTCAAAGTTTAACTCAGAATTAATTTTTACTTCCTTGGCCAAGCAGTTCTAAGAGTTACCATTTTATTATATGTACTTTTAACAGATGTTTTACTGACAATACATGCATACAAAGAAAGAGTGACTCATATTTTTGGGCCCCAAAATGGCCAAGGTTATTTGCCTGTAACTAATTCTTCAAGGGAACACCTGTGAATCCACAAACGTGGATGCTTCTGTGCCTGCACAAAACTCATCTGAACGTTGCAGACTAGGTGCTCCTAACCTTGGGTTACTCAGGTGTCCCTGAACTAAAACTCCCAGAAGCCTTTGCCACAAACTCTGCTGGCTGGGGTTATTGGGAGATGCAATCCAAAAACACCTGGGTCATCCAAACTTGGGAACCATCGCTGTAGAGCTGAAGAGAAGACTGTTAAAATAGTGCTCCCCTGCATGCACGTGTGTGCACACGCGTGCACACACACACAGTGCATGTCCCTGCACCTAATGGTTATTATTAGGGATGGGCATTTCACAAGCCCAGGTGATCCCATTGCTTTAGCTTTCTCTGTCTCGTGCAGGGTTAAAATCCAATGAGGAAGCATGCTGCAATGTCATCTGTGCTAGATCTGTGATGCTGACCAATCAGGAGCTGTGTGGGGACAGGCATCATTCCACCTCCCTCTCTGATTGGCCAGCAGCACGAAACAGGAAATATGACGTCACAGCATGCTTCCTCGTTGGATTTTTAACCCTGAGTGAGACAGAGAAAGGTAAAGCAATTGGATCTGCGTGTTATCAGCCGGTTCCGAGTACCACCTGGGCTCGTGTGGCTCGTTTCGTAACCTATCCGGCCCGACCCACCCGATCCTCTCTGGCCTTCTCGCTCCGGACCGTCACCCCGAGGAAGGCCCGCAAAACCAGCACACGTGCATGGGCCTTCTCGGTGGCGGCGCAAACTCTCTGGAACAAGCTTCCGAGCGAGTTACGGCAGGCTCCATCACTGGCGTCGTTCAGGACAAATCTAAAGACGCTACTTTTTCGGGACGCCTTTGACACTAATTAGGTTTTTTTTTCCCCCTGGGCCCGCTTGATTGTTTTTACTTTGTGCTCTGTATTGGTGATGTTTTAGCCTTTTGACTGTTTGTCTTGTCTGTTGTAAACCGCCCTGAGTCCCCCATGAGGGAATAGGCGCGGTATATAAATGTGAAAATAAATAAATAAATAAATAAATAAATAAAACAAAATGCCCATCCCTAGTTATTATCGCTCAGTTCCACCACCCAATGCTGTAAAAGAATCAATGTAGTTTAGCGCAGCAGGCAGAGGGGAGGATGGGTGGGTTGTGTGAATTCGCAGATGACCAATCAAAGAACTACAGTTACAGAGAAGGAACCTGTTCTTCATGGTCTCTCTGAATCACATGTGTGGGTGACGGATGAGTGGAATTTTGATGCTGCACGAAAGGCACTTTTAAAACACGCCTGCTAGGGGCACAAAATAATGCATTAGATTGTATTAGACTGACAAATGGTAACAGGAAGCTTTATACTGACGAAGGCAGGAAGGCTTTACAATGACAAGCAATAATCTCTCTCTCTAGGAGAAGTCACAGGCAAAGGAGGAAGGATGGTGACAAAAGGAAAGGTTTCTAAGGATTTCAAAAGGATAAAGGCAAAATTGGTTCTAGTGAATGTTCCAAGGAGTTTCCTCAGCAGTGGCTCAAGGGAACTGAGGGGTAATTGCTAGGTACATGGGCATGCATAAAAGTGTGTGTGTGTGTGTGTGTGTGTGTGTGTGTGTGTGTGTGTGTGTGTGTGTGTGTGTGTGTGTGTGTGTGTGTGTGTGTGTGTGTGTGTGTGTGTGTGTGTGTGTGTATTCTAACAGCCTTCTCTTTAAGGTCGAGATCAGGCATGTCCAAACTTCGGCCCTCCAGATGTTTTGGACCGCAACTCCCACAGTCCTTTGCCATTGGTAATCCAAACTTAGAATTCTGGGAATTGCGGTCCAAAACATCAGGAGGGCCAAAGTTTGGACATGCCTGGGTCTAGAGGTTCCAATGCATGCCAGAGAGGCACAGAAACATCCACACATGTGACTCACAGAGACCACAAAGAAGAACCACTTGCCCTTTAAGATCTGCTAGCAAGAACCTGCTGTGCGATGCCGACAAAAGAAAACCCAAATTTACTGGCACTAGTAAGACTCCAAGGCATCCTACCAGGCTGCATTTGATTATTTCTATGTGGATTTTGATTTTGAGGTGTTCTTGTAGCTTTATTTGTGTTGTTGTTGTTTTTAACTCATAACTTTACATGGAATTTTATTCTCCTTTTAACTGCTTAAGTTCTCTTGTAGCTTTAACGTAAGGTTGTCTTTTAATGCTATAAGATGTCCCTCAATTCCCTATTCGCAATACTTGAACATGTTTTAATTGTACTGAAGTGTATATTATCTCTCATTACTGTAAGCCGCCTTGGGTCCTTTTCCAAGGAGAAAGGCAGGGTAAAAATACTCTAAAATAAAATAAATAAAATAATAAATAAATCTAGACCCCTTTTTGTTAACACACCTGGTCAGAGTTCAATTCCATCCTGTGCCTCTCAGGAGAAGAGTCAGCCTGTGTAGCCTTGGGTAAGCTGCATAAACCTAAAGCACTACAAGAAGAAGGGGCCAGAAAGCCTCTTCTGAATACATGTTACCTATGTAGGAAAGTCTGGCAATGGTCACCACGTTAGAGTCAACTTGACAAGTCATGGGAATTATGTTGAAAGTTATTTTTATTAGCCCCCCAAAAAAACTATTAGACCAATTATCTCGCTGGAGATTTCCATATGCTAAACCAACACTGGAAAAGTGGCCGTGCTATCTTCAAACTTACCTGTTGGGTGTATCGTTGTGAAAACCAGTTGGATGATCAAATGTGAAACAGACCCCTTGCTAAATGTTGCAGTCCTTTCTGCAGCAGAAATGCCCAGGGAAATTCCTGGCAAGACACTGGCCTTGAAGTTTGCCTTTGCCACAAGCAGAGTAGAACAACTGAAACTGAACAAAACTGAGAAGTTTTCCCTCCCCAGTTACAGAATATAAATCCTGTTCACAGGAACTTGCTTTTCCACTGCAGGACTTCCTTCACACAGGCTGCACGTCTGTGACAAAATGACTGATTGATAATTGTTTTGGTCAACCACTAGAACTGGCTGCACTGAACGACACACCCATTTACAGATCAAAAATCCAGATAGCATTCTAAAGTAGCAACTTCTGCAGACTTCTTTAGTATTATCAATAAAGGCTCTCCATCCATCATATGCAATTATGCAAAGCTAATCTGCTTACCTTATTAGCTACAGCATTTACACTGGGCCTTGCATCATAGATAGTCAATTTGGAGAGCTGGCCGTTGGTCTCCCTTATGACCTCCAGATATCGTTCGTCATCTTTGTTCCTTTTGCCACTCATACCGACAAGTGGCTGGCTGGAACGTGTAATGACCGCCTGGTTTTCTGGATGGATCCATGATAATACCTGATTGAGCGGCATAAAACATTCAGCTACAGACCGGTGATTTTCCTTGGAAGCTTTCCTCGCTAATTTTCGTTCACAGGAGCATAGCTCCCGGAGCAGCCTTGAAATATAGACATTGACACCGCTTAACTGTTACAAGGATAGCATGAGAAGCTTTTGCCCCATAGGCTCATTATGTGGGACTCAAGGAACCATTAAAGACCTGCAAACAGTTGGGGACTGGAGTTGGGGTAAGCACATGGGTCCTTCCAAAGGAATCAGCACAGAATTGCATGTCCTGCAGCTGTCAACATAATATTTGAAGGATGTCTTAGTTGTACACCAAAAGGCTGACATTTACTAATAGCTCTTGAAAGGCATCCAACAATAAACAATTCCACAGAAGGCATCTTCCTGTACTGTCTGGGACCAACATGCAGGGAGGGTGATCCTTCCTCAGATAATGGCTTAAGGAACACACAGAGAACTGTTCCAGCAAGATCAAGTTTTTAGAGAAGCTGAAATATACACAAGGAAAGCATCACTCTCTGTTTTCTGTTCTAGTCTTTGATACGTAGCTTTAAAAACCTCTTTCTAGGAAATTAAGGAATGAGGATCAAGGCACAATGCAGCCCTGAAATCCAGCTCTGTTTCACTAATCAATGCTATGGCACAATCTTGCTTTGGGAAACCCTTTGCATGCAGTGTGGAAACAACACGGCTTCTATACAGAGCCCGATACCATAGTCTCTGGAGACTGGGTGCCTATAGTAGAGGTATTACACAAAAGGGTTGCATGAATTCAAATACGGTACTTGTTTCTTAACAATGAACCTTCAGTGTATTCTCAAAGGCTTTCACAGCCAGGATTGGATAATTGTGAGTTTTTCGGGCTCCAGAACAGCCTGAAAAAATGGAAGTTACCTACCTGTAACTGTAGTTCTTCGAGATCACGTCTGTGTATTCACACTGAGGGTTTCTACTGCGCCTGCGCAGTGGTCACCGGCATGTATCAAGCTTGTGGCCGTTAGGACCTCCCCTTCTCTCTGCGCATGCTCCTCCTTTCCCGCGCTAGCGTGCTCAGTTCCCCAGCTATCCGCCGCTGAAAGACAAAAAGAAAAGGTGACGGATAGAGGGGAGGAGGGTGGGATGTGTGAATACACAGACGTGATCTCGAAGAACTACAGTTACAGGTAGGTAACTTCCATTTCTTCTTCGAGACGTCTGTGTGTTCACACTGAGGGTGAGTAGCCAGCTCACTTACCGGTGGAGGGCCGTCACTATAAGGAAGCAGAGAGAATGGCCCGTCCAAAGACGGCATCAGACCTGGCCCTAGTGTCCAGACGACCCGCCTTACATATGTCGCCTATGGCTACTCCCCTCAGAAAGGCCGTTGAGGATGCGGCGGCCCTGGTAGAGTGTCCTTTCGGCACAGCCGGCAAGGGCGTGAGGCCGATTCATATGCCAGTCGAATGGTGGAGGAGATCCATCTGGAGATGGTTTGGGAGCAAACGGGGACACCCGCACGAGGATTAGATGGGCGGATGAAAAGTCTTTTAGACTTCCTGACGTCTTTAGTTCTGGACAGGTAGTACAGAAGGGCTCTCCTAACATCCAAGGTGTGGAGGGATTTCTCTATGTCGGAGGATGGCACCGGGAAAAAGGTGGGTAGGACCAGAGGTTGGCTGAGGTGAAACTCTGAAGCAACCTTCGGAAGGAAGGAAATGTCCGGAAAGAGGGTAACCTTCATGGGGTGGGAATTGAAGGAATGGTGGGTCAATCCGGAGGGCGGCAAGTTCTGATGCACGCCTCGCAGAAGTGATAGCCACCAGGAAGGATGTCTTCAGTGAAAGGGTATATAAAGGCACCGAAGCTAGAGGCTCGAAGGGTGGCTTAGTGAGGGACTGTAGAACAAGCGTGAGGGACCACTGAGGAACAAGAGGCCTGAGAGAGGGGCGGACATTCCGTAGGCCTCTGAGGAAGCGTTTAAGGTCTTGATGCTGGAATAACTTGGCCGCATTAGAATGTGGCGGCTGATGTGCGGCGATGGCAGCAACGTAAACTCTCAGAGTGGAAATAGAGAGTCCTCTATTGGAGAGGTGGAGTAGGAATTGAGTACGGTGTCAATGTCGGTAGGCGAGGAGGGTAAGTTGTTGCCTCTTGAGAAGTGGAGGAAGGCTTTCCACTTATAGGAATAGAGAGCCGTTGTAGATGGTCTCCGAATATTGGTCATGATGTGTTCTAGCGTAAGAGGATTCTCCAGGCCGTGAGGTGGAGAGAGTGGAGGTCTGGATGGAGAATAGACCCGTTGCTCTGCGAGATGAGGTCTGGGCGTTCCGGTAGGTGGCGGAAGTCGATCGCCATCGCTGAGAGTGTGGCAAACCAAGGTTGCCGGGGCCAAAAGGGTGTTATGAGAATCATGTCGGCCGAGTCCATGTGAGCTTTGACCACGGTCTTCTGAATTAGTGGGATTGGCGGGTATGCGTAGAGGGGATATGGGTGCCATTTGATGGCAAAGGCGTCCCCCAGGGAGTTCTGACCCTGTCCGGCCCTGGTGCAATAAAGAGGGCATTTGGCGTTGTCTGGTGTGGCGAACAGGTCGATGCAGGGTCTGTTCCATAGGCTGCAGAGTCTCTCGTAGACTTCGTCGAGGAGATTCCATTCGTGGGTGTTTGTGGAGAGTCGGCTGAGCCGATCTGCCTGTTGATTGTTCTCCGACGATATGTGGATTGCCACCGGGAAGATACTCCTCTTGGCACACCAGTTCCACAGGCGAATGGTCAGGCGAAGGAGGCTTCTGGAATGAGTCCCGCCTTGTTTGTTTATGTACCAAAGCGCTGTGGTGTTGTCCGTTGTTATTTGGACAGTCTGGTGAAGCAGCAGGGGTTCGAAGGGCCGCAGTGCTTTGAAGATTCCCAGGAGTTCTAGGAAGTTTATGTGCATTGTTCTTTCTTTGCTGTTCCAGGTGCCGTGAGTGTGGAGATGGTTGCAGTGGGCTCCCCAGCCCGTCAGGCTTGCATCCGTCGTAATCGTCTTGGAGATTGGAGGTGGCGTGAAGCGCCGTCCCTCGTTCAGGTGAGTTGGTGTTTGCCACCAGCGAAGGCTGCGGTGAACATCGGGCGGAATAGTGATGTTTTTGGTGGGTGGGTCGTGCGAAATTGCCTGAGAAAGCACTCCTGAAGTGGACGGAGTCGGAGACGGGCATGGGTGAGTATGGACGTCGTGGAGGCCATTAGGCCGAGGAGATGTTGGATCCGTTTGGCCGGGGTTGCAGGTTTGGATTGAAGGGCCTGCACTGCCTGTCGGATCTTGAGTTTGCGTTCCTCTGGGAGGAAAGCTTTCCCTTGGGTGGAGTCCAGCACTGCTCCGATGTAACTGACTATTTGTTGGGGGCGGAGCAAGGATTTGCTGTCGTTGATGTTGAAGCCCAACGAAGTGAGAGTGTGTACTGAATGCAACGTCTTGAGTGGCTTTTTCCTGGAGGGTGAGACCACCAGCCAGTCGTCTAGGTAAGGGAATACTTTCACCCCTTGTAGACGTAGGAAGGCGGCGACTGGAGCTAGACATTTCGTGAACACTCTCGGGGCTGTTGAAAGGCCGAATGGTAGAGCCTTGAATTGATAGGTGTGACGTCCGATTTTGAATCTGAGGTACTTTCTGTACGCCTTGCGGATAGTGAGATGGAAGTAGGCGTCCTGGAGGTCGGCGACTGCAAACCAGTCTCCGATGTGAAGAAGCGGAAGAATATTTTCTAAGGTGGTCATCCTGAATTTGGTGTACGTGATGAATGTGTTGAGATCCCTTAGGTCCAGAATGGGACGCAATCCACCGTCCTTTTTTGGGACAGTAAAGTATTTGGAATAGAAGCCGAAGGTGTCTGTGAATTCGATGGCTTGCTTGTCGAGGAGAGTGCTGACTTCCTCCAGTAGGGGTGGAGTTGGTGCAGTGGTTATTACTTGTCCCAAAGGAGGGATGGAGTGGAACTCTATCGCGTACCCCAATTCGATGATGGTAAGGACCCAGGAATCCGATGTGATCTGGCGCCACCTGTGAAGAAAGGGTTGCAGTCTGACGTCCGGAGGATGCGGGCAAGGCGGGAGTGGGCTGTCAAAGGTTCTGTTTGCCCTTGCGTTCACTTGGTTGCTGAGGGCGTTGTTTCTGAGGTTGAGGTTTGTAAGATGATGAGGTGTAGGAAGGGCGAGGTCTAGGTGCGACCTCTGTCCTGAGGCCTGGGTGGCGCGTTGCCAGGATGACTGCTGTCTCCGGTAGGGCTGATGGGATTGGTATTGAGGATTAGAGATGGATTTGGCATTTTTCTCATTTTAATGAGGTTATCTATCCCCTGATCAGTGGTAGAAGCAAATAGGCCTTCCCCATCGAAGGGGAGTCCTCTATTCTGTTGCGGGCGCGTCGTCCGTAATGTTTGTAGTCCTGAGCCAAGCATGTCTGCGAAGATGGATAGAGGTAACTAGCTGCTTGGACGCCGCATCTGCAATGTTTCTGGCCGCGATAGTCTCATAGTCCACAAGGGACATAATTTCTGAATGAAAAGCGAGCAGTTTAGCCTTCTGGTCTTCAGGTAAAGAGTTGATCACGGGTAGGATGTCCGTGAGAAGGTGCCTAGTGTAGGCCTCCATTACGCAAAGGTAATTGGAGGTACGGAGGGAGAAAGAAGCAAGGGAGTAGTGTCGCCGTCCGATAAGGTCGAGTTTACGCCCCTCCTTGTTGCTGGGGGCAGCAGCAGACTTCCCCTTAGCTCGGTTTTGGACCGCATCCACAATTACGGAGTTGGGAAGAGGATGTTTATCGAGGAATGCAGCTGTTGTCAACTCTTCGTGACATAAGAGGTATGGAAGACGGTGTCACCCAAGGTTCTTTGATGCGTTTAAGGAGAGAGGGTATAAACGCTAGTCGGAGGAGGCGTCTGGTTCCTGTTCAGATGTCCGAAAAACCTGCAGGACTCTGCTTCCTCATCCTGTTGAAGTTGAAGGTCCATGACCTTCGCAATTTTGTGAATTGTATGGGAGTAAAGTTTCATGTCCTCCGCCGGTGAAGGTGGTTGCGTATCAGCCACATCAGACTTTGGAGTAGGCATGTCAGCATGGGAGGTGTCCGAGTAACAGGAGCAATCTTCCTCATCATAGTCTGAAAGATCGGGTAATGCTTCGTCCATCGAGGTGGGGAGTCAAAGTGGCGTCCCCTATGGTCGATGGTGGAGACTTGTTCGGCGTCATGCTCAGTGCGTCGTCGCTTAGGTGGAGAGCGAGCGCTGGGTGAGCGGCGTCGAGAGGTTTGGGATGTTTCCTGGTTTCTAGTAGGAGAAGCAGGCACCTGGATATATTTGTATCCTTTCCTTGGCGGAGGCAGAGTATCGTCGAGGAATTCAGAATGAACGTAATCACGCCGAGGCGCTGAGGGGTCACGGTTCGGGAGAGGTGGTTCTCGGCGCCGGGGAACGGCGCCGAAGGCGAGTCTCGTATTGGAGAATCACGAAGATGGAGAGTGTCGGCGTCGGGCGGAGAGTCCCGGCGTCGCGGAGGAGACGGCGATGGAGTATGGCCATGACGTGGAGGTGGAGAGTCTCGACGTCGGGGTGGGGAGTATCGACGTCGTGGAGGAGGGGACGTCGATCGAGTGTGGCCGCGGGGAGTTGGTGAGCGGCTTGTATGGTGGCAGCACCGGCGCCGAGGGGACCATCGGCGTCTTGGGCATCTCGTGCCCTGGTGGTGTATCTGGCGTCTCGACGTCGAGGAGATGGGGAGTGTTCATCTCTCTGAGTTTGACGTCTGGGAGGTCAGGGGCACGGCGATGTTCTCGTGCGATATCCTGACCTCCGTCATCGGTCCGCTGTCGGCGTCGCGGTGGAGATGTTGGTGACGCCCTTTTTCGCGGCGTCGGCGAAGTTCCGGCGTCGGGGACCTATGGTATTCAACTTGTTGAAGGCGGACTTTCTTGGCCTTGCTGAGTATTTTAACGGGGCGCCGACAGACTCGTCGGCGTCCGAGGTCCCCCCGCTCGACTGATTTTGAAGACTTAGGTTGGTGAGTCTGTCGGTCTACCTCGGCGTCAGCTATGGTGCGTTTTGAGCGACCAGAGCTATCCAACGACTTCGGCTGTTGCTGGCCGGTCATGAGAGTCCTCTCCCCAGTTGGAGGAATGGGTAGACCGAGGGAAAGAACCGGCATTTGCGCAGGGGAGATCTTCCTCTGCGTGGTGCCCCAAAGCGGCAGGAATTGCCGCAGAAGTTGAAAGGACTGGGCTGGTGGAAGGAGCCTTCGATTTAGAGTCCTCGCGGCGGTCCTTAACCATTTCTTGGGCCTTGTTTTGTCCTTTGGGGCAGCCGGTGTTTGGGGAGGTAGAGGGGGCCTTTGTAGAGGCCTTAGTCTTCAGAGGGCGGCTCGTGCTAGGAGTGTTGGTGTTCGCGGGTGGGACTCCATGGGGGCAAGAGACTGTTCCCAAAGAAAAGCACGTAGTCGACGGTGCTTGAGTGCTGCCCTAGTTAGTTTTTACAGTGGGCGCACTGGTTAGTTTGGTGTCCTCGCCCAGACAATAAAGGCACAAACTGTGTCCGTCTTTGAGAGGGATCTTGTTGGTGCAGTTGGAGCACCTCTTAACGGGCCCCGGAGGCCATAAAATGGCGCCCGGGTCGAGGAGAGAGGAGGGGACTCACCAACCGTCGAAGGTAGAAGAGGAGGTCCGAAGCGAAAAGGGAAGAATACAAACCCCGAAAGGGGTTGGAGGCGATTCAGGAATCGGGTAGAGAAAAAAACAATAAAGATGTCGAATATTTCCCTTTTCATAGGAGCTGAAGAATCGGTGACCGACCACAGCGGCGGAAAAAATGGAACTGAGCACGCTTGCGCAGAGAGAAGGGGAGGTCCTAACGGCCACAAGCTTGATACATGCCGGTGACCACTGCGCAGGCGCAGTAGAAACCCTCAGTGTGAACACACAGACGTCTCGAAGAAGAACTTACAACTATAATGAATCTTCAGCTTCACAGAATAATTTTGACAGCTTAAAATCTACTTACTGGTATTCTACCTCGGGATCTAAAAGTGGACACCTTTTTGAGATCCTCATCTGTGGCATTATATGGCACTACCAGGAGGGACGGATACGTGTCACACAGTGCATAATGCTCATTGAGAAATGTTATCCTCCACTGTTCATTAGGCAGGCCCTTAAAGAGAAAAGAATTTATGTGCTACTTTGTTATAACAACTTAGAACAATAGCTGGCTGACAAGAAACATAACATGTGTGCTATCATGGCCACAGGGTGGCAATAACCTACCAATTTACCATGCATATTTACCGAAATGAGGGCTGAGAACAGTAGATGTGAAGAAGGCTAAGGTCACAAGAGACAAGATGTTGCTGAACCTGAAGATACACAAGATCAGTCTGGCAAAAATGAGAACATGTCCTGCTACTTATAATAAACTGATCAGATTTAGGCATATACCAGTACACAGTGTTATCCTGTTTACACTGAAGTACTGTAGCTCTCTTCTGGTCAAAACAGCCTAATTTAATTTAATTTCATTTAATTTCATTTTAATTTACATTTTATGCACAACCTTTTAAACTGCAATGCTTCAATACAAATCAAGAAAAATGTAAAAATAAAAATATTTATTTATTTATTTATTTATTTATTTACTTACTTACTTACTTACTGCCCATCTAGCAACAAAGACCACTCTGGGTGGTTTCCAAGGTTTACACAAATACAAGACATAACATCAACACAATTCAGTGTTCAGAATTTTGTGTTCTTTCTCTCCACACAAAGATAAACTTTCTCTTGGTACCAGAAAGGTAATGGAAATCAGTTGAAGAGAAGCTCCTCTCTAGGGACATTCACCCTACAAACTGCAAGAATTAGGTACGAGTGCTCTCCAGGAATTCCATCATCCTACCTCCATCACTGAGACTAGGAGTGAACTAATAGGAACTGCCGCCCAACAGGTGGAAGGACGCGGGGTCCCGACACCTGCTCTACAAGCTCTGTTCCATCTCTTTGTGCAAAATATCAGTAACACAGGTTTAAGAACACAGGTTAACACAGGTTTAAGACCATCAAAGACATACAATTAAATTTTCAGCAGCTGACCTGAGAGGATGCTGAACACTGTTGCAAAAGCGGTATGAATAGCTTGACATCCTCGGATATAGATTGGGATTTTATTTCAGAGTGGGGTCAGTCCATGTCAAATCAACCAATGCATGGAACCATGATGTCATGGATTTGGTTCATTTTGGTATATTTGTACCTTACCATGAAATGTTAAAAATATATATTTTTCAGATTTTTTTGGACTACCCATTTCTGAGGTATTGCATTTTCAAAATTGCAAAAAAATAGTGCCAAAATTCACTAATCACCATTACTTCAAAAATCATTTAATAGCTACCTGTGATAGCTACAGACCTGGCACATGTGTCATTCTAAAGCTTATGAATAGGGCTTTCATTTGATATACAACATGATGCAATTGAACTAAAATACACATTTAAACAAAAAACAGAATTGTTTACAATTTTCAAAAATTTCATACTTAAAGATACATGTCTTGTAGCCAGTCAATCCAAATTTCAGGATGGTATCTCAATGGTATCATGCAAAACTTAAATTTTCTTGTTGGCAGTGACAAGGAATAAAATTGACTTAGCCCCCAAATAGACCAAAATTTCCTTGCCTAATGATTAAGAACCTCCCCCCCCACTTGGCTAACATGGTGGATGTTTTTTGTCATCTCCTCTGGGGTTAGCTGGCATGTTCTCTCTCACACACACACACACTGTAAGTCTCACTAGCTCCTTCTATAATGCAGTTTCTTGATCTTAACCCAGCAAATTTTGAAAAACCTGTATTTTCAGATGAGTGCTTAGACTTAAAACAATTGGTAAATTTCTCTAATATTACCAAGCTTCCATGCACCTCCTCCCACTTCTGCTAGTTTTATTTATTATTTATTTATTTAATCTGAAGTGTGCCACTTTGAAATGATATGCATGGAAGAGAAGCCTAAATTGGCAGCAATTCCACATTTTTTTAAAAAAAATCTTGAGATATAAAAGGAAGATAAAATATTTATACAGTTAAGCTGCATAATAATGAAAGACCAAAGACATCACCTGTGTTTTAGTTAATTTAACCTAGAGTTTCAGTGTTTATTTTTCTTTAAAGAATCTGTTTGATATCACCGCTGTCAGAATCTATTTTACTAGCTCTGCTTTCAAGGCTCATAACTGAAGAATAAAAGTCTCAATTGCCTTCTTTTTCTCTCCATTTAGCCCAGTTAAATGCCAAAGTACCCTCCCCTCAAAAGTGAATATATCAAATCAGTGCTAAAAATCCATATAGGAAAAAAGTATTTTGCAGACGTTCAGGTAAAGTGGGTCAAAACACAATTTAAAAAAAAAAAACTTACTTGTCTTCTGTATTCCACCATAGGATTGTAAACTAGCCAACCATTTTCAGGAAATTTCTCTTCATTTACAAATGCAAAAAAGGCTGTATGAATAAAAAGGAAAGAAAAAAAATCAGTAGATTGCATTTGAAGAAAAGGAAGGAGCTTCAAAAGAGAGCTGTTACGAATCCTGCCTCCAACAGGCAGACTGCTTTGCTGACATTGCTATCTATATGAAAGTAACATACCCTCAAAAATTCAAGGGTTTTACTTCTCGCGGAAATAAACATGCCTTCATTTTCACAAGGGGGAAAAATGCAAAAAGGAGACAAGGGCTTATCTTTAAAACCTAGCTACAAGCATTTCCCTGTTCCATCAAACAGGGAGAGATGTCCTGTTGAGATGATGATTCCTCAACAATACTTACAACCATCAGTGCAGAAGACGGATGAGTTGCCACCGTAAACAGATAAGCCACCAACTGCACATCAGCAAAAAGATGCCTGAAGCTGTTCCTCTACAGTTATGAACTGACATAGATGTATCCTCTCTAAAGTTCCACCAACACTCTGTATTCTCATTTATTCACAGCATCACCCTATCATTGCCCCCTGCAAATTCTGGGATGAAGTTCTGGATCAGGAGCAAACCATGATTAGTGATAACAAGGGTTAAAAGCGCAGATATTATTACACATGATGGATGGACTACCTACTGTGCCTTTTTACCAATGGCTACACAGACATTTTGTTTATAACCACTTATAACTTTGTGTTTATCTCTCTGCTTGTGTGATAGGTTTGACACAATGTTATCTATTGTTAGCTTTAATGTGGCCTTCTAATGCTGTAAGATGCCCCTCAATTCCCTGTTTGTCAAACTGATTGTGTCTTAATTGTAATGGACTGTATAGTCTCTCCTTACTATAGGCCGCCTTGGGTCCTTTTCCAAGGAAAAAGATGGGGTAAAAATACTCCAAAATTAAAAAATAAAAATAAAATAAATGATTAGAGATGGGCATAAACTGAGTTCTGTGGTTCATGCCAGTTTGTCCCTTGGCCAAACAGATGTTTGCCACTTCCCAGCCTTGCCTCCTCCAATGAGCACCCACTCAGAGGCAGTATCCAGAGGAGGTGGGGCAAGGAAGCTGGAGTACCGCCTGTGAGTGGGCACTTGACAGAGCAGTTTGGGTTGGGAAGTATTCGTCTAAAGGACAAACTAGCATGAACTGACGAATTGGTGGTCCATGCCCATCTCTAAATATAATAAATGGAGCAGGGGAGCAGCAGAGGCAGCATCATGAAAGAATAGATAAGGCTACATTTTAAACTACACTATAGGTGAAACTCAAAAAAAGTAGAATATCATACAAATGTTCATTTATTTCAGTAAGTCAATTCAAAAGGTGAAACTAATACATGAGATAGACCAGTCTTGGAGAACCTATGGCACGGGTGCCAAAGGTGGCACTCGGAGCCCTTTCTGTGGGCACCCGACATCACCCCTTCACCGCCACCTGTATTCAGGTTAAATTGTTGTATTGACAGTTTGCGAAAAAGTGGGTTTTGAATCACAGTTTGGGCGCTCGGTCTCAAAGGATCGTCATCACTGGGATAGACTCATTACATGCAAAGCGAAATATGTCAAGCCTTACTTTGGTATAATTGTGATAATTATAGCGTACAGCTTATGAAAACCCCAAATGCACAATCTCAGAAAATTAGAATATTACATGACATCGATAAGACAAGGATTGGAAATAGAACAATATTGGACCTCTGAAAAGTATAAACATGCATATGTACTCATTACTTGGAGTGGACCCCTTTTGCATCAATTACTACCCCAATGTGGCGTGGCACGGATGCATAACTCTGCTGAGGTGTTATGGAAGACCAGGATGCTTCCATAGCAGCCTTCAGCTCCGATGCATTGTTCAATCTCATGTCCCTCATCTTTCTCTTGGCAATGCCTCATGGATTCTCTATGGGGTTCAGGTCAGGCGAGTTTGCTGGCCAATCAAGCACAGTAATCCCATGGTCATTGAATCAGGTTTTGTTTGGTACTTTTGGCAGTGTGGGCAGGTGCCAAGTCCTGCTGGAAAATGAAGTCAGCATCCCCATAAAGCTTGTCTGTGGAAGGAAACATGAAGTGCTCCAAAATCTTATTTTAAGTTTGAAGAGACAATTACTTCCATAAAGTATTTGTGACTTAAGTGACAACTACTCCAGGAACACAATTTGTTTTGTTAAGAATGATTCTGAGCAAGGTCTGTGAAGATTCTCAGTCATCCTGGTGGGTTTATCTGGAAGTTGAGTTATGGCAACTGGGCTTCTTTTTCTTGAGAGACTGAAACATTTCCATCTCTCAAGAAAACAAGTCCAGTTGCCATGACTCGGCTTCCAGATTCCATGTAATATTTGCAAATGTAATGCTGATTTTGCACCTGGAGAGAAGGAATGGGGAACTCCTTTTAAATTCCTGTCACATATTTAACCACACACACCTATAATTCAACACAGTTCTGGAGAAAAGGACCTTAAGAAGCTAACTAGGAAAAAAAGATGATGATGAAGGAAGAGAAGATTCAAGAATACTGGATGGTCCCGGGGGGTGGGGGGACACTTTGTAGTGTTTGATGATTTTACTGTCCATTATTGTTTATTATTGTTTATTGTATGTATGTTTGTATGTCTGTAAAATAAAAAGATTAAAAAAAATTAACCACACACACCTTCCCACCCCAGATCCCAACATTCGAAATAATTTCTGCTTTGTATAGGAATTGGCAAGCCAAGGTGAAAGTGAGGTGAACTGAACTCGAAGCATATTCCACAAGGTATAGAAAAATATGGCAAATATTACTAGAAAGATCTGTCACTCCTACTGAAAAGAGGTGTTAAAATGCAGCAAACTTAGGTAATTTGGCATCTTTATAGCAAGCAGAAACTATTACTCTCTCCTTGCTTTTACAAAGCTGGGGAAAATATCTCTAGGGAAATAACAAAATATAAAAATAAAAATGTAAGTATGCTTGAAAGAAAATAGTTCCAAAAACAGAGTAACATTCTCACTGAAATTCTAGTAAGTGAGCATGTGGGACAGAAAATAAACTCCTCTCCATAAAAATGATTCAAATTATATGACAGGCTTACAAACAGAACAGCAAATCTGCAACAATATTCTTCGTATACTTCCCCAAAGAAAAAAGAATCTTGCAGATGCCTTTTATCAAGGGAAATTATCCACCTTATATCTGCCAAATGCTGGTTTCTGTTGGGTGCCGGTATTTTAGCCATCAAAATAATTTGGCATTGGTATTTAAAGCATGATGGGTTCCTAAGAATTGTCACCCGAGCAGAAGTTTGAGAAAGACATTAAGGAGAATACTGACAACGACCGCAGCATGTACTGGCATATTAGTTATCTGGTATCTGCTTTCTTTCATTGAGACTGAGACAGTGTGCATGCCTCTCCTTTCCTTCAACCTTAAACTTAGCTCAGGCAGAGAGAGGGTCTGACTAGCTCAAGATCATCTAAAGCAAAGTGTTCTGCTTATATACCGCCCCATACCACTTCAAGTAGTCTCTGGGAGGTTTACAGTTTTAATTCCAGTATGCAGGCTACACATTGCCCCCCTCCCCTCCAGCAAGCTGGGCACTCATTTTGCCAACCTCGGAAGGACGGAAGGCTGAGTCAACCAGGAGCCTGCTACCTGGGATTGAACCCCAGGCCGTGAGCACAGTTTTAGCTGCAGTGCAGGCATTTAACCACCGCACCACGAGACTCCTGCAGCTTCATGGTGAACTGGAAATTTTGAACCCATATCTTCTACGTTATAGAACAAAGTGCGAGCCACTGCACAGCCCTAGCACTTTTGCTTTAATGTTGCAGTTTACAGGCATTTAAGATTTTCTTCAGAAAAATTAAAGATTTTACTTTACAGAAAAGATTTTACATGGCCACCGTATGTTCAAGACAATCTGTATTCAACTCTGAATTAATTTTTTTAAAAAAATGAAAACACTAATCCTGTTTTTGTCTTAGCCTTAGCACAACAAAACAGAACTGAAAACCACGATGTCTACTGTATCGTACATACTCTTTGAAAAAGGACACACATTCTGAATATTTGAAAATTGGTTGTTTGAAAACCCATTTTTTAATAAGGCTCATTCCATATGTCCAACTCCAGTTTCCACCTCTGTATCCCTGTGATGGCCAAGGAGGGCATGACGCCAGGGCTGCAAAAGGCTCAACCGAGGGAGGTCAACTCTGCATCCATCTCTGTTTCCTTTGTGACTGGCAGTCAATAAACATCTCATCCAGGCAGCTTTTTGCTGGTGGTGATTTAACAGAGCACTGAAATGGTTATACTTCCTATTTGTACTAGAACAATTTAACTTTGGTTTCCTCTTTGAGGAAAAATGTTGGCTTCTCATGAGCTCCTCTCAGCCCTTCTCCTTTTGAATGCAAAAATAGAACAGAAATTCTTTGGAATGAATTAAAATATTCCATCAGGCTAGATGGGCGGTATATAAATCGAGTAATTAAATAAATGCATTGTAATTGTAATCTAAACTGCAATATGAATTCTAGTTTGGAATTAATTCAGTCCCATTGATCCTAATAGTCTACTCTACTAGGATCCACACTGGTGGGATTAATACTCTAACGCTACTACACAATATGCAGAACGACCTAAAAGGTACCTATTTATGTACTTGCAATTACATGCCTTTGAACTGCTAGGTTGGCAGGAGCTGGGGTTAACAGTGGGAGCTCTCTCTGCTGTGTGGCACCCGGGATTTGAACTGCCGAGCTGCTGACTATGAAGCCGACAGTTTCAGTGCTCCAGCCCACTGAACCATCATGCCCCACTGGAGCCTCCATGGGGAGATAAATCTTCTGGAAATCTCAAGGGATTTCTTCAGAGGCTTTGTGGATATATTGGGGGGTGGTCAGAATGGCTAAGCTGCATGGAATTATTAGATTTCAGGTACAAAATAGCACTGGCTCCTGCATGTGATTCACCTGGACATGGAAAGCCAGCCTACCATTTTACATCAGTCAACACAATACTGCGTGGAGAAATATTTTCCCTGTTGTACCTCACCCACTCCTAGTTTAGATGTCAAGATTTGAGGTCTGTGTCACAAATTCCTTTTCAGAGCTCCTCTATCAAAGGGTAGTCACAATTATTCTACCAAGTAGAACACAGGACATCTAATCCACAGACAAAGAATAACAATTCTATCCATCCATCCATCCATCCATCCATCCACCCATCCAACTTGTATACCATACCCATTAGTGGCAAACACTATTTTGGGAAGTTTACATCCAATGGAAAACAAAATAGCATACAATAAAATAAATCTTAAACAATATGCTGTATTTGATTTCTTACTGTTCTAAGCTTTAGTGTTGCTTTTTTAATAATGTATGATGACTCTTCACACTCATTGTTCTTAACTTTAAATATTGTGTTTAATGTATTAACAACTGGTGCAATATTCATTGTCTCACATTTTATACATTGTCCTTCAGTGTGCTAAGTCACCTTATAGGGCCTTTCCAATGAGAAAGGTGGAGCAAAAATATTTTAAATAAATAAATAAATAATAAACACTGACTCCACATATATAAACAAATGTAAAACCAACTTACCAAGTTATGGGACAGTGGAAAAGCATATTTGGTCAGGAGCTCGAATATATCTCTCCTGCTGTGACCCTCTTGTTTCAATGCAAAGCGTAAATTTCTCATATCCTACATTTTAAATTGTAAAATTAAAGAAGAAAAAGGAAGGAAAAAGAAATTTAACAAGATAAGCAAGTCAGTCCATAAATCTCAAGCACATTGGCTTCATTTCTGAATCTAGTTTGGACATCCTGAACTATTTTAAACCCAAAGGGACTTCTCTGACTTGATTACCGGCAAGCCAAAAGATACATGCCATCAATAAAACAACCAGCCTCTTAGATTAACAAATGCAGGGTGTGTGCGTCATGATATCCTGAGAGCCTCTGCATGATTACCAGCCAGGATAACTAAATTAGGAAAATAGTTAAACATTGCAAGACAGTGTGATTCAAGATTTAGGAAACAATGGAATCGTTTGCGAGCCTTGTTATTTCTTTTGCGATAAAAAGGCACAATTATTATGACTTCTAAAGGAAATTTAAATCTTACCTTACAAGTAATATCCAAGCCATAAGAATTCTCTCCTCTGCTGGAAGCACCTCCCATTTTCTCAATCCTTGAAATAACACCCAAAGGAACATCTAATACCACCACTGGATCCTATTCAGCGAAAAGATATGAAGCAGATTATTCCTAATAGTACACATATTCATATATTTAAGTCCTCACATTCATATAGGGCAAGACATATACACACCTTTAAAACCTTCCGCTGTTGACACAGTGGCCATGCTTATTTGACTGAAACTACATTTAAATGACAAAAAAAAGCCTCAACGTGTCATTCAGACAGAAGGTTATTGTACAAACACCTCTTGGTGCAATAATAATAGTAAGAATAGTTGAACTATAAGAATCACAGCTTTTTTAAAAATAAAATATTTAAGAAAACAATTAGCATTATTTTAAATATTGATTTCCCAGGTAGACTAGTGCAGGCATCTTCAAACTTCGGCCCTCCAGATGTTTTGGACTGCAACTCCCACAGTCCTTTGCCATTGTCAATCTAAGCTTAGAATTCTGGGAGTTGTGGTCCAAAACATCAGGAGGGCTGAAGTTTGAACATGCCTGGACTAGTGCTTCTCTGATGTGGCACATGGTGAAATCCTGTAACACGCTAATTAGGGCCAGTAAGAGAGCAGAAGAAGATTGAGGGGAAACGTAATATTTTAATGCCTACTAAACACAATTTAAAACTGTTTTTCGGAGTTCTGCAAGAGAAAGCTAGTGATGGATGGCCAATGACCCTTCCAGTCATTCTGGTACACGATCTCCGATGAGCATTCTGAAAGATCTCTGGGAGGGTAAGTGAGATCTCTCGTCTTCTCGCCAGATGAAGAGGTAATGAAGAAAAGTATATGGGGGAAAGCTGAGGGAACCAGCAAGGCTTTGATCAAAAACAGTTTACAGTTAAAAAGCATGCCCTGCAGATATGCAAAATCTCATTTACTATACCAAATAACATACAACTTCTAAGTGGAAACAGCCTTTGAGCCGCATTGCATTGATGTAGGCAAATTTGTAATTCTGAACCAAACAGTACGCATCAACGACATTACTAACTGGAAATAGCTTGAAGCTGCCTTCAGTGTAAACCAGTCTGTAAGCCGCTGTAAGCAATCACAAATGATTGTTGTTGTTGTTGTTGTTGTTGTTGTTGTGTGCCATCAGATCACTTCTGACTTATGGTGACCCCAGGAATGAACAATCTTCACAATGTCCTGTCTTCAACAGCCCTCCTCAACTCCTGCAGACTTAGGCCTGTGGTTTCCTTCAGGGAGTTGATCCATCTCACATTCAGCCTTCCTCTTTCCCTGCTGCCTTCCACCTTTCTCAGCATTAATCTCTTTTCCAAAGAATCCTGCCTTCTCATGAGGCACCCAAAGTAGGACAACCTGAGCTTCCACATTTTTTGTCCCGAGGTATACACTATAATGCCACAGAGTATTCACCGATTCTATACTTCTCAAATATAGTCATTTTGTTACACACTATAATGCCACAGAGTATTTACCGATTCTATACTTCTCAAATATAGTCATTTGATTTCGTTTTTACTGGATTGGAGTTTATTATCTTATATGCCCTGTTGTGGAAGTTGTGTATTCTTTTGTATTGTTTTATATTGTTCACCGCCCTGAGTTCCCTTTGGGAAAATCGGGTGGTATATAAATATAAAAATAAATAAATAAATTTTGTTACACACTATAATACCACAGAGTATTTACCGATTCTATAGTCCGCAAATATAGTCATTTTATTACACACTATAATACTACAGAGTATTTACCATTTCTATACTTCTCAAATATAGTCTGTAGTTTGTTATGTACACTCTTCCTTTAACAGGACCATTAAACGGGCACATGTAAATCACTTCCTTGTCTGTGAAAAGAACAACAAAGTTACAATTAAAATACAGTAGACCCTTGTATAACAAACAGCTTGTGTAACATAAAATCTGTACAACATAAAAATTATGGAGATAGTGGACATTTGCTTAAAAGAATCTCCTATAGGGCGAATCCGTACGACATAAAAATGGTCGTGATTAGGGATTACTCCATTTTCAATGCATTCCTATGGGAAATTTGTATAAAGGAAAATTTGCTTAACAGAATTTCATTTGGAATGAATTAATTCCTTTATACAAGGTACCACTGTACTACAATATAATCAAGAAATCACTATATTTGGGGGGGCGGATTTTATAAATAAAATTGCAAATTTACATTAAAATTCATTACTTATTACTGTAGTTGCATTTAGGCATTGGACTTTGTAGGGTTTTTGAACCCCGCTACAGCTATCAGAATTCAGCAGGAATTCTCCTCCGCTGGAATTCTGATCGACCAAAAATTCAAGTCCTCAGAGGTGTTTTCAGATACACGTCTGTTCTTTGGCAAGGTTCTCTTTCCAGCAACAGGCATTCAGCATGAAGGAGAGGACACGGATGGAGCTTTCAATCCTCCGTGGGAACTGCAAGGCATTAGGGGACTGTTGGTGGTCGCATTAGGTTCTGTAGAGGCTGCCTCTTAAAAAAACTACCAGTCGTACTGGCTAGATCTCTCACCCATACAGAGCTCCTTCTGTGAGATGAAGGTGGCATCTGTAGCTTTCCTCCTTTCCTATTTATCCTTACAACACTCCTGTGTGGCAGGTAGAGCTGAGGAAGAACAAGTGACCCAGGTCCACTGGGCACCTCTGATGGCTTAGCACGGATTAGAACACGAATCTCCTAAATCCCTGTCAAACACTCTTGCGGAGACACCTCGCTGACTCTCAAGTTAAGTGGCAGAGGATGAAAAAGCACTTGAAACACCAAGGTACTACACCACTTTGACCGCTCCGTTGAACATGTGCAGGTGAAAAAGCAAAGAAACACGTGCCTGGGAGGGAGATACAGAAAGCTACGAAGTCAGCCACAGCTGGACCACTGGGCCACCTGGTTTTAAAACCATCTCTACTACCTGGAGGTACCTGTGCACAGTTTCAGGAAGGTGCCTTTACCAGCTCAAGCTGAAGGTGACAAGCTTTCAGATTCGGGACTTCTGTTTGCAAACCAGGCCCTTACTCACTAAACCAGGGGCGTTCAAACGTAAAGCCCTCCAGATGTTTTGGACCACAACTCCCAGAATTCCAAGCCTGTACTGCCAATGACAAGGGACTGCGGGAGTTGTGGTGCAAAACACCTGGGGGCCCGAAGTTTGGACACTACTGCAGGGCTCTGGAGTCGGAGTCAGTCAAGAGTCGGAGTTGGAGGAAATTTTGGGTACCTGGAGTCGGAGTCGGCAAACAATGCACCGACACCGACTCCGACTCCTACTAAATTTAGATTTCTAGGTTTTTCAGATTTTGTTTTTGGTTCATATAGATAAGCTTTCTTTTTGTTCTAAAACAACCAAATAATGTGGTTGTATTTTTGAACTGGTAAAGTTCCTGTTCCTGATGTTTATGCCTGCTGGTACTATCCAGCCACTTGATTAATTAATAAAAAAATTAATGAAAACTTTGTGGTTTTCATTGTGTTTGTCTTTTGCTTAAAATGTTCAATACAGTAGACTGTTGGCTTCCCAGCCAGTAGTCCTGTGGTAAGGACATGTATGTTGCCTTTCTTTCCTTCAAGGAATGTATAAAATACATTCGCATATTAATACAGAGGAGTCGGAGTCGGGGAGTCGGAGTTGGAAGTACAAAAAAGCGTAGGAGTCGGAGTCGGAACATTTATCTACCGACTCCACAGCCCTGCACTACTGCACTAAACTATGCCCCCCTCTCCAATATGTTCTTCATGTCTCTCGTCCAGATCTCAGAAAAGCATGGCAGGAGAAGTGACTCTCTTGCCTCTGAAGGGAATGCTCCTCTGATGCTCTTCCAGCTTGCACGGGTTCCCCATCTGCTCTGAACGAGGGGTCTCCAAGGAAGCCAAACCAGCCTCTACCCCAGCCCCCCAAAACACTAGTGGGGATTCCCTTCTGGGGATTCATGCCTCTTCACCTTCTCTGGAGAGTGAAGAGGTAGAGGATGTGAGGCCCTGAAATTTGCAAGCGTCTATTAAAATCCCCTGGAAATAAAATAAAATAAAATAAAATGCTGAAGGGCAGGTCAACATCTTCCTAAATGCTAGTTCATGAAGCACTGGTGTTTTTCATCCAGAAGCCTTTAAATATATTGCTCATCACTTGACGTTATTCAGCCCACCCCCCCTTTCCCACCACATTCAGACTTCTTCCTGGAACATCAGATTATTCACAACTGTTGGCAGTTTTTACCTGTGACTCTAGTTTCCCCAGGTAGACGAGGTAATTCTTCATTATGTTCCCAATTAGTTCCATCTTTCATGAGCTAAAAAGAGACAATGGTATTAGACCAAGAATGTGCTTTACATTGTACAGTTTGAGTAAATCCTTGTACAAGCAAACTTCATACACCAATTAGAAAAGGAAGCTGACAAAGTTAAGTGGCAAACTCTATTTGACTTTTGGTGTTTCCCTCTCAAGACATAGCTTAATGAGTAAAAGAACCATCAAATTGCAACAGAAATGGCACCTTAGGTTATCATAAGCATAAATGCACCTGAAGGCTGCAGATACAATCAAATAGCCTCAAATATTTGTTTGTTTTCTAAATTGGAAGAATAATACTTACTTTTTTAACAGAGGAGTTCTCCATCGTGTTTGAATTACATCTAGGGGTTGACGAAGAGGCCATGCCAGGGGCAAGGGGGAACTGGTTCTGTGAAAAAGGAGAAAAGAAAAATGCAGATTTTAGTTGAGCTGCATCTATTACTATATTCCATGGCTGGGGTATTTTTGCAGCCTTCTGAAGAACAGGAGGAGGGTTAAGGGAAAAACTATTTTTTTTTTCATTTTTACTCACTGTGATTTCCATGGTGGACACCTTCTAAAGATAGCACATATTCTCATCCAAAAATACATAAATAGATTAAAACATAAAAGAAGTTCCAAGAACGGTGGTTAGACAAGCCAATACAAAGCAGAATACTTAAATAGTGAAAGCAATGCAAATTAATATTCAAATATGCTTTGAAGCGGAAGAGAATAACGAAAAACCTAAGCTGTTTTGCCAAACGATATGAGTAAATTCAAACACACCTATGAAATGGAAGGATCAGAATCATTAACCTTTATTTGGGGGGGGGGACTACATCTCCCAGATGACCACTTACCCAAGTTATTAAACTTTATGTTCTCTCATTTTTCAAGCATCACTTTAAAGTTGTCCAGTATGCTGCAGCGATAATACCTTGCGGCTGTTATGGATTACTTCAGATTCCTTGTTTAATTAAATTAATTAATTTAATTATTTGATTGCTCTAAAGTCCCTTTCAGACTCAGCGAGGTGATACACACATTTTGAAACAAATAAAACTGAATCAATGTCCATTAAGAGGAATGTCGTAAGAATGGTCAAATTCCAGAGGGCAGTATTATTGTGCCTATACAGTATCTGGCCACTAAAACAGCACTGTGTGCCCAAGTAACATCATCAGAGGATTGTCATGTTAAGTGTTAAATTCTAATATCTGACATTTCTGTGTAAGACACTAACTTCTTCTCCCTGTAGCACAGATTACACAAGTTATTTCTGGAAGCCTGCCCAAGCCATACTGCAGCGGAATCTGAAATGGTACTCCATCCACAGTCTTAAAATAGTTGAAACCATCCAACTGTTAAAGTGCAGACACAGCTATTCCGGGGTTTAATCCTCTAGCAAACTGCTATTGTGCTGAACTGATTTCTTCCAGTTCTGCAGCCTGGGATCCTTATAAGGACTAATTAACAATATGTGGGTCATCAGAAGCCTCCAATGGGCCCATCCCCCAATAGAATCTGCCTCCATTTTATGCAGTGCATTGTAATCGACTGCCAATGAAAATAACCATAACTGTTTTAGGAGACAAAAAGAACCAGGGCGGCAAAAAGGTGTTGCTGTTGTTTAACTTGCAGCAACAGCAGCAGGAAAGAGATTTATGGTTTGCTAAGTCCCGGGATCTCCTTCTACACGGCCTTTTCTACAGCAAAATCCATGCTTATAAGAGCTCTTTGAACTGCAGATGCAGCCGACTTAATCTAAGCATATCCATTCTCGGGAGCCATTAGGCATTAGGATATTATGATTTCTTGGATGACAAATCCCGTAATTCTCCATTCTGGGAGCTCCATCTGAAAGACCCACAACTACAGACCTCTACATGTGGCTGCCATAGAGAAAAGACCTAGCTGGCCTTCGTGGCTCAACCCAGGCCCAGGTCTGCCCAGCTTCCTGTTCAGAAACGAAGCTAGCCCACTGCTAACTGGGAGCTTCCCTTTTTGAACAGGAATCGTGGGTTTGGTAGGCTTGCGTTAAGCCAGGACACCTTCCCAACTTGGCCTCCGCCCCCCCCCCCCGTCAGCCACATTTGGGCAAACGCAAAGGCAGGGAAGGACACAGAGCCTGCGGAACACCAAACTGGGCTGAACCAACCAAGCATGGTCCGTGCCCATCAATAGCCAGGAGTTATTATCTGCAGCTGCCCATAACAAGAGGAAGTACAAAGATGGCAGGCAAGATTCTCAATCACACGCGCCACCCAGGTTTCTAAAGAACTGCAGAGTTCTCCGGGAGACAGCTTGAGGAAACCAGTGGCCAACAAAGTTTGCTATTCTGAAGTGGGACCAGTAAGAGTGCAAAAGGGTCCCTGCACAGGAGTTATTGCAGAAGTGGCGAAAGGAGTCACAGGAAAGGAGCGTGATTTTTTTTCATATCAGCCTGTAGGAGCTTATTAGGCTTTTAAGATCTTGTGGAGAATTTTAATTTCTAAATGCAGACACTTTAGAATGTTTTCAAAATTGCTCTGAATGTTGACCAATGTTTAAGTGGGGTTATTTTACTGTATAGTTCTGTATGATGTTTTCAGCTTGTTATTGTATGATTTTATTTACTGTGAGCTGTCTTGGGTTTCCTACGGGAGGAAAGGTAGCATATACATAAACTAAATAAATAATATATAAATAATAATGGAAATACATTGAGCGGGGAAGATATTTGAGTGTGTGTGTGTGTGTGTGTGTGTGTGTGTGTGTGTGTGTGTGTGTGTGTGCTGCATCTTTACAGTCATGACTGACTCTTCGTGACCCCACGTCCATGGAGTTTTCTTGGCAGAAATACTGGGGTGGCTTGCCCGTTCCTACTCCAGGCGCCTAAAGCACCTGGTATTCCCTGGTGGTCTCCCATCCAAGTACTAACCAGTGCTTACCGTGCTTAGCTTCTGAAATCAGGCAAGATCAGATGTGCTTAGGGCATCTAGGCAGCTGCAAAATATCTGAGATTAGATTCCAAATTGAGATGGAATCCAAATAGATCCTGAATGGAAACAAATCCAGCCAGTAAAAATGTTTTGGGGCCATATGACCTAGTCTTAAAGAAGACAAAAACAGTCACTGCTAACAAAATGGCAAAAATGCATATAGTGTGATCTCTTTATTTCTTCGGCAACAGGAACTTCCTTTCCCAAATGTGGCCCCAATCCATTCGGAACAACCGTGATGCAAATGTCTCTGAAAAACAGTTCTCTTTGGAATTGTGAAGCAGGAGCCCGATGACCTAAGACACAATATCAAAACAGTACATTCACTCTGCTGGGAACAGTTCCAACTGCGTAACTCTCTGCACGGCTCCTGAAGAACATCTTGCGGAGAAAATTATATTGACGCATGATACAGAAATGCCAAGTCGCCCAAGGCAGGTGGACAGATGCGTCTTCTTTCAACTGTAAACACTGCAAGCCACTGTCCATTAAGAAATAGCACTGTCTTGAGAACAACTTGTTCAACTGTAGTTTTTTCTGGTTTTGGACAAAAGAACAAGTATATCAGAGCCATGTATTTTAATAATACTCTGATTCTTCCAAGTTTATTTTATCTCCATCCGCCTTTCCAGGATGTTACTTACACAGTGAAGGTGAAATGAGGCTTAGCAATAAAAATGAGAGGAAGGAGAAGGTGGAAGGAGTAACGGTCACTTCCAAATTCCTCTTCTCCTATGACCAACTAGGACCGATACAATTCTGACATTAGATTTCAAAATGAGATGTAGATCCCGAATGGAGACAAAGCCAGCCTGTCAAAATGTTAGGACAAAATGTTGGGGCATTAGTGCACTTCCTAAGAGTTGCTGAACTTCATCCTTCTAAAATTTCTGGAAGAAACATCTACTTATTCCACAGGTGAGCAACGGGTGCTTCTGGTGACCAGTCTTCGACCATAGGATCCCTCTATTCTTAGTCTGAGAACTGTAGATCTGGAAGGGACCACCTTAATGGATCATCAAGTACAGACCTTGGCAAGGACGCACAGTGGGTATGTGGAACTTATGGAAGGTGAGCAAGGAGCTACCGGGTAACTGGGCAGAACCACACGTCTTCCTACCGCCTGGCCAAGAACAACCTTGGAAAGCATGAAACCAACTGTGTTCCTGGGTGGGAAGGTCAAAGGATAATCTGAGAAAATGGGGCTTCCCTACAGAAGACACCTTGTGGAAATGTGAAGAAGAAGAAACCATCTCACACATGTTATGAGGCACACAACGGCCTTCACTGCGCATGGAGGAAGATTATACGCTAGCAAGAGGGAATGCTATTGATGAAGCCTGGTATTAGGCTAATGTGGAGGAGTCCTTGGAAAATTCTCTGATGTTGAGAAAGATTGAAGGCAAAAGGAAAAGGGGACGACAGAGAATGAGATGGTTGGATGGTGTTTAACAATGCAACCAACATGGATTTGACCAAACTCCGGGAGGCAGTGGCAGACAGAAGGGCCTGGCGTGCTCTAGTCCATGGGGTCACAAAGAGTCGAAAACGACAACAGTATTTAATCTTGGATATTTTCTACAACCCCACCCCTCATTGGCCAAACAGAAACACATACGAGCCAAACGGAGAGATGTGGGTGGATGTGGAGGACCGATGCCCCTTTGGTTGAAGGACTGGGATGTGAAACCCAATCCCCTACTTCAGATGCAGCTTCACAACAGCCATGCTGCTTCCCACCTCACCTCAGGCAAAATCGTCTTGCCAAGAACTTTACATCCAAGGTTAACCTCCTGGTAAACTGCACCTTGCCACCTTTGGACTTTTGGTACTTGCCTCAAAGAAGTGGAATTTATCCACAAAAGCTTGCAATGATTTTTTTATTATTATTTTATTAGTGGCCTGTAAAGGTATTGCCTAGAGCCTAGTGTTCCATTTATATTCTGCTTAATAGTGTGTGTTTATATGTCAATATAACCTGCTGGTTTGTCTGACATGAATAAAGAAAGAATAAAGTGGATAACCCAACTCCCTGCCTCTGGATCCACAGACAGATACTGGATCCACTGAACTCTCCAGCAATTCATGGTTGTACCAAGAGCAAAACATTATTATTTATTAACTCTGGGTGGCTATGACAACAAGTGCAAAGAAAAGAAAGGAAAAAAGAAACCAGAAGGGGTTCCATCCCTGTGCATTCTGGAATGCAACAGAGTGGCAGGGGCTGTGAATTGCTACAACAGGAAATCATTGTTCTTGACGATTTCAGGAACTACAAATCACATATCCCCCCCTATATATATATATTATTTTATGCATGTTAGGGTGGATTCGGGTTTCTTCCCGTGTAGAAATCTGGTTGTTTTGGCGACGTTTCGACGAGGTCTCACTCGTCATCTTCAGGCTGGTGTTCTGGCTTCTTTCTTCTTGAAGCAAAGCGTGGTCTCAGTTGAAGTCCTTCTATAAATACTGCTGGGGGTGTGTGGTTTGCTTGCTTTGTTGCTGATTGCAGGTTCCTTTGTTCCTTTGTTCTTTTGTGATCTGCTGTGTGGCTGAGGCGATCGTTAAGGGATTAACTGCTGGTGGCTGTTTAGATGGCTGTTTAGATGCTGGTGGGTTAGATGGCTGGTGGGTTCTGGCAGTATCCTGGGCTTTGGTGGAGTGGGGTCCTGTGTCTTGTGAATTCATTTTGGTCTGGCTACGTGTCTGTGGTCTCCCAATGTTTTTTGGGGTGTGTGAGTGTGCTCCATGTGGTGACTGGAGTGGGGTGCCGCAGTAGATGGTGCAGTCGTGGTTTTGTTATTGGATGGTGGTTTCATCTGTGGGAAGGGTCTGGGTTTGTGTTTGGTGTGGATGGAAGGTGGTGGCATCTTGTGTCCTTTTGGACCTGGTGTCAGTCTTTGTGACAGAGGCTCGTCTGTTGACCAGGGCTAGTTTCCAGATGTCAGGCAAGCGGGAGGTGTCATCACGTTTATTCATGTTGTTTGGGTGTTTCTCTATTTCAATGGCTTCCATGATTATTCGACTGTTGAAGTGTTCAGTTTTGGAGATGAGTTTGGTTCTTTCAAAGTCAATTTCATGACCTGTTGTTTTTATGTGCTGGAAGAGAGAGGAAGATTTTTCTTCTTTTTGACTGCGTTCTTGTGTTCTGCGATGCGTGCGCTTATTCTCCTGTTTGTCTGTCCGATGTATGTGGCTGGACAGACTTTGCATGGTATTTCGTAGACTCCTTGGTTTTCTAGCTCAATCTTGTCTTTGGGGTTTCTTAAAATGTTGGCTATTTTTTGGTCGGTGCAAAAGGCTGTCTTGATATTGTGTTTGTGGAGAATTTTGCTGATTTTGTCTGTGGTGCCTTTGATGTAAGGGAGGAGGGCGGTGCCGTTGTTCTCTTCTGTTTCTTGGTTCTTGGGGGGTGTTTCCTTTTGGATTAGTTTGGTGATGGTGTTTTTTTGGAATCCGTTCGCAATTAAAACATTCGAGAGAGTGTGTAATTCAGTTTTTAGGTGGTCTTTGTCAGCGAGGCGTTTGGTTCTGGAGATGAGGGTTTTTGCTATTATTATATTATTTTGCTATATTATTTTATTTATTTATACTAAATAAAAGCAACACCGGGGCCATGTGTGCAACTCAAGTGCATTTTGCACCCAACCTTGGCTTAAATTACAGCAAGTTCTAGTTTTACAGTATTTGGTGCAAGCTTTGGAGGATGGCAGGCCGCTTTACCAGATGCAAATTGAAGTAAAACTGGTCAGTCTTGAAGGTACTACAAGTCTATTCTGCCACACACAAAAAATGACACACTGAAACTACACACCCAGGGGAATGTGAAGCAACTTTTGCTGCTTTACAGAATACAAGCCCTAGAGTGGCCTCAACTAATACCCAATGTGCATGGATTTAAACTGCAGGAGGGACAAGCGCGCCCTCCTCCTTCCATGGGGGTTGCTTATCTGGCAGGCGGCTGGACAGCTCCAGTCAAGTAAGCAGAGTGAGTGGTGGTGGCGGCAACAATGGCATCTAGAGGGCCAGGAAGACCCTGCTACGGCCAACGTGCTCACCAGTCCTCACCATCCAAGCCCTGCAATGGAGAAAAAGCTCTCTGTATCCAGCCGGCCGACCATGGAGGAAGACGGTCTGTGTTGCCACACCAAGGTAGAAGGGACTTTCTTGTCTCAGCCCTCGACCTGGGTGGCAGCAGGGTGGGTGGATACTGCGCTTAACACTCCCCTCTTGATGGGAGCAATCTCATTAAAACAGAGGACATGTGTTTTAAGCAGGTTTACAAGTTTGCTCACAATCCACAGTAAACACTTTTGCTGCAGATTACAGCAGACATGTAATTCAGGCCCAAGTTAGTGTATCAAGGTGGCGTTTTCCCCTCTTTTTAAAACAGCCTTTGCAAAGGGATAAAAAAATCAACTACTACTGCAATAGTAAAACCAAGGGCAAAGCCCTCTGGACATTTCTGTAATTTGAGCAATGTACTGCTAGCTTAATGGTATTGATTGAAAACAACACACTAAAAGGCGTAAAGGAAAAAACCCTCAGATGCTCAGACCGACATCTCTCTCAAGCAGCAAAAAAAACCAAAAAAACCCCAAGAAGTTATAAGGAAAACTATCATATTTCTTACTCAACTTTTTCTCAAAGGAGTTTCAAAGGGGTGGGGGGTCCTGTTAAGTCTTTGAATCCAGGTATATGATTAAAAATAGTCCTGCTAAATTAACGAGCTGAATACTTGGATCCTAATAGCAAATTTGAAAAAATGACTTTTGGTGCATATAGTCCCAAGTTGTCTGAAGAAATAATTTTTAAAAAAATGGAAAAATACTCAAGCAAGTACTGTATGGTATGCATGTGTTGTGGACGCACCCAAGAGCACTTCAGCTACTTCGCTTGATTACTGATCAATTTTTGCACTGCGCCCTGTGCTGTTAAAATGCTACTCCATTCTCCCCCCCCCGCCAAAACATTTTACAATATCAAATTACATTCACTAAGAACTTTAAAGAGCTAAAAATAGCCTGAAGGGAGCTGTGGCTAAAACCTAACTCCTGAATTAATGGATTATTATCGAGCCAAAAGAAAGAAAGAAAAAGCCATACGGCCCTTATGCAAAATTCAGAAACAAGGCAAAGCACATCCGATCTTGCCTGATTTCAGAAGCTAAGCAGGGTTGGCCCTGGTTAGTACTTGGATGGGAGACCACCAGGGAATACCAGGTGCTGTAGGCGCCTGGAGTAGGAACTGGCAAGCCACTCCAGTACTCCTGCCAAGAAAACACCATGGACATGGGGTCACGAAGAGTCGGACACAACACACACACACACACACACAACATGCTAAAGGCTGGCCTTTACAAAATTTGAATGGTGTGGAGAAGAAACAGACGAAAGATGGGAAGACAGCTGTTTGGTTGCCCCCCTCTTCTTCTGATCCAGAGAAAATCTCTCTAAAAAAGAATCTGAAACACCAACACCTCTGGCTCTCAATGAGACCACAAGCTTCAACCCTCTGGCATTCACGCGGCAATTTACACCAGTCCAACATGAAGCCGCGTGTATGTGTTCACCACTACAATACCTGCCCACTTATATGTGACATAAATACTGTGGGAAAAGAAGAGCTGGAATGCACATTGAGTCCTGCAACGACATCTGTACAGCAGCCAGCATTTTGAGCTTGCCCCCTACCTTAACACTGTGCAGCTGTACCATTAGTGAACAAAGCAACACTTGTCACATGCCACCGGTAGCAGTGTGCTTTGATTTCCAACTGCTCCGTATTTCCACTTCAAGCTGGCTCATATACACTGAACAGAGGCCCGTGGGGGGGGGGAGGCTCCTTGTTAGAGCAGAGGCTCCTTGTTAGAGGAGCACACGGGCTTCTGTACCATTACAACCCTATGGGATGTGATACAAGCTTAGCTATCTTCTCCACCTTTGTTTTTTGGCGGCTGCAGGGGAGGGTTCTGTGCATTGTGAGCCCTGGAACGGATGTGAGATGTACAACAAAGAATATACACACTAGGACTGTGCCATTCAGGTTTTTGGACCCCAAGTCCCAGAATCCACAGGAGGACACACCCACCCAACCCACGTATTTCACTGACCAGGATCGAGGCATATCTTCTAGGCTGTCTGAACATCCTGAGGCTACAAGATGTCCAGACAACAAAAATTTTTTGTTGTTAATAGAGAAAAATTAAAATGCTCCATTGCTTAATGGAAGGCCTAGGTCTTCCTGGGAATTGTAGACTCTCTCTTCCCCTTAGGCTATCTGAGAGCTGAGTCATGGCAACTGGACTTCATTTTTGTGTGGGATCAAAACATTTAGCTACTCATCAAAACATTTAGCTACTCATCCAAGCAGCTTCTTCAGTCTGGACAAAAGTTGGCGGGACACTTCCAATTTTAGGTTTCGTCCCAATCTGGTCTGAACTATAGGTGAACTATAATTTGAAAGCCTCCCACCAACGTTTCTCAGACTGAAGAATCTACTTGGATGTGTAGTGAAGTGCTTCAGTCCCACAAGAAAAGAAGTACAGTTGCCATGCCTCAAGTCTCGGATAACCACACCTGGATGACTGAGTCTCTCTCCAGACATTGCCCTTAGCCTCTAATTAGAGGGGTCTTCCAAAGAACTACACCTCCCACAAAGTCCTCGGTTGGTGACAGGACAAGGAAGGCTGTTGCAAAGGAGATTCATATTTTCATAGCTGTGCATGAATAGACACGTGCCCTTAAGAAGCCTCCATATATACATATTTTAAAGTAGAGTGGCTACCTGTGCCAACCCCTAGGGCAGTGTTGGCGAACCTACGGCATGGGTGCCAAAGGTGGCACTCGGAGCCCTTTCTGTGGGCACCTGACATCGCCCCTTCCCAGCCACCTGAATTCAGGTTAAATTGTTGTACTGGCACTTTGCAAAAAATTGGTGGGTTTTTAAATGCAATTTGGGCACTCGGTCTCTAAAAGGTTTGCCATCACTGCCCTAGGGCCATTTTCTGCTTCCAGGACTATGGGATTGCACTGACAACCCAAACACCACACAAAACTGGAAAACGTAAGTGGCTAAAAGTCACTTACTCATTTGGAATAACTGTTATTTTCAGGTATTAAACAGAATCAGAGGCCCCTGCGACCTACTTAAAGGCAGAATCATCACTGAATGGAGGCTTTCAAGAATTAACTTGTTACAATGAACATCTATTAATGGACAAGACAGTACACAAAAGAAAAAAAAAGAACACGTGAAGCTTTGAGGGGCAAAAGGAAAACTAGTTTGTGTCAAACAACCAAGAACATCTAAACAAGTAATATAGCCGCATACGATGTTCAATATTAAAGGGTGATGATGCAAAATGACTTCCTTATTGTTTTGTTTTGTTCCTAAGTGCCATGGCATCATAATGAGTTGTGCTGAACTAGCAAAACAGGGAAGTCACTATCAGCAATGAGGAAAAACCTAGACTAAGTAAGGCAATTAAAGAGCCTTTTAACACAGCAGGCTGAGAAGTTCTCTACCTTGAGGGAAGATGAGGACGGAAAAAAGGGGAGAGGCTACTGAGTTTACAGAAGAGCTTATGTTTTGCACCCAAAAGTCCACAGGGTCTGTCCACGGGAACTACAGTGTTAAAGTAATAGGCAGCAGGTAATGGGATATGACCTCTCCCTAAGACTCCCACCACCACCACCACCACCACCACCACCACCACTGCTGAGAGCTACTGCGGTCAGAAAACTTGAGGTCTTCAGACCGATTATTATCCCACATCACTCGATTCACTAGTTAAGCTGAAGGGAGCTGGTGTGCATAACAGATACTTGTTGGAAATATTTACTTCCAGGCCTCTAGGTAATATTATTAATTTGGCTTTAATTGGGCTCAGGAGGGGGGCTCATGCAAAATATGGTGATGAGTGCTATCTAGCCAACAGCTACAGGCCTGTGGAGTCGGTAGATAAATGTTCCGACTCCGACTCCTAAGTTTTTTGTACTTCCGACTCCGACTCCATGTACCCAAAATTTCCTCCGACTCCGACTCCTCGACTCCGACTCCACAACCCTGAACAGCTACCTGGGATGTAGTGTGAAAACCGCACCTCCTTATGCAGCCTGCATATTTTTTTTCAAGCTCACCTCTAAGAAGCAGACCTAGCGCAACCATCTGCATGAATGTTTGGGACTCTCATTTATAATTTTTATGCACTATTTGCAGCATGATGGTGCACAAGCTGCACATGTGGATTTAACCCATCAGAACTCAATGACTGGTTGATTTTTTTCATTGTCTACTAAAAGTACAGTAACACCTACTCTTGCATTTGTATTGTGTAAGGACCATGTGGCTTTATTTATCAATTTATTTATGATTTTTAACAGCCAGAGAGTTACATACTCCCTCAAAAAGACAATACCAGATTGGACAAATAATCTAAACCGAGAAGAAAGCTGCTTATGCATGAAAGAGTGTGTGTGTGTTCTCAGCCAAGAGCAAACTTTGGAAACAGGAAAATTATACTATTATTTAATATTAGAGAAAGGCGTAAGTGTTAATATTTATCTGAAGGAATGCAGATTTACCATGGGAACCGCTCAACGAAAATTATGAAGAAAGATATGTAGCAAAGCTAAGTAGAAACCTTTTTTAAAAAGGAATGGCAACATTTTAAGATGATGTGAGAGAAGGAAAAAAAAGTCACAAAAATCACAATGCATGTGGGTGTGAAGAAATACTTTCCAAAGCATGA